>JACXIT010000140.1:1225107-1748305 GCA_014737525.1 Bombus difficillimus | reverse complement strand
GGTATCAACGGTTTCGCCAGGTTTTAACAGCTCATAATAGATCACACCCTTCCGATCCCACCAAACACAGAGCATTGTCTTCCGTCCATAGCGATTTGGTCTTGTAGTCGATGTCGGTGGTTCGCCTGGAGCTACCCATGATCTTTTACGCTTAGGATTCTCAAAATATATCCACTTTTCATCGCCAGTCACGATTCGGCGGAGAAACGACTTTCTTTTGTATCTGGCGAGCAGCATTTCGCAAGTGGTTTTTCGGTTTTCCTGCTGTCTTTCGTTCGGTTCATATGGAACCCATTTTCCCACTTTCTGGATCTTTCCCATGGCTTTCAAACGTATAGAGACGGCTTCTCGCGTCACGTTTAATCGATCAGCGAGTCGTTGTTGCGTTTGAGCGTCATCCTCGTCCAACGATGCTCGCAATTCGCTGTCTTGAAACCTTTTCGGTGGTCTTCCACGTTCTTCGTTCCTCGCGTCAAAATTGTCACTTCTGAATTTTTTAAACCACTCGAAGCACTGTGATTTACCAAGAGCATGCTCACCGTAAGCTTCGACGAGCATTCGATGCGATGCTGCAGCAGTTTTCTTCAAACGGTAACAGAAAATCAATGCTGTCCGTAAATCGTAGTTTCCAGGCACAAAATTCGACATGTTCGACGCTATTACAAACTATGCTGTTGTATGAAACTTGTATCGTTGCGAGTCGAAAATGTTTGTGAGATATCGACAAAGACTTTTGGCATCAATGACGCAGTTTAGTGACAACTACATTATCAATATGCAAATTCCGGTTTCATGCGTACATGACTGATATTTCATAACGTCTACGTAAATTTTCTAATTGTTTTCAACTCGATCGTTGTAACGATGATATTTGTTACTCGTTGCTAAATCCAAATTCGTTTCATTCAATAAATATATATAGATATCGCGTGTACGTTCTCTGTTCATTACGATGCTAACAAGATTTCGAAATGCTTTTTATAACACGCGTATTCGTAGAAGCTCTCTTCTATCGAAGAACGATAGGTTCAGATATTTTTCTATGTCGCGGTATGTCAAACGATAAATAACTGGTACATAAACAACGCGGAAAAAATGAAAGAAGAAAATAATGAAAAGATGTTTCGCGTATAATTCGGCTATTTTTCATCCTGTTGCTACTATATTATTTGTTAAGTAAAGAGAGTGCATAACGCCATCGATCGTTCTTCCTGAACGTCAATCATTAGTCGTAGCGTGAAAAGTTCATACGTCGGTAGGTGTTCGAAAACTATGTACGATAACGTGTACTAAACGCACGTCAACGTGAAATGATCGTCGCGAGAAACGGTGTTACGCGATAGCAGACACTTTGCTGGCAGTTTGCTAGTTTGTTTTAAAGATCAAACGGTATCGTGTCTATGATATAGACTCTATGCGCATGAATAAAGTAGTATTTTCTGGAAACGAAAGATCGAGCCTGCTATTTTCTTCGGATCATTTTCGACCGATTCGTATCGAGATAATTAGAAAATTTGTTTTTCAGGTAGAAAATTGGAACAATCGCAGCACGTTGGAGTAAAATTCGTCTAGAATTTTAACAGTCGCAGCATTCTCGTACAATAGCAAACAAAAATTCAAATAACTGCTATATTTTTTATTAACTATCATCAAATCAATGATCATCTCGAACTAAAATTTAGAATAAAAACTTCAAACGTTCAAATGTTACTAAGTTCTAGAGAATAATAAAAAGTTAAAATACTGGATTTAATAAAAAAAACATAAGATTTCCCATTTTTTATTATTTTACGTATGACCAACCTAGCCGGGATAATTCCTGTTATTCGAATGTAATACGCGAATCGTATTACGAATCCATCGAACCGTCGATGTACAAGCTACGAGCAATAATTTCGTTTCCTGAAAGGAAATCGAACATTATCTAGCAGAACTCGTTGCTATCACGCGATGTATACGCGTTAGACGCGGAAGCAACGTTCCGAGGATGGATATGAGAAACTCCTTTCACATATATGCGCTTACTTACGTATGAATATCGATTCCGTTATAAAGCATTAAGAGCAACCGTAACAGCATCAAATGTATCTCGAAAGAAAGATCGATCGCTCCATTCAGCCGCTACAAGTCTTATAAATAAATATGTATCGACTGGCTGTACAGGAATTCCTCAACTATGCTTCGCCTTCGAAACTTAAGGGAACAAGGAACGCCCCTGTTCCATCAGTTTCCGCCAATAGTTTGCTTGTAACTATACCGAACGAACGTTCAAATTCCACTCCTCGACGATACTTCAGTTAAGGTGTCGTTTTCGCTCTTAACGTTTCCATGGAATTTCTCGTGTCGCGACTGAATTCTTCTCTTTCTTGTTACGAAACAAGAAGTTTAAAACAAAGATGGTTATAGATGAAACGGAATTTTTAGTTCGAATAACTTAGCTGGCGTGGACGTTTCGAAGTCGAGTTACTTAAGTTCAAGTAACTTTGGAACGGGTAACTTAATTCGTACAAATATAAACTCAAAGCCGAGTTATTTGGATCCAAGCGATTTAAATTCAGATAACACGGCCAATCTGAACGAAGCTTAACTCGACGGATGAAAATACGACGAAGGATAACGTACAGTGTCGTATAAATATTTGATTGGGCAATGTGACGCGTGTCAAGGTATTTCTACCCCTTCTAGGAACGATCGTATCGATTTAGGGGAGGCCGCGTCTTCGAAGGACTCGACCGCAACCTATAGTCCCCGTAAATATAGCCCCGACGATCGAATCATTTTCTAATGAATTAACGATGACCGTTTCTCTTTGTATGACGCCGAACGATCTTATCCGTGGACGTCCGTTTGATTAACGACACGTATCGTCGACCCGACCAACAATAAGCTCGGTTTCTTTTCTAGGAACTCGAACCGTACAAAAATGAGAACTTCCCTTTATGGAAGATCCCCTTACGTATTCGTAACTTGAGACGTATCAAATAACATCTACTAAAGTTTCTTTCTCGATTTTGAAGATTTTACGTTCCAATGAATCTGAATCGTGGCGGAAAAATTGTAAATAAATCGAAACTAACAATCTTTGAAAAATTATTTTGTACTGCTTTCATGTAGTTCTGTATATGCATACGAGTGCCTTAATAATTGTAAGAGATGTTACGTTATATTTATCGTTAGTATATACACTGCTTGAAATAACGAAGAGGTCGTTATCTACTTTAATTTCTATACTCGCCAACTGTGTTGGTATATTTGTTTCTTGATCGTCTTAAAAGCTGTATTATAGTATCGTACGAATAGCATGTCCACCTGTCGAGCCTATGTGACTCGTTCGTTTTTGTTTGTGTGATTGGTTCGATAGCATTGACCTTCTCTGACCGTTTCGACCAACGACTATCGTAGAAACAATATTGGAATATTTAAGATAAACATGACTAAAAAGAAATAAATAGATTTTGTCGGAAATTTGGTTACTACAAGCCATATCGAAGAATTTACTATGATATACGTATGTTGAATATTAATAAGAACTGTTATTAAACTACCAGAACTTCATTATTTGGCGTCGTGAATCATCCGGATATTCGCGTAACGTTTTATGGGTTTAAAGTTGAAAAATGTATCGTAAACGCCGTTGAAAGCATTAATTTAGATGCACTTTACTATTTTCAGGCCATATGGATACGTAAGTGTAATAGTAAAGATCAAAAATATTCTTATAACGCATATAAAAATGTTCATTTATTTATTATTTCATATTTCACGTTCTAGATCATAGAATTTGAAAGAGAATATGAAAATTAGTCGTCATGAATTTGCTGATTATTCTTTCATTCAACTACATTTAGCTATCAAGATATTAATTTCCTATGCTATATATGTATACTTTTAACCAAACTTAGCAAATTACGTCAGTGTTTCGATTTAATTTTAAGTTTACGAGACGAAAATTGTCCAGAGTCGAACAGAAATTGCTCGTGTCAGATCGATAGATCGAATCGTGCATTATGTCACGGGTAAATTGAAATCATCAGGACGCGTATAAATTTCATTTTACCCAAGTACCTATGAAACAAGGAAGTATGGCAACGTTGGATATCTATGTTCGATCTTGATTCACGTAGTCGAACGCAATTTCATTCTCGATAAATTAATTCGACAATTTCATTCGTTTTATAATTAGATCGCGAATACCATCGTTTCGTTAATTTTTTTAATCGAAATTAAAGAATTGAAAAATGTACAAGAATTACGTTCGATTGTTTCTTTATATTTGAGTAAAGGATCTTTAAACACGGAAATATCGATTGTCGATAAGTGTCATTAAAACTTACATTTCGATGAAAGGTTGTTAGTCGTACATGACACAAATATGATCCTTTTGTCAACTGTTTATTGTTTAGTTACTGGTATACCTATTTTTTTATTCTCTTTGTAGTATGTTTTCTTAGTAAACCGATAATGTCTTTACTCTGCATCCTGTAATTGGAACGTATGATTATACTGTCTATATTATGGAGAAAGAGCATACATATTTATCGAAGAAACAACTTGTGGCAAATCGTGGCAAAGCAAACTTTTCAACAAACAGCTTCAGCAACTATCTTAAATGATAATGTTTCGGAATACGTAATACCGTCTTTCTTGTTTGTCGATGATTCGTCGAAAAGTATTCGATATATATCTGATTCTATTAGGAGAATATTATATTTTACTAATATTTCAGGCCAAACAAAGACACGAAATGTTGATAATTATTGAAAGATACAAAGAATCTTGTTTTACATTTTTTTATAGTTACCGTCTTTTTCTATAATTCTCGTATAGTATAATCTCGTATATATAAATAACTTCTGATTCAACAATACTATAGTTTAGGAAAAAAGTTAACGAACTTGTTATAAGAACCTAAAAATGTAATGGTGATTATAATCTTTTATAATAATACTTGCAATTATACGAGAATCGTACTTTAATTTGACATCACTCGTAACATGTAGAATACAAATTTATCATTACGTAGTAACATATTTATTATTTATAAATTAAATGACATCTGCGTTTGAACTGCGGTAAGCTAAGGAACTTGTTAGAAAAGTAACGTTTCATCTACGATCGGTAACACAAGCATCTACAGAGCACAATGGAAAAGAAATCCTACTTATTATTTTACAATGAATACGTTCACAATGTAATTCAGTCTAAAGATATGAATAATCTATGTCTAAATACAGTTATATGAAGAAGTTCTACATGTATTTTTAAATAAATTGAAATTAATATATCAGATGTCGATAAAGTATTACCAACTGCAGTTACACAAAAATTATTGACAACATAAAGAAAAAAGATTACTATTTATAATATTCTCTGATTTGATTAAATTATTTGTGAAATTTATGTCAAGGAAATATATTTGAATCTACATGATCGGAAATATTCCTGGAAAATGCAAATAGAGTATTGCCTGAAATATTATATTACATATTCCCTTGATAGCAAACATAATAACTGTGATAATAGCCGCGATCAATAAAAAATTGCATTGTTAACAAAGTGTATCTATGCGTAGCAACCATTAGATGAAATCGAATTCTCAATGGGATACTTGCAAGTGCAAACGATATTACAGGATATAATGTCAAACTCTACCCATAGTTTTGTTTCATAATTGTAAATGTATTCTATTACTTCATAGACATTTTTAGACATTTTTTTGCTGAAAATAACTGTTTTCACAATTATTTGAAATCTCTGATTTATCCATATATGTTATGTCTGCCACAGAAAATTAACGCACGATGAAATGTTTGGATTTTATGTTGTTTCGAGATTTTAGTGGTAATAGCGTGCATGGTGTATCAGTTTACGAAAATGTGACTAAATCTAATAACACGATGACATTAAATAATATGTATTAATTATTCTTCATTATGTTACTTCATTTTGATAATGTTAAAATAACAAGCATGTATGACGCAATAAGTCAACAATTTTTCTTAAATTTTTCTTTGTTATAATCAGACTATTTACAATCGACATGCAATTTTAATTAATCCGCGAATGTTTATGCATATTTATGACAAACTTAAAATACAAAATGCATAGAATTATTAAAAATACTGTACGTATTAAAATATTTAGAGAATGAATATACATACATGTATACAGTATATAAATAGGTATATAGAGCTTAATTATAGCGAAATATTGAATCCTATAATTTTCTAGTCCGATGACAAGTGTTATCTCTATCGCTTTATAAATTTCTAGCAAAAATGATTAATCCTCCATTTGTATTTCTATCGTGTATCCACAACAGTTTTTATTAAAGCAATAATTGAAACAAGGATTCTATAAAACTCGTTAACTATATTTAGCATTCAATTCGAATTGTTTAATGTGAATTTATTGCATTTTATAATGGAGTTACTCTAAACTATAAGATTATGAAATTCTTTCGTTCAAAGTTGATTCAGAACGTGTAATAAACGTAAAATAATATTTGCAACGTTTAATAAAATTGTCGCAAAGAGATAATAAGCAATAAAGTAATATGTATCGTGTTACGGTTGATTGTTAATTACTGTTATCGTCATTCTTCTAATACATATGTAAGCGTGAAAATTTATAATCTTTGTAACATTTAATTCGTAAATGCAGCGTGATAAAATAATTCCGTCGTCATCAGCGATCGTCGAGCACAGTCATTTTCGAGGCACCAACACGCATGAAATAATGGTATATTCTTTAGTAATTGTTAAATATTGTTATTTCCAGGCGAACGAAACGGCGAAGACCGTAAAGGTCGACAAAATAACTCTTCCACACCAGTGTAATGTCCAAGTAATTTTTAAGCTCCTAACGTACTTGTTATGATCATTTTGTATCGTGATATAATGTTTTTACGACGTACTTTTATGATTATGGGGGCAAAACGACGTAGGTATACGTTCACTTTATTATGGAGTGAACTTTAGTCGACCGGTAGTTGTTTCGATATGAATCTATATACATTTTTACAAAATGGATGTTTATAAATTAACTAATAATTGGTGATTAAAGGTACGGAATAAAGATATTTTGTTGTTTTCTCTTCCATCCTTTTGTTCTTTTTCTTTCTTTTTCTATTAACGATGCTACTGACATACGATTTTTTTTTTCTACCCCTTAATAGAAAATTCCACATAAGCACATACTTTCTTCGATAGCAAAGATAGTCATAAAAATCATAATTCAATTATTTTAGCGACCTTGTCACTTATAAAACTGTAAAAAATGTTTGTGCAATAGAATTCTACGAGTTATGCTTGAAGTATCCTCTAATAAAGGATTAATTTTTGATTCCTCTTCCGCACAAAGTACACTGCCATCAAACAGGACGATTCCCAGTATAAATTATTTACTATTTTTCGTTGAAATAGAGCGCCATTTCTTCTTCAAATATTAACGCTTCGCTTGTTCATTTTGCGTTTCATTAACTGAACCCGATCGAATGGCAAACATTAAACCTATGGAATATTAAACGAGACACATGATACTGGTTACTAGCTGTGTGCCGAACTGTATCGTGGAACGAATATTTCATCATAAAAAGCTTGTTTAAAGTTAAATGGGAAATGCGCAGCGAATCATTAAAGTCTATCCTCCTGGTTGTTTAAAATTTTCCATATGTTTCCGCATAAACCACATGACCAATGGCCTTTTCGAATCAAATTTTCTAATTGATTTACCACATATTCCAGACTATTATTAAATAATATTAATTGTTAATATTAATCATCTGTACTCTCGGAAGATTTGCGGGTCAATAATTTTAACAAGTTGCGAATCGGATGTTTAGCAGACCCGAAAATAGTCATTTTTCCGGTAAATGTTAAGAATTGTTTTGTTAATAATCTTTGTGGTAGTAGTAGTAGTCGTATTAATCGTGAATGATGTCAATTTAAAAAAATTTGAAATATTTATCAAAAACTTCGTATACGTATATAGACTACCAGTAGCAACGAATAGATGTAATGTATACATATACTTCTACGTTGATTATTGCGCGACTCTTTCAAGGGTATGGCACTTCGTATACATACGTAAGCAACGTTCGACTCGTGCTCTAGCTCATTCTTGCTTCGACAGCCGCATCGTAAGGATCGGAGAAAAGCTTCTACCCATTAATAATTTAATTATTGGTTTGTAACATTTTAAATTATTAATTTATAATATTTATACCATTAATGTATAGCATGTAAAGTCATTAATTTAACACGATTCTACTGTTAATTCCTAGCAATTATTTTTTAACAATTATCCTATTAATTTATGACAATTATATCGTTTATTGAAAACAATCATGCTATATTAATTTAAAACAATACTATCAATTAGTAATAATTAAATTAACGATTTTGTTTATCTAATATTAACAAAATTTTTAGAATCTCTGAAATGATATTTTATTTCTATTTAATTCTATTTTTCAATTTTAAATATAGCATTTATTTTTTTATACTACCTCATTATGCTACTTCATATAAAATCAGTGCTAATACAAGGTATAAGTATCGAATGTTTATGGGTGAGATGTAACTGCAAAAGCCAAAGAATCAAACCGTGATTCGAGGAACCAAATGCAATCAGATCGAAGGCGTCGAGATTTCATCGCTCATTCATGCGTGCTACAATTGGTAAGTTTTCTCGGTGATAAGTTCAGATTTTAAATACGGTTATTTGAGTTCACATACGAGCTTAACTCCCACGAGTTCTACGACACTCCTACTCATTTCAATAATTAACAATGTTCAATATACTTTTGTTGAAAGATATTTGAAAGATATCTCTACCCTTGCGTATAACCCTGAGAGAATAATTCTAAAATTTTATTTTTGTCTCAATGAATTTCAATTCATCGTCATAACGTATATTTCTATTTAATTTCGAGGGCATAATTATTAGTTAAATAACATGGGTCAAATATAACGCAGTTAAATGTCCTTAACAATTTCCTATATGCTGTCTCCTATTCCTTTTAACAAATTGAATATTAAATTGTAATTAATTATAATATATAACAGTACGTATAAAGGTTACATATTTACCAATAGACAACACTGACCTGCACGCTATATTTTAACGATAATTTTTACTCTCTCGCGAATATATGTAAATACAAGTGTATTGAAATCAGATGTACTATAAGCCTTCAATACTTTCAGATCCTGATTAACAAATCTCAATACACATTACTTTTTTACTATCAGATAATTTTACGTCTTCTGCTCTCGATAACACAATATACGTAATGTGTATACAATATTTTATTATTTTGATAATTTATAATTCTATACTTCGTTGCGATTATCGGATATCCTGCTCTATACTTTATTTATAATTTCATATATATAAGATTTTATGTAGTTTCAATTCATGCTAATACTGTATACTGAATCGATAACGCCGAATGTGGCACGGAAATGAGAAGATGCACAAGCGACATCCAAAACATGGAACGCGAAAAGGCATTGCATGTCACGTCTATTCTGTACCTCGTCGATGGAGATACCTCGTCCGTAGTAGAGGACATAACCACAGATGGACATAACAAAACCTGTGCTGTTCGAACAATCGGTATTTCAGAACATATGTTATCTACCCTAAATTGATAATGTCGAATATGACGTGAAAATGGTAAGGGATTCGGATAACTGCCAAACCTCGTTATCATTTTAGTGTCAGTTCCAATGTTACCGATTAACAACAGTGGGATTCTCAAATCATTCATATATTTCAGAAATGAAATCTCAAATAGTACTGGAAGTTTGACAAAGCAAGATTACCACGTTAGTAGTTTACAAAAATTATTTTTCTTTGAAAGAATGCCAATTGTAATAAGGAAGTTATATTGAAACAAAGATCTCATAAGTAGAAATTCAGATATGTATTTCTATATTTGTACATTTTCTTTTAGTATATTTTAGAATTTTTTTTCTTAGAATTTTGTTTTAGTATTGGATGAATTTTCAGCTTACATCGATTTAAGTTGATTTATATCATTTAACGAGTACTTGCATAGCACATTCTATAATTAGAAAATACAGTAAGAAAGATTTATAAGAAGCGAGAAAGAGAAATAGACAGAAACTATACATTTTAAAGGAAATAGCAAAATATAAAAAAAAAAGTACATAATACAAACTTTAAACAGTTTGTTATAGGGTAGAGAAGGTAATGTTTGTTATTCTGATACTTCTCTATTGTCCACAGAATCTGTAATGTGATACAATAATCACTAGACTGCAGAACCAACGTGGATGACCGTTATACGAGACGATACAAACTATCCTAGAATTTGTGAAATCCAACGGTGACGTTTTTTTCTGATATACGAGATTTTATGGATAACCACAAATTTGTGGAACCTGAGATGAAAAATTTCAGCACCATAGAATCTACCACTGATCACCCCAGATTTATGAAACGAAATTAATTTCGACTATTTCTTTTAATCTAACAATTTACAAATTACTAACATTATGGTCACAAGTATGATAATAAGCGAAATGAAGTTTTAAAAGAAAATTTTACAAATTAAAACATCTCCTATTATCCTATTTGACGTAAAGGTGTAAAATTATGAAAAAGAATTCTGTAACTTGTCAATTTACTAATATTATTAGTTGGTAAATTATTGTGTAAGAGGCCTCGAGTAATTCTAATATATTTACAATAATATTGATGATATAATACTCTTTTATGTATAACACATGTTGGAAGCGCATTTTGTAATCAGAACATTCAATTAATTATTTGAACATCGCGGCATCTGTAATAAATTAATAATTTCAAGTAGTTCAAACCTGAATACGTATACATATACATAGCTTTACACTGAATATATAATACGTTAATGAGGTAGAAACAATGTATCACGATGCTTCATGAAACGTTATTACAATCAACATATTGAACCTTAATCAATGTTTTATACATATTTAATTTTGTACGTATAATCAAATGATACAGAAATCGCACTTCTATTAATTGTACAATACATTGTAGGAAGAAAATGAACATGTAAATGATTCTACAGCGATTATGAAACTTTTGAGGCTTATACTGTTGTTCACATGGTCGACAAATGTTCTAAAAAGTAAAGTCAATAAATGTTTCAAGCACATTCTATCTTTGGATAACATAATTGCATCCTTTGATCTCTTAGATTAATCATTGATCGATATTGATCTGTATTTAGATTGAATGTTTAAGTTGGTGAATATGTGAATGTAATTTACGAGTAATAAAATTTAAAGCATCGTAAAATCTACCTAATCTTATAATCAAATATAATTTAAAATTGAAATAATAACAATTATTTTCGTCCGATGGCGCTACTGCTGCATTAGAGTGTTCCTATTCTCGACTATGCTTCTATAGACTGACGTTTAAAATATTTATACAGACAGCAATGATTTCTTCATGTATCTGTCTGAATTATCTTCACCCGATGCTTTTGCAATAATACTTTCATGATACATATCATTTATTTCTCTAAGTAGCATTCTCAATTCTCTCGCATACAAATTATCTTTTCAAATAGTAGCATTAAATTATCCATGTATGCAAAAATGAACACATTCGTTACACTTGTTACCAACAAACACATCATTATATCTTAAACTTTATCCAAAAGCATATTCTCAATTCTATTGTATCTTCAAATAGCGTTAGCTCTAAATTCGCGAAAGGAACAATAAAATCTTTTGACATTTAGTACAACGAACAACCTAACCTTTTTAACTGTTTGATTGTTACATGTATACAATTTATACAGAAAGAAACGTAAATAACGAGAGGAACGAAATTATAAATAAAACTGTGGATATAAGCAATACGTACCTGTAATCTGTCCAGTAGACCACAATGTGTTTTTCATTGGCGGAAGGATTCCTGAAAAGCTTCATGCATCAAGATTTCATACGCGTCACTTTTTTGGCTGCGATCGAATCCGAGGATTTTCGTCCCCTTTTATCTCAGCAGGTGTTTGGACGGTTGATCGAATAGGTCGTCGGTGGGCGTCGTCAGGAGCGTGGTCGACGTTGCGAGCAACGAGGATGCGTCATCATTGAAGCGCGAGACACCGTTGAGTAAGCGTCGAGCGCGCGCGCTTCGAATAATTCGACTGCCTGTTCCTTTAGAAATAAAGCGTGATCGCGTCGCACGTGCCGCGCGTTCTACACTACCGTCCCATTACACGCAATGACAGTTTTACTACGTGATTCAAATTCACGTTACGTTTGACACTTCCTGTGCATTTTTAGTGAAATTATCAATAATACTTGTTGACATTAGATTTGTTTTAATTTTTTATAAAGTAAAAATTTTGTATTACTTTGTAAATATATTTCAGTGAATAATTTAAACACAGTTTTGAATTACGAATTCGGTAATCTTTCTGTTGAAGAGTTAAAAACGGTTGGACATTAAGCACGTTTTTAATATATAATTATAATAATTATTCGAAAACACGAACATGATAATTGAAAAATATATAATTGTGCAGTGAAAGTGATCGCCAGTAACAGTGAACTTAGCAAGAGAGTATTTGTCGTTAAGTAATTCGCGAGATATAAGACGATGATATAATTTGATCTAACGGAAGGTGCTTGTTGTATTCTTATTTTCGATAATAATGGAATTGATTTACATTTCGTTGATGAATTTGATTAATTGACCTTGCGTGGAAATGTGTCGATACTCGTGAAAGTGATAGTTCTCGGTAAAAGCATTTTTCTTGACCAATCGATGAGAATGATACGATTTTCTTGAATTGTTTAACAGTCTCATGCACGACATAGAAACGGTTACAAACATCGTTTACATTGACGATCGATAGAAGAAGATTGTAAGATCGAAAAGAATTGTGTCAATGTATGAGATATGATGAAAATTCCGTTGACGTGTGATTCTTTGAAGGAAATAACCATTGACGACGGTTGCCATCTGATTCGACAGAAAAGAATGGAAAATCTATTGAGAGATGAGGATTCCAATTACGTAAGTACATATCAGTAATAATATTTTGTAATCTAAATGTAAAGAGCAGACTGTTGACTATGTAGACTACAGGAAAATGTGATGGAGTCACAATTATAGTCTTTTTTTTTACAGATATATAGTTTTAAAATTCACTACGTTGTTAATGAATTCTGTTTGCATATTATTTAGTTTCGGGATTAAACATGTATTTTTCAGGTTTCTCGTAAATTTAGGAATATTGTTTGTTATAATATTAAGATATCAAAGGTATTTAATCTACTTTATGTAAATTAAAATATATCATATTAACTACAGGAATATTCAGGCCATTGTTGAAGAAATATTCTGTATGTTACATTTTGAAGAGTAGTTAGCTAAAAATATACAAATTTGGAAACAGTACAAATTTACCATAACGCAATTGTGTTGTCATAAAACACAATGAAATAACACAAATTTTCGTTTTTGTCTTTCACATTAATAATCTTTTCTTTTTGTTAAGAAAAATGTACATTTTTCATCCTGTGCTTTATTTTATATCCTTTAGATTGGTCCAGTTCCAACATGTTGACAAGCAGGAAATAATACGCCACCATAAAGAATAAATTGAAGTGATTAAGACTACGTAAACAGAATCTTTCGTGGGCAAAAAAATGTGTTTGGAAACTTTTGGTAGAAGTTCAGTGTAAGGAGTATATCACAATATTTACATTACACGCTTTTCTCATCTTTTATAGAGGAACAATAGTAGAATCTAACTAAAACAGAAACAAAACTAGGTTTACATTTGTTTCTGAGATTAAAAATGTATTTTTCTTACTCTTTTGAACATTAAAAAATATTTAAAACATTAGTTATATATGTAGACTCGCATCTATTGAATTAAACCAAGATTATTCGTTTTTTACTGAACATTGAGAATTTATCACTTGTTTAAAGGATTATATCTTTCAATCTATTAGTTTATTTCTTTTTTTAACTGTCTCATATGAAAATATTTATTTTTATCGACTAGGAGACGTATTAATTAAGAAATTATTAATATTATTTTATTAAGAATTAAGAAACCAACAAGATTTCTCTCTTACGATCTCTCTTACAAAAAGACTTCCAATTTTTTATTAATCAATATTTTCGACGATCATCGAAATCATTATTATAATACTTTAATCAACATTTTAATAATAATCAATCTTCTACTGTACGTTAAACAGGAGTAATACTGATTTTTTATGTGAAGTGTCAGAGTAGTAATCACTGAAATGCTACATTCAAAACTATACGTTTGGAAGTATCTGACGTGTAGTCAATTACATTCACTCGAATGCAATGCTGTTGTATTTCGGCAAATGGCCTTCCTCTAGAGAATATATCTACGTAATACATTTGAGTGGAACAAGGCGTAATTGCGGAACGGTATTGTATACCTACTACCGACACTTCACCACTAATTACTAATAAGTTTCGATCGGAAGCTCCATTTTTGTGCTTTATTTACTCTTGGCTCTGTGCGTAATCTGCAATCTTGAGATCTGTTATGAATATTATATAAATTTCGATGTTTAACCAAAATATAATATACTTTTTAATGTAACGACATTTATTTACTAATTTACTTTAATTACTTATTAACAAGGTAATTAATAATATTTTGAGAGAATATGCTACGTGCGAAACATTAACACTGTATTAATTTATCAAATAATTTGTTTCTCTTGGAAAAGTTGAAAAAATCGTGGACTTCCTTGTCATACAAATTACATATCTTACAAGAAAGTATCTTGTACAACTTAAAAATTAATATTTTAATCATTTTTGAGTAATAACTAGAATTAGTGTAGAATATATTAGGGATCCTGAAATTTATAAACATCACAGTTTTATACATTTCTATCTGTTTTATGTTTAATAACTAAATAATATAGTTAATGTGGAATAAATTTGACATTAAAAGAACTTCAGTTTTATAAGATAGCGTAGTACCTATTTCAATTATGAAGAAAAGTAGTGACTGTAAAAGAATGTAAAATTATTTTGAGTTTCCCTGTACTTTTTAATACTTGTGAATATTTTGCGGTTTGATTGAGTACAAAATTACAATAAAGTATAATGTAATTATATAGTTATTGCATTTACGCAAACTGTAGTCTAACACAAGCAAGAAAAATAATAATCGTATTACAAGGTATTATCATTTAATCTGTTAATGGTTGAAACTATACAAGCTTTCGATCGTCGATTTACCATGAATCGATTTTATGACAGGAATTGCCGGTTTTCATTATCGTACAATGTAAGGGTGTAGAAGGGTAGTCAAATCTGGAATACCATTACCGACAAATTTAGATTTGTATTTCGTCACTGCAACCTACCCAATTTCCGAGATCTATATACGATTCATCGTCTTTCCCTAAATCCCATGACAATATCCTGAGATTATTTCGGTTGGAACATGGCTCTAAATTTGGTTTCATAGATTTTTGATTTGGAGATATCCGGTCGCGTGGAAGGTTTCCTAATTTGCTAAATGTTAGGAACATTTCGATAGTGACGCGATAAATAAATCTAATTTAGCAATGTCGTGATCTCAATGTACCGTTCAATCTTATTTATTAGTTGAAAGCTATTCAATGTCCTTGATCTCTGGACAATTTTGCACTGAATTCAATTTTAGTATCTGGGGCATTTAAATGAGATGCGTTTAGATACATTTTATGTTAATAAAAACGCATATGTTTAATATGCAATTTTTAAATATTCGTCTTGTCTTCAATCTTTCAAAAGAGCTGACGTTAAGTTGCATAGTTTACATGTTAAGCGATCTTCACATCTGTCAACAGTATTAAAATTCTGTTAGCTGCAGCTTTCTGAATCTCGTGTAACTTCATCAGAGTATTAATAATCAGTCACCTTCATTAGTTGTTCGGCACGTTTTATTAATTGACCGCCAATGGATATTACGTGCAAGTACAGAGAAAATCAATGAGAGTGTATTAATTCGCACCGAATTAGCAGAACAACATAAACGCATTTATATTTAAAGCTAAATGAGTGGTCATGGTTTCGATAAAAATATCTCAAACGAATGGAAAAATACGGAAAAATTCAATTTTAAATTAACTTTAAACGCACCATTACAATTTTGTTTGGAGCGACTACTCCCTTTTCTATTTTTTATTCTTTCTTCCCTTACAACGCGATAAATATATCAGAGAATAAAATATTTTATGTTTCTGTTTGGATTTGTATGTTATTGAATTTTTGCCGTTGCGAGAATATAAATAGTAAAAGGATAGAGAATAAGAAATACAAGAGGTACATTCAAAAATCAAATTTAAGTTGCGAGTTTTAAGTCTAAATGTTAAGTACGAGAGACGTTAAGCTTAATAGTAGGAAAATTACACCGTAGATGTAAGTTAAAAAGAAATATAGCTGGAAGTCCGTCCTAATGCGGAGGGGAAGGACTATGAAAAATAAATAAATATAAGAGAATAAAAGAATAAATAATTAACGAGAAACAGTATTAAAATCTCTCAAAACAATTCAGTATAAGTCTGTGAAGTTAAATTATTAGAGTTATCTGTGTTTCCTGGAAAATTTACGCCTGTTAACTGATTACTTTAATTTATTAACTGAAGCTAATGAGTATCATCCAAACAGTAAATGTAGCATACTCTCTTATTACTTGAGCTCTACCACCGACGTGAATAATTTCTCGTTTTGCCACAGATCGAATGTCAGCATGTAATCGAGTAATTAGCGGGTTTTCCCCACGGTCATCGCTATATATCAAGAAGGATACCATGTATATAGGATACACACGTGTTCTTTGTGATGTAGTTTAGTCGAAAGCTTTTGTAGGGTTGTAAAAACATGAAAGTACTTTTATAAATAGTTTGAGGGTGTTTGCGCATTTATGTGAAATTCCAAAGTGCAAAACTTTACACAATCCATATATTTCAAAATATATAAAATATTCAAAATAGAGTACTCGTTATAATGCTCGTAGTATGTTTTATTCCTCTCAATGTTAATGAAAATGACGATGAACTGCAGTAACTGTGATGCAAAAAATTGAATTGAATTTGGAAATTTATATCGAATTAAATTTGAATTTGATTTATACAGAATTAAAAAATATCAAATATTAAACTTTATATATTCCTGTTTCAGGTCGTGATTCGGTGATTGTATGATACGATTACAAAGCTTCCAGCAACAGTGGCAGTTGTAAACAGTATTTTTCGTGGTACCCTCGGCACGATCGAGGAGTACACGAAAGCAACGTCTAAAGAATTGTCCAACTTCGAAAACGGATCGTGCACAATGAACGAACCAGATCCTTGTCTACCACTGATTTTACCACCGAGATATAGACTTCGCGATCTTCTCCTGGGGGATTATGCTTTTAATGACGACGGCGAACGGTGAGTAAGTTCTTTAATGTTGCATATTTCCTTTCAAATGTTTGGAGAACAAAATATACATCGCTGTCTAATCTCCAGGTAGGCTTTTCCTATAAGAAAGTTATATCATTTTATTAGTATCATTGCGTGAATTTGATTAATATGTCGTAAGTTCTTTTATAGAAGTTGGAAGGACATTCGAGCGTCTGTACCAATTTCCCATGAATTATCTGTGCTCACTAGGAAATATTCAAGTATTACTTAGGTGCTCATGAATTTAAATCTTCGTGAGATATGACTCTCGTATTAATGTCTTTTGGGCGAATGGACATTTATCTCAATGTAAATTCCCTTAGTCCAATATAAAAGTAAGTTTTCAGATAAAGGAGAGAATGATAATTTGTTTATGTTACAAGAGTATTCGAAAATCTCATTTTCTCAATATAATTTCAATCGTGTAACACTTTTAGTCTTTTCGCTGTTATAGAAGTTGTAACTGAGGTAGGCAACATTGCAAAATATTGAAATATTAAAACATACTCCTTTTTATTTCATTTTCATTAGAGATAGTATGTATAAATTATTGATCTATGTATAGACACGTATAATACTTTAATCTCGCTGAATATAGTTAGTCGTTTAAGAGATTATGTTTTACTTTTCGTATGTGATTGGAGTTTTTACTTACTTAAAATGTTAGATAAATTTATTAATAGATAAGAGTGGTACTTTTAATTTTATCTCTTTATGTATAATTTTATGTTTCTTAACCATGCTTTATTTTATTTTACTGTATTTGTAACTCAATTTTGAATTCGTTGCTGCTAAATTAAAATAATGATTTTATTGATTTCAATTTTATAATTTTCATTGAAACGTAAATTGTAAAAAATATTTCACATTAACTAGCTGTTTCTTGACTATAGATACATTGTAATTTAAAACAAAATCCTCTTATATGTTACAAATAATTACTTCTATCCGTCACACCTACGTCTGTATTTAATTAAACAAGATTTTGATTGCCGAGAAATGTTTAAAATTAAATAAATAATGCTGACGTCGCGTTCATGTGTTTTAATATGGATATGTAAAATGATTGTAAAGGTGTGGCTGTGTAGTAGAGAGACCTTGTACACAAGTATGAAATTCACAAGGGAAACTAATTCGTTTCACGAAAGGAAAAAAGGT
The DNA here is from genome assembly GCA_014737525.1 of Bombus difficillimus. Lineage (NCBI taxonomy): Eukaryota > Metazoa > Arthropoda > Insecta > Hymenoptera > Apidae > Bombus > Bombus difficillimus. Next base: position 1,729,679 of record JACXIT010000140.1, on the reverse strand, counting down.
TCGGAGGGAACAAATTAAATTGCCTGTTCTCTGAGTTGATGAGTTCCTTTCGTTACGAAAGAGAAGATTTGGGGTTGAAAAAGAAATGATCTTCTGTTTGAGATCACCGATTTTGTGCCTGACCCGTAATATCTTGTTTCTCAGAAATGTTCATGAAACTGACGGCATCGACATTACGTTTAGAAGGAATATTCAGTGAAAATGATTCATTGACATTTTATTTGTACGATATAAATTACCATTTTATTATATTAAGGAAAATCGAAAAATAAATATCAAAGGAGAAAGAAAAATAACTGAAATTTAAATAATACAACAAAATCAAAATTGTAAATGAAAGCTACGCCAATATTATAAACAATAATGTTTAGCATTAAAAGGATTTAAATTTCAAATGAGTTAGCCTCTGAATGTATCAGATATTTATTAAACAGCACGAGCATCATGTTTCACTATACTGTATCTGTTCTTTTAATTTCTTTTTCTTCGATCCGGAATGTGCCCCACTCCTACGTTTATTTAATAATTCAGATTTTATAATACGAGTAGAACAGAGAGTGGGTCGTGAATTGAATGGCGCAATGTCCATTAGGATAGTCATCTTGAAATTTCAAAAGATGGGATAGCTCTGGAGGGGAACTAGAAATAACACTGAATTTAGAATAAATAGGATACCAAGATTTTTATTGGAGAATTATCATAGTTATAATACTAGAATTATCAGAATGGTCGAAATAATCAATACAGAATTTTTCATAAAAATTGTATAGGTGTATCACAGTTTTGTAGAGATTCAAATGATTCTATAGTCATAATAATTTTAGAAAGAAGGTAAAGACTAGCGCGTCGTTTTATTCTTTTAGAAGACAATTTTTTAAAGGCTACTATGTAATTTACTTCATTCACTGATGTTTTATCGCGACATATCTTCATCACAATCGATTATTTCCTCCCCTTGGTTGGAACGAACGTAATCAGAGGTTCTATAAAAGGGTTCCTTCTTTTGACAACACGCTGTCTCGCATTTTTTACCATTCGTATTGGAATCTCATAAAATCCTTATATAAGAAAAAACATATGTTCGTTACAAGAAAGACGAGTAGAAGAAACTGGTTTCTTTTGAATACTTTAATATTTCATATATTTCATAACAGCATCTGATGATTGGAACATGATCTGTTAAAAAATAAAAATAAATTATTATAAGTTATTACATGTGTACAGTTATGTATTTTTGTACAAAGAAAAAATAAAGAATTGGTTAGGAGATTCCATTTCTTGGATTAATATTTATAACATAATGTATACCACGTTGAATCTAGCAATCTTGTAACAAAACTGTTAATATTCAGGAGACGAGAATTAGCACTTATTAAATTGTGTATAAAGTTAAGTGGATTAAACTCGAGGAAATATTTTTTATAGCATTCTCACGAGAAAAAGAAATGTTCATCAGAACTAATTTCTATATGTTGCAGCAAACAAATGAAATTATTAATTTTGATAGAATCCTTAGAACAGTACCAGTTATTAAATAAATTGAATTATATTAGATTAAATTATTTAGCTATTTAATTTAATTTAATAATATGTCACAATCCTTATTAAATTCAGACTACAGGCGAGTCAGTTTGAGATTCACTCATCTATTAATTCCGGACAAAAAGCAGAGACAATTTTGCTTGCTTTGGGCTGTCACTAAATCGTTTCTTTGAGCGGAAAGTCTAGTTTTTTACGCTCCAGTACCTTCTCATCCTTTAGAAGAAAGTCGGTCAGAAGCGCGTTTGAAATAAAAAAAAAAAAAAGTATTGGTCGAATTCTATGATAACCGAGTCGAATTCAACCGAAATTACCCTCTGAAACTTCATATCTACCTATATGTATGATACACGCATTCAATGATGAAATTTTTAGTTTGTACCTTTTTTTTTTATTATATCCACTCTCATATACGTATCTCCTTCCATTACGCATATATTTATTATTTCTTTTACCATTCTCTTTAGTTGTACCTTGTAAATATTCGAAAAGAATCACTCTCATAAAATTTTTATTTGCCACGAAGTCAACACTCGTTTCACTTCATCCACTTTACACTTTGTTCACGTAGCCGTTTTATCGAATTTTTACATCCAAGGAAAACGTCAAATATAGTGCCACGCCAAAATGTGTTTTATTAGCTTTATACCGCGATGCAGTCGCGTTGATAACTCAAAGGAAAGATTTGCTACCTTCGCGTCGGCGCATTTTCATCTTTGTCACTTGCAGTTAACTATCAAGCAACACTTAAATAATACATACATTAAAGATGGATCGAAATTTGATCTTTAGATAGACGAAATTCGAATCTACAATCTTGTAAGTATAATTCTCGATATGATTTAAACTCGAATCTCTCAAACGTTCGATCGAAATCAGAATAAGTTTAAAGACTAACCAAAATTGCAGTATGTTATTAATTAAACAAAGATAGTTTACACAAATTACTATTAATCTGCATTTCGAGAGCTTCGATCCACAAAAGTAGCAGAAAGTTTCGAGTATTGAGAACTGGAAACTGGAAAGGTTTCGAATGTACCATCCCTAAAATATACACCAAAACGTGTCGTTAAGTTCATGCCGCGATTCATTCGCATACGTAACTCACAAGGATGATATGCTATCTTCGTGACGGTGCATTCTCCTCTTTGAGGTCTCGAATTAACTATAAAGAGGCAGTTAACACGATTTTAGATTCATCGATGCAAATATATGCAAGGTCAGCGCCAACTAGAATCCTTGGTCCATGACAAGATGGTCATAGTGTTCTTTCATCAAAGATTCGTGACAAATAGTACGAGCTTGTACAATAGTTTGATCGCATGTATGTATAGGTCTATCGAATTGAAACCAACCGAATTTTAAGATTGACGCAGTCAAGTATTGTCTTATTTCGTGATGAGGCTGAGGCTGGGTCTAAGAACCACACTTGACACAATTAATATCGACCGGTCTTTCTATTTTTGTTATTTTCCGCTGTCTCTTCTCATTTGGTCAACTGCTTCGTATACGCGCTCCAAGATACAACAAAGTTTCGAACATTTCACTGGACATACGATTTCGAATCCTATCGGACAAAGTTTCCCAGCATATTTCTTTGTTGCTATGTGAAATCGGTTCGTATTGTGCCGAACTTTGGGGAATTTCAAATCACATAATTACATTTTTTTTTTTTGGAAAAGTTAAGGGAACTTTGTGTTTACTCGTTGTTCGTTTTTGTATATTATCTATATATGAACAGCCAACAATTTGGTATCATTTTTGCAATACTTGTTAGATATAATTAGACAACTATAGATTATATTTAGATGATATTTGAAGTTACATCCAAATTCGTGTTTATTAAATTCCATGGTTTTCATTTTGTTTTGTATGATCATCTATCTATGTTATTTCATCACGAAAATGCTTTATTAACATTGATTGTGTTAAATATTCTTGTTGGGTACCGATACCGGATGATATCATTACAATTAGCTGCAATGATGGAAGTTCGCACTAAAATATCCATAAAATATCATTATGTTTCAGAGTAATCATCATACCCGGTTTACTCTTCCGCACCATTGTCATGAAACATACTTATAGATGTATATTTAGAAACTCTTAACTGAATAATATTTGAAGTAGAACACAATTTCGAATTGTCATAAATCACAAATATCTACAAATAGACCACGCATGTTTATACAAATTTGTGTTATTTTGAATATAGTTAATTATAGAAATGCAATTTAAATTGAGATATTTTTCTCCTTCTAGATATTATAACAAGTATTAAATAGGACTAAAATGAAAATAGAAAAGTAATAGTTTTAGTTACTATTTGAAAAACAACAGTCAAAGAAATGGAATCTAAATAGAGATTTGTTTTATTCTTTAAATGATAAAAGAACTTACTTTGGATATTTTGTGTATTTTTACATGTTATGGGCATTCTATATAATTTTGCACATTTAAATTTCCTATAAATGCCATAACATTTGCAGTCTGTTTATAAATTATAAGGATTTAGAAGATATAGTAAAATTAAAATGAAGGAAGAAATGGTAATTCCAGTTGCTATTTGCTGCGAATGTCTCGTACAAAATATCAATTTCGATTAGACGAGCATATCACCTTTAATACAGGCTTGACCGAAATAAGGAATAGTAATGACTATATGCCTTAAAATTCTGTCCTTTTCTCACAATTCATATAAAGTTATAATTTTCAGATAGTCATTAATTACAAGGTAATATTAGCACCTGCAAAGTGCTTCTTAAAAAATGTACATAGAAATGAAGTTACATTCGGGAATTTATGATAGGTAGCATAAAAAATCTACATAATTACTCAAAAAATATAAATAAGGTCGCAGAACTGTAGTTTATAAGAAGATGACAATAAATTGTTTAATTTCCAACACTTCTCAAAAGTAGTGTTAAATTATCTGATTTCAAAGATTTCTTAAAATTAATGATAGATTCTTTAATTTTTAAAATTTTTAAGGGACCACCAACCTTTAATTAACGTATAAAAATTTTTCTACACCTGTTACTCATTTATACAAAGTATGTATTTAAAGTATTAATTAAAATATATATCTTTATATTAGTTTTTTATTTTTTCGCAAATTCTATCCTAAAAATTACTACAAATGACAGAAGCATGAAAATAGTTTAATTCTTTCATTGTACATTGAAATCACAAAATGCAGCAAAACTTGAGAGAACTTATCGTACATTGATTTTACGCATATTGCCTGTTAATTATATTGTCTGGTCGATATTATGTATTTCTTCATACAGTAGATCTTAAAACAGGGAATACATTTCTAAATATTTATTCATAAATTTATTTGTAAGTACCATCAAAGGCAGCTATAAATATTAACTGTAAAACAGTTTATGAATTTAAACACAACGATATTCCTCTATCGAAATGCTCTTTAAACTCGTGCAAACTCGTTTAAAATTTCGTTGTCAAAAAAGATCTCTAGTTATGAGTATAATAACGAATAATTACTAATTTCAAAGGCGGTTCAGTTGTAAGATGACGCGTTATTTCATTTTAACCGTTTATTCGGGTATGATTTAAAACCTCCTTTCGCCTTTTCTTGATATCCGCAAGATACAATTTTCTTTGAAACATGCGTTTTCTCAGAATTACATGCAGGTGTCGATGAAGGAGCTTTTTATTACCAACATGCTTTTTAATTTCTCGTTTCGATTCTCTGTTCTTCGTCAAGGAAATTCGCGATTAAAGGAGATAGTTGGAAACGAGACATCTCCTCGCCTAAATGGTCAACCTTTCGTAGTTGCAATTGTCTTTGCATCTCCGGTTGGCAGGAAATTGAAGGCACCGTCTATACTTGCCCACGTATCGTTCAACGACAATGACAAACTACAAACTCGACAAAACCGGTTGCCATGGAAATCGATATTTCGAATCTTGGTCGTTGGTGGAATTCTTTCTTCCGAGAACAAATGATAGAGATATTTCTTGAAAATCTGTTTGAGTCGCTGATGTCTCTACTAACATATAATATATTGCGCGGTATTTGCATTTTGCAATCCTCCAGTGCATTCAAACAAGCTTCAAAATGACCATGTGTTTGGGACATGTTTCGACATTTGCCATGGTAATATACATGTGCTTATATACGTACACTATGAAGTCTATCAAAACGTATGATTTATAATTTTTATAGCGTGTTCTTTTTAATAATAATGATACTTTTTGTGACTATTTTCTATAGCGAAGAATATAGAATATATTTATTTATTACTTCTTAATGTTAGGAAAGATTTCTATATTATATGACTATAAAGTATACATTTTTGTAATTATGATTTTATAAACAAGATCAAACAGTATATTGAGGATAGTCTTTAATTTATATGTATATGAAAGACGTTGTAAGTAAACTTTTTGGACAATTCAAAGAAATGATTAATGAAAGAAAGAAAAATGTTATAAATATTAAGAAAATTCAATAATTCGATTGAAAGTCAATATAGTAATGGGATATCTAGAGTAACGAATAAGGCAACATGCCGTGGCGTTTATTGATCATAATCACTTCCTACAGGAATATATATTTGGTTTTCTTGACTGTAATAATGTAATGATGGAAACGCAAAATGAAAATATAAAATATAGCTATGGTACTAGTCATGATATGTTGAAAAATACCAAACAAAGCTATATATAAGAAAATAATTATTTAATTATATCATTGTTCCAAGTACTAATGATTATTAAAAATATTATGAAATGCTCAATGTCATGCTATTCTTATTATCTAGGGTTCCAGCAAAATCGCGTTTGTATTGTGTTGTGAATATTAAAAAGTTTATCAGGACTATATTGCTATTACTCTGGGTTCTGGCGTGATTTAAGTTGGCGAACTTCCCTTTTACAGTCATTTCTCCTATGAGAATACGTTCACCTTCGCTTTTTTCTCGGCTGATTAAACAAAATTCACTTTCAGCTCGGAGTTATAATTTCACAGATACGAACTCGTGAAGTTGTACATGCTAGAAAGGGCAGTTAGAAATTACATTGAAATGAAGTGCGAATATGACGAAAGTACTAAAAGAGATTAAAAAAGAATATATTAAAACCATAGTGTAGAATCAATCAAATCAATAGTTGCAATGGAAAATGGTATGATGTTAATTACAAACTTTTTTACATTGCATTAATAAATTACTTTAAATATCTAGATAATTAGGGGAAAACCTGAATTGTTATCGTAAACGATTCAATCTACAGTTTTAATTTAATTCATTTTCTATTTTAATTTAAGCCATTCTATAAAATTACCTTCATAGAGAATAGATCATGAATGTAGGAGACCAGAGTGAAACGTTCGCCTTTGTTACTGTAATTACAGTTACGAATTATTAAAGTCCTTTCAGTGCAAGGGTACTTAGGAAAATTGCTTCACTCTTTTTTTAATTTTCCTACCTTAGTATGTGGGACGTAAATGTCATCTGACTTAATCCTGTGAGATTAATTAAAAGTTATCAAAATTATATTCAAGTACCTCGACAATTTTATCACATTTTTACAATTAGATATATTATTTATTTCTAATATTCACACATATACGCACACAAAGTAGATGAATTATTCGTTATAAATTCTTAAATAAATGTCATGAACATATTTTCGTCTATGAAAATTTTAACACTACTTTTATTATTCTCCGCTTAAAAGAAAATTACAGTTGATAAGATAGTCAATACCCTATATTACTGTGGTATTAGTTCTGTTAATCGAAGCATATATTCATTTCCGCGTGTGTTCAATTCCCTGAACTATGCAATAGCATGAAGAATACTATACCTTGTTACTGACGATTACTGTATAAGGGTACTCGAAAGTAAGCACAATTAATGGATTTTGAACATTTGGCAAACAGGTTCGATAAATTGGACAAAAAAATCCAACTGTGTTGTTGTTATAAACTCTTGCACTGCTCGTAGTGCGCTGCTATGTAATTATTATAATAAATATGCAACTATTAATTCATTTTTTTACATATAAAAGCTACTCGAAAAAAAACATGATAAATTAATAAGAAATTTTGTATAGCACAACCGGAATACTTAATATTATGATATTCAATACCTTTTTTAATATTCATAAATAGCACATATTTAATTAATCAGGTATTTGATATTGAAATTAAATAAAAATGTAGTTAATAGGCATATGCCAATTAGCAATGTATTCAATTTGAAAAAGGGGGCATGACTCGTCATGTTTCTTTTCTGTAGTATTCATATAGCGAATTATGTTTTTGAAAATGAATATCAATTACTTTAGATATTTGTAATTGTTTCAGAAAACGAAAATAACGAATTAAAAATTGATAACTCTTTGTAAATTACTCTTATGTAGGTAAAGTAGAATTTTTTGGTTCTTTAAGAAGCATTCCTGAAGTTTCCCGACAAAAATCTAATGTTACTTATTTTCTGACCTCGGAAAACACGCTTCTTTGCACGCTTTGAAACAAATTATTTGTTGGAATCTCATTCTTTTATGTTTTCGCGGGCCTGTTTTTTGAAAAAAAATCTTCATAGACCAAAGGAGTAGATTTCTTTGAACCAAGGATCAAAGTGTGCTTATGGAGAGAAACAACATCTTTCTACCTTATCGACTGCTTTTGCGGAATTTGTAAAGCTTTTGAGCTTGCGAGTTTTATATTTCCTACTCAGCGTTATAACGCTTCCGCTCTTCTGTAGAGTGCGCTGCTTGACGATGCTAGGTTTTTCATAAGATAAAGACCGTGCTAACTTTTATCTTATTTGTCTAATCATAAGTTTTTCGTATAATTTAAAAAATAACATATGATATATTGCTTTTACAGTACAAGTTACCAACATTACCAATATTAATAAATATCTTTTTGTAACAATAACAAGTTTGATATTAAAGGCAAAAGAAACTTTACAATAATTTTTTCAAATTGCAAGTTATCTGAATATTTTATTTAACGAAAAATTATTTAACTATTTATTTCATTATTTTAACTTATTAATTTATTAATATTACTTGTTAAATTATTGTACAACTCCCTAACAATCAACAATTTCTGATCACGAAATATTCATTTTATCCTTCCAGTGGTAATATCGGATCTTAGATGACAGATTTTAGTTAAAAAAATTGTATTTCCCTTCTACTTTATAAACTAGCCACTTTTGTTATTAAATCAACCTTACATACATACTTTCGTAACTTTATTTTAAGTCATGCGAAAGTTGAGTATCTCGAGAGGTGAACCACGTGGCGTATTGAAAGTCCGAGCTTTCCGCGTTACGTTAGCCATCAGTGCGCAGGCTTGATACGCAAGTTCAGCTTTTCCCGGCGCGAATCGATGCTGTACTCCAGTTGTCCATTCATCCCGCTGTGTTATTTCCAAATAATTTCGCTCTCACTGCGTATAATCTCCGACGTTACAAAATTTAATCTCATACGAATTTATATTGGTTCGTTTAAAACTATCGCGACGATACTATTGGGTGAAAGTATCGTTTTAGACAACTTTTAAGAAAATCTTTAATGAAAAAATGAAAATTTTAACGATAATCTTCAAAGAAGAAAACAGAAAAGTTAAAAAGAGAAAAACATTTCTATCTTTTCTATCGAATTATGTAACAGTGGCTGCCCTTACTGGCTATATACACCTTTATTATACTTTGATAAAATGCGAAGATAATTATCCCATGTAATTTCAAGCAAAAATTACATTTTATTACTTCAGCAAGTAAAGTTCACCCATTCGTCGAGGGACACGTGTTAATTATGAAGATACTATAAAATAATCTTATGTAAATCGTATAGCACTTTTATGAGTTTCGAAGAATTCTTAATGTAACATAGGTTCGAAATATGAACTCGTTCTGAAGCTCGTATTACGATCTGGTATACCATAATAACATCGATATAAGTGACACTCTGGCCCATGGATATGCTCGAGCAGGATTCATTCAACCTAAGCAGGATTATTTATCGCAAACATCGATACGACGTCAGAGTTGATGGGAAGGATCTCGTGTAAGTAAATGATGATGACACAAAAACGTACGTACAGTAGAAGCATCTCGTGCAGCGCAGTCGCCTTGACAACGGCGGCGCCACGTGCATGTGTGCCGTTTTGTCGGAAGCGAGATGGAGAGGAAGCCATCGAGCAGGAGAAAGCGAGTAAGTTGAGTGGACAAAGTGAGAGAGAAACGGAATGGACGAGAGAAAGGGAGAAGGATCATGACGTTGAACAAGGAGGCAGGAAAAGAGTGGGGCGAATGTTGGTGATCGGAGAGGAGAGAGTAAGGGGTGGTTGAGCACGAGAGAAAACCGCTACGATGTACCGCAGTACGGGGTGGTGAGCTGCGAGCTGGCTCCTCGACAGTGAAAAACCAGTGAGCTGGAGGACAACCTGACACAATCTACAGTGATATGTTATCGGGACTGATCTGTCTTGTCCAAGCGGTTTGCGATCCGCCATTTCCATTCACCAAAATCCTCATACGTTTCGATTCTCATGAATCGTATCAACACGAGTTTTTCATACCATTGAATGTGGTATCAAGGACAACTTCGTTATTTTACGTATCTGTCTGAGAAACTGTTCGATCTTTGTAAGAGGGAAAAATATTCTTGTCGTGTGTGTAATTCAGACGATCTATGGGGATGTCGTAACTTTCGTGTTATGTCAAGGCCGATGCAGTATGTAACATGTCGATATGTCTCACTGGTTCAACCACGGTATCTCGATCTTAGACACTTGCCCCTGGATTTCGCCGGAGGAAAATGCGCCACATTATCGCGATATTGAGAATACCGGGCGATATTTGTCAGCGGTTAAATGTTCCGTGAAATTTCCTCATGAGCCCTGATCAGCTGATTCTCCGTTTCTTCGCCAATGGTAATCGAGGCTGTGAAAACTGTTAACGTTCGACGACGGTGAACGTCGATTTAATATTCATCAGTGGTCACCTCGAAAACGTTGCATAGAATTTTTTCTTATACTTATAATCTCGTATCGATCAAATCCAACAATGCGCGGTTCGTTCTTGAAACGATGAATACGAAGATTGATGAAGACGAAGTAGACAGTAACGTTCCAGTGAATATTCATCGAATTGATAGCTATTCGTTGTTTATGAAAGAAGGAAAATCTATATCGTGTGTTGTTTTCAAGTGTACGGTCGTTATTTATTCGTGAAGTATACGACGTTTGTGCTAACGTACGTTAAGAGATTTATATTATGGACGAAATCTGAAGGTAATATCAAAAATAATTTCGAAACACGCACAGTACTCGGCAAGCCATAACGATGCTCTTTCTAGGAGATTAGTGGGCGATATAAAGCTGATCGCTTTGCAATTTTTCGCAACATTTCTAATCAAACGCTTATAATAGTTCCCACCATACAATCGAATGTTTCAATCAAGAACGGTATGATGAAATAATATTGCGATGATCGTGACCTTAGATACTGACCATCACGTGACTTCGTTTAGATCAATCAGAAGTCTGTCGTGACAAGAAGCAGCTACGTATTCTTGTTGAATGGAAAGCTGGTCGTTAAAACCACAGCGATCAGTTAAATCGCTTCTGAGAACGTTGAGGCAATTTGTTTAATTATATGTTTATGATACGTTCCCTTTCGGTCGATACAACGAACAAGCATTGGCGGAAGCATTCACATTTGCACATGGATCAAAAAGAATTATGACAATGTGTCGTACAAATAACAATGATCGTTTGAATTCTCTGAAATTAGCATCACCGGGGATAATGAGAACGTATTTATCGAATGTATCGCGTAGCTTCAGTGCATCGACTGTTAATGCAGCATTATAATGTTTATCGATACAATGGCAATAACCACGAGATTGACTGTTATTTGACATCAATTAAAAAGGTGATAACTGCTGAACGGAACATTTTTTAACAGACTTGCTACACTCGTTAAATTTTTGAAAATTATTGTTAAACATAGACGATAGAATTACTTAGAGGATACTTTTGACATTGTTGTTGAAATTGCTCACATTTGATAGTTACGCTAGATTCGTTAATAGCTGTTGCACAGTTATGCAATATATGCGAAGCGTTATTTCGCGCGTATTTTTAAACAATTTTCCTTACATTGATATTGCAATTACGTCGAGGATATACAGAAATATATCGAAATGTTGTAATGATTTTGATTATAAGGCATAGAGTATATTGTAAGAACATTGCACTTGTTAACTGGGCTCACTAGCCCTGAGAAATTTCTAAAATACGATTTTGTCGATCGATTCTAAACGAAAATTTGCATTTTTCAATCCAAGCGTAATTTCACGTTTCATCCGAACGTTCTGCGAAACGTTTAATAAAAAAACTTTCAAAGTGGATAGTTATTAATTTTCCATGCTTAATTGCCGATATTTAACTCTTAATTAATGAATTGTAAACATACATTATATAAAGGTTACATAGTTTACTCGTTCCAGCGAAGTTAAGAGAAATTCAATTAACGAATTCCTCAAATTCGAAAGCATTCGGACAACATTTTTCAGTCGGAGAACAATTTATTTGATCGTTTGCACGAGAGAACGTTTTCGAGAGATAATTCCAACTTTTGTCAACGACCTGCAAAGGAAGAATAATATGTTCCTAATGATGTAACGCTTCGCCATCGAAGGTGGCAATCATAGAGTTTGATACATTAAGCGTATCGATTATAAATTGTATTGATACCTCGAAGCGAGTAAATTGCTTTCGAAGCGATTAAATTCATAATATAAAGAAAATTCCTAATATAAATCGTTTTAAGGAACAGAAAGAAGCAAAAGGAGAAGAGAATTAAAAAATCAAAATTAATATTTATAATATAAATTATCGTAAGGAGCAGAGGAAAGCAAAAAGCGAAAAAGGATCAAAAATAAGAATCAAATAATTACAATATTCGATTCTATATCGTTATTTTATTAATCTGCTAATCACGATGGAAAACGATTTCAAGTTGTGCGATCGGTTTGACTGTTTAAAAGTAATTCGCGACTTATTGAAATACGACGTTTGGACGCATCATATTCCCACGACGTAGTCCGCAATGTGAGAGTGGCGATTTGAGGATGATGTTATCGGAGGGACATCATAGATCGATTCGTACGCCAGTTGTACGATCACGCGCAACAAAGTGAAGCTTCCACCAGGAAAGAAAGAACATCGGGCGAACGAGTCGGCGTTCCGTCAACTGTTCGCCCTGTTTCATCAGCGTAAGCCTCGGGATCCTCTTCGAGGCCAAAACGCTGCCTCGTCGGTTCCTTTACTCGAGATGGGCGCTAGAGCATGGGACTACGAGGCACTGCCGGAACTCCATACCTCGGCGGCCGTCACGCCTACTTCAACGCCGCCAAATGCACAGCAGAAGACGCATCCGCCGAGGGTCTACTTCCAGGCAGAGAATTTGGCCTCCACCAGGAGACGAAGCAGCTCCAGGTTACTCGCTCCTCAATCCTCCTGCAGGAGACGCAGCAGAAGCATGAGTGCATGGGGTGATCTGTCGAGATCGTCGTTCAAACTCGACGAGAGGTAGGTTGTTGATATTTGAAGCACGAAACAAACCAATTGAGAAGTTCAGTGAGACGATGTAGAACTTTTTTGGTCAACGAGCTTATAGTCTAGACGCGTGTCGCATATGATATACACAAAATCACACATGGAATTTCTTATTAGCGCAAACATATAACGAACGAATGCAGATTTAAACGAGTATAAGAAATTATATAACAAGTTCTTCTAACTGAGATAAATTATATAAATGTCCAGCTTTTAGCCAGTGTAAACCCTTAAAAAGATAGTACTTTCTTAGATTTCTCACATACTTAGTAAGCTATGTGACATTATGTCCAATAGGTTCTACTTTTATATCTTCTGAGTAACGTCCTTCCTACAATCTTCCCAAGAGGCAGGAAGTTAGGCACGTCGTAAGCATTAACGCGCAACTTTTCTTCTTGGCTTATTCCTTTTACGTATTCCGTGAATTATTATAAAAGGAAACTTGCGCATTTAAAATTCCTCTATGAAAATGAAATGGAACAGCCTGCTCAAAATGTACAGCTTTCTGGCTCTGCAAATTCACTTTCGGAGTAAACGCTTGAATGCATAGCTAAAACTGTTAAAAGTATCGTATGCCATGCAGAGAAAAATTTAAATATCGATATCCGATATTTTTATACTATTTCGCACTTTTAGAACTATTTCAAAACCGAAAAAAAGCTAACGAATTTTTCACCTACGAATACGTGTATCTCCTATATTTTTATACCTATATCTTTTTATATCTCTATTGTCACGCCAGTTTCTTTTTTAAATACAGATTTAGTAATTGATTGTTTTATTATAAAATAATATACCTCGTGGCCCTGATAGACTGTATTAGTATTAAAGTCGTTTATTAATATCAAAATCAATATCGATATAGTAGAAATAAGAAAAATATAAAACAAAAATACGTAAGCAATATTGCGATCGTCCTTTGTAAATTACTGCTCTCTAGCAAAAATAAGCTATTTACTTAACCCACTTTCAACTTATCTAGATAAATTACGTATAAGATATAAATATTAGTATCGTTATGATCAACGACGATATATCAACATGTCGAGAGCATGACGAAGCAAGAAAAGAAAACTAAACAAGAAGGGTATTTAGACATGTAGTATATACATACTATATACATATACACACTATATAAAATATAAAATACAGTAGAATCTTGATTATCCAAATTAATTGTGATTTTCATACATTTATAGGAAATTTAATAAATTATACATAGCATGCAAAAATATATAAAATATTTAAAGTACAATGTTTGTTGTAATACTTTATAGAAACAAATTACCACTTTGTATAAACTTTTTTTGGTGATATACAAAGTGCTCGAATTTTATACGTTTATTCGTTTCTCATTATAAAAGTAGCGAAACATGCATATGAATGAAAAATATAATAAACAGAGGATAATGAACGTCAGAACATTCTAACAACTTTTAGCAATATAGCATTTATTTAACAATATTATGCAAATGGAAACTATAACGCAATGCAATCACATGGATGAAACGTCAAAATTGTAATATAAAAACTGATATATAAAACATAGGACTACATAGGACTAAAATGTTCCGCTTCAACAGCTTAGAGCTGTAACACGCGTTTCATCCAATTTTGCTGAATTTAACTTACATGTTGCTGTATCTACGCAAACTGCGACATTTGCTTTTCATTTTCTGTATGTTTTCGAGTGGTCACAGATGAAACATATACACTCGATCACATTGAAATATGTCTGTTATTTTTTATTCTTTTATGTTGATGTGTGTTATATCTTTCGCTGACATTTTGTTAAACTAAGCCAAAACCAAGTATACAATAAACATTATTCTCCTTTCTATTTATTAGCTCTTCTGTCATATAAATTCGTATATACAGGATAGCCTATATCGTGAGAACAAAAAAAAAGTAAATTTGATTAAATAAGCCAGCCGATACCTCATCCTAAAACAGCTCCTTGTATACGTTTGCTAAGCTTCGGTCTTTAATTATCAGTGACCGTTTCAGGGACTAACCAAACGTGTTTTACTGTCAACGCATCGAAAACCAATAGCGACCCTGGTTCGGTAATATCGAGAAATGTCAATTAGGGATTTCGAAGCTTCCATTAAGCTGGAAAAAGGTCGACACACGTTTCATGTAATGTCACACGGACTTAATATCAGAATTTCTAAGGGAAATTTATTGTGTAACGGAAGTAGCTTGGGATTTCTTGATACTATGAATTTATATCGTTGTCGTCATTATTTTCTAGACGTAGACTCTCTCTCATTCAAAAGTTTGGATCGCTCTTCGCCGTTTGAACGTACGTTTCTGTGAGAAATAAGAACATTATGGCTTTCATTTTTAAATACAGGACGTCCCGTGGTAATAACGATACGATCGGCAAGACAAATATAGAATAAAATTGTTTCATATGACAGTTGCTTTCCTTATATTATTGAATCGCCTTGTATAATTAACATATAAGCGTAATGCGATGAAAAGATAATACTACGAACAAGATTACGAACAAAATATCTTTTATAGAAGAAAATAATTTTTTTTTAAACTAAGACATGCTCCAAATGTTCGAGCAAGAGCGTGTATTTTTCAAGATTTTCGTCAGTACAAGGATGAAATAATTTAAATCTGCATCACCTTCATTTTTAACGTAACGCTATTCAAGAGCTTTGCACAACACGCTTTTCCCTTATTTAGAAAGATAGAGAAGATATATAAATTTACTTTCAAGGAATGTTGTGAAAGTTCTTGAACGCTTGAAAGCGCTATGCGAGGTGTGTGTTTGTGTGTACTTTAAAGTTACCAGCTAACGTTGGAATTTACCATGCGTAGGATAAGAAAAGGAAAAATTTTGTACGTGGAAAGTTTGGAGTATGTATTAATGTTAAACCGCGAAACCATTCGATAATAGGAAATTTCCAATATAATCTCATACGTATATAACGAAGAATAATATTTCTTTCAACAGAAATTATATAAAAAATTTAAACAGACATTGTACTCCTTTTGATATCCATAGTGTTTCTTTTTCCATTTATCGATCATATCTCTATAGTCTGTAAATTGTTATTCTTTTTGAAATAGTAATATCGACACGACTAGTTATGGGATATCAAACATTTAAATTCATAAATTTAGTTTAGATGATATAAACATTTTTTGATTTTGATATCTTATATAGATATTTTAATTTAAACCTACTGTTTATTAAATCCTATCATTATTGCACGTACCCTAAGAAGACACACCATTATATTACAAATTGAAATTAGTCCAGAAACACGGAATAGAAAATTTGACAAATATTCGTTCTTGAAATGATTCTATATAGAAATGTTTAAAATGTATATTCAGCAGCTACAGCTTTAATTTCGCCAGAAAACCAATTTTCCTTAGCCCAGGCCTGAATTTTACGTTACCTCTTAAAAGGCTTTGGCGAAGATCCGCCTGAAACGAAAGGATCAACTCTCTTATCCTTGCCGTATTTTTGTATGTCTGCAACGTGAGACGCTTTTAGAAGTTTTAAGTTCGAGTACCACTGTTTCACGCAAAGCGTGTGTATTTCGAAAGTGCACTTTGTCATATTTTTTTCAGAATGAAATATTAATGGTACTTCTTTCCGAATGGCCCGGTTGCTCACTTTGTTCCTTATCTTTTATACCAGCCAAACTGCTATAAAGTCGAGTACGCTTCCTGACAAAGTGATACACCTTTTTACGAAGTTCCTGTGACATCGCAACTTCCTTCGCTAATATTTACGTTCATGCATCGTCAATGGACGATTTATGGATAATTATACTTTATAGGCGAGTCGAGGGAACGTTATAATTATAAATAAATGCTCCCATAAATATGCTTTAACATGATTTTTCTTTATGGAAGCTGTAACAAAACGTGGACGAAGAATATCTATGAAAATATATTGAAACACAATATGATTATCTGCCATAATTTTAGTTGAATATCCGCTGTTATGTGGTACGTTATGTGGTATCTATTAAAAGTTATTGTTTCTATATCGTACAAGATTTCCATAATACATTTACGTCGTGCATTAGAGGGGCTTTAGTTTACAAATTGTTTTATGGAGAAAATGTGAAACAGGACATCTCAGTTTTCCACGTTGGTTATTACCATAAATCCGTCCTTGTTAACGTACCTTATGATCTATGATTAACCGCGCTTTAGTAATTTTGTGGGAGTTTTAGTTGGCGGGATTAAACGTTTATTGGTAAAACACAAAGTAATAAATCAAAGTAGTATATGTAAATTGTATGTAATTGTACAAATAATTCTTCGAAATATAGTGAGCTATAGAAATCCACATACACTTCTCGAATTTTGTATATAAATAAAGCAACTAAAAGTGCACTTTGTCAGAGAATCATTTATATTTATCAACAAGGAACGGTACAACAGAAACAGTACTTTTGTAGCATTTATATTTCAATAAAAGATAGAAGAATGTAGTGTTATTTACATAATTTACAAAAGGCTTGGAAAGAAAGCATATCAGACATCACAACATTTCTAATTTTATTAGAATATCGAGGATCGAATTAACGATAACGTGAAACTTTCAATACTCTTCGTTTTCACTTTTATATTTAAATTTCTTCCTATTTCCTGCGTGCTTTATGTTCATACATGACATGGAGTTCAAGTGTATATTATATTCGTTAAATGAAAGGTGTCGTTAAAATTAATTCGAGCGAATGAGACTGCTCAATATGAATATTTGTGTCACACCATTTCTTCGAAAATGTGGGGTATTCATGTGTAAAGGTCATGTTTACTTTGACGCTAGCCTATTTCACCTGGATTGTCTATATAGCGAGCGAATTCAACAGGAGAGTCGAATTTGCCTGTCGAGACAAATAGAAAACCGTGAATGTCCCAATTTGCCGCTGCATTCTCCAATGTGTTCCTGCCAACGTGCATAATAACTACACATTTTAAACTACTATTCTAATGGAAATCGCTCAAATACAAAGGAACGTAGCAAATTATACGTGAAATGTCTTTGAAAAATGCACCATTACGACACTAACTCGGTACACCGTAATCAATTTTCCTATTAAGTACTTTATAGTGTATTATAAGTAAATTGCAAGTTCTTATTCAAATTTATAAAAGAGATTGTCGTAACGTTTAGAGATATAATAACAAACTTCGGCTATATGAGATATTAGGATAAAAAACAATAGCATAGGAGAAATGGTAGAGATTTTTCCGAAAAGTTTAACGAAACAAACAGAAATTAATAGTCCATTTTATGGTAACGAAAATTTCATAGCAACTGTAATACACGGAACGTATCTCTGAAACGCTGAGAGTTGTAGGATACGCGTTGCATCATACATATACCTACTGTTGATTATCATTACAGATCACTAGAGGAATGTAAATCCATGGTAGGGATCGTCTGAGAATACAGAATCAAAGTTCGGTCCATGCAGGTACATGTGGGTAGAGAAATCGATGTCGTATCAATTACGAGTATGAAGCTCGTTCCATACGAAAGACATATAAATCAACAAGAATAATCTCGCAATGATATCTCGAGACCAGAGACATTAAACATATGTCAACGAATATCGGACTCGGATCGTGAGGATTCGCAAGAACAGTTGGTCCAACCTTCTAAATCCCTGGAGATTAGTATAGCTCAAGAAGGTATCCGAACATTTGTAGAAATTATAATTTTTATGTTATACGGAACATTTTGAAATTTTATTAGCGTTGTAACGACTATCATTCTTTATATATCTTTGCGAAGCTTGAAAGTTTACCTAGATTTCATTTTTTGAGATATATTTATAAATACGTGAATTTGCATAAATATTTACAGTCTAGACATTACAATAAGAATAGTATTAGAAATAGTATTAAATTTTTTAATATTTATCAAGCATTGTGTGACCACTGTTTTGTCATCAGAAATAAAACCTTAAATTCTCAGCCTTTATCGGTCGTATGTCACTCTCGACATGCTACTGTAATTTTATCGTAGAAGTCATATACAAGTCACGTGGAACGTGATAAAACTCCGATTTTGAAATTACGGCACTAGTATTCGATAAAATTAATTGACGTTTTAACTTTCGCATAAAATACTTTAATTTTTTCAAAGCTTGAATATATTAACAGCTGCGAGTTTGTTATGCAATGTTATGCGAGATTGAGTCTGTTATTCTTGCACGATGCCTTTTACCTCGGTTAAGGACAAGGTCGGAAAAAGGCTAAAGGGTTGACCCTCGTTATTACAGACTGAGAAAACGAGAATCACATTCTATTCCGGTGGTTCTTTCATGTTAATCCTCGATCTCGGGTCCGCCTACGGATTTTGTATTCCTTTTTATGCCTCATCCAGTAGACTTCAATGCGGTGCTATTACGATTAACGACTGCAGCCATTATTCTGGATGTTACTTCGCTGTCTCTCGTGCATTTATAACAGCCGTGTTGACGTTGCATCTTCTACAGTTGAGACGACAAAGTGGAAAAAGTGGCGTAGAGTCGTTCTGATGAATTCGTGATTTTTGTAAGAATTATTGCAGAGTGGAACCTGGATAATCAGAACCAACGATTATTAAAACATTGATTTCAATAGTTGGATGTCTCAAAATTCGCGGATGATTGCGTTGCGTTTAGATGAAACACGCGTTATAACCCTAAACTAGCGAAACAGGACATTGCGCTACTAAATTTTTCATTACGTTTTATTTTTCTTCCTTTTCATTCTCTTTTATTAGCTTTCATATGAGAATTTTTATCCCTTATTCGTGTTATTGCGTTGTATTGTGTTGTGTTATGGGTTTCATTCGCATAAAATTGTTGAATAAATGCTTTATTGGAGGAACGAATTAAAAATTGTTAGAATAACATCTTTTCTTCCTATTTAATATTAATAGTTATTATGTAAATGGAAAACAAATCATTTTCCTATATAAAGTTAATAATTATTCTCGTATGATTATTTAAACATTCAATTATGCGGACAACGTTCGTCACGATTAGTTCTGTTATAACCAAAATTTTACGATTCTACTAAAAATTCTACTATTCTACTACTATAATCAATATTTACATTTTCTTTACCATGGTGTTGATATAAGTTCTTATAATTTGTTTGTGTATGAGTATAGTAAATTATTTAACGACAGCGACGAAGATCAATAAATCTGTAAAAACTTTTTGCAAAATTGATAGGATTCGTAAGTACATGTTATACATATAATTTTGAGCGAATTGAGCGCGAGTTGGTTACCCATGACTGCAGTAGAATGAGTCGTGCATTGGTGAGACGTGATGCCAGAGTCTTCCTATTTTGTTTAAAAATTATTTAGAAAATAATTACTAACACATTGGTTACTAATGTGTCGAGTGTAGTTTCATAAAAATTATTAGTCAACTTGAGAAGTATTCCTTACCTAATTCGCTACATAATAATAGATCTAATTCTAACTAAATAATCTGTCGTGTGCCAAAAATTCAATTCCAATGTATTCTTTGGTTTATTATGCATTGTTTTATACTTTTGTTTCTAGTCTGTGGAGTCCAATTTATTACTCAAATATTGTAGTTCTCAGTTTGTGCGTATTCTAACATTTGAAAAAATCGATGCAGCTTTTTTATGGAACAGTTGACCTGGAATGTTAGCGATTTGCTGCGTGCAACGTTGTGCCTAAAGCCGATATTTCTTTCTTTCTCTCGGATTCAACCTAGTTATCATTGTGTGATGCATTACAGTTGGCTGAAAACTGACGATAATGGTTTTTGTTTTCTAAAGCTTTCTAGCTTCAATTTTTTTTTTTATATTAGGCATTCAATGAAATGCAAAAATATTATCCTTCTTCACTTCGTTCTAGTTTGTTTTTATATTGTATTCTTTTTTTTTTATTAAAATTAGAAATGAAATTTTCTTTAATACATCGAGAGAAATGTTTTAACGATAGATTAAGTTCAACGATAAACATTGTATGGAATATTTGAGAAAGTTTCATAATCTTTTAAGAAGTGTCAGAGATAATATGTCACATTATATAAAAGTTTATAACAACATGTATATGTATATTTTCATACTTAATAATATACTTATATGTGTTACAATATTATGAAATGATGTTAATTATATTGTTTGATATAATGAGATAACGCAATAATAAAACGATATAATGATTTGAAATAATGAAGCAACCATACATTTAAGTACTATTCATTGATATTTATGTAATATTTAATTGTTTGTTTCAGGTAAGTGATAATTCAAAGGTTGTGACTCCTATATTAAGTAAGTAATTAAATTTTAGTCTATATAACGATAGTTTGTCAAAAAGTGTAGAATGAATAATTTCACATAAAAATATAATCTGCATAGAAGGAACAAAGCAGTTAAACATCATGAAAATTGGTAGTCATGTGAAAAAGAGTCTGATGCATCTATTCCACAATCCATAATAGATCGATATGTTAAATTTTTAATCTATGTACATACGAAATGAATATAAAAAGCTTTTATATCCTTTCTGTCTTCGAACTTTAATATTTTATTAAACTCAATTAGGATTTTGGTTTCGCGAATCGCATTAGAAAGGGAAACAAATCTTATGAAAAAGCGAGTTGCTAGGTATAAGTTATACCATTTGATACAGCTCGTAGTTCATAAGTTTTTATTACCATGCTCTTTATTACGCGTACGCAGTAAGATTGTATCCTCGTATACCCCATTATTTGGATTTAAATTACCAAAACGCAAAATAACAGTTTCATTGCAATACTTTTATGTTTATAACCGCAATCTCTGTTTAGCGCCATTTGATTCTCAATGCAATAATATTGAAAGCGTGCAAACCGGTTTTCTTTATTTTAAAACCACAGTTTCAAAGCGTAGCTTTCAAACACATATTTTTAAAGAAATATCTTCATTGCGACTCAAACCTACCTAACGCGTGAAGGTTCTATTAACATTATTTTTGCTGTGAGTTATCTTCATACGGTGGATAGTTATGCAGACTCAAATTTTTAAAAATACCAAAGGAAGCAAACCTATGCAGAGATCTCTCATAGATTTCTCATAGATATATACAAGTTCGCAATCTACTTACTTTCTCTACTTATTTAAATATTAACTTTATCCAATCAGCAACCTAACAATTAAGAAAATATTTCTTCCTACGATTGATTTAATACACGTGCAAAAATGCTTATAAATCTTGTTATTTGGAAAGTTATTCGCATCGAGTATATTTTAATTAGTAAATATTTCGTAATTAACGCATTTCCAACAGAATTTACGACATATACGTATCTTTGATAATTTTGTTAGTAGTTTCGCAATATCTACATGTTACCAATTTTGGTTTCCTAAATGAGTAAATTAGATACGGGTAAGTACTGAATTATACGGTAAACCAGCTTTCACGGTTGAACGAAGTTCTAGATTGAACAAACGAGTTCATAGTTCCTGTCAAAGTTGAGTGACTGTTGGTGTCAAACAGTGATAGTAATGTCGTTCACATGTACCGTTTGGGAATCGATAAACGAATCCAGTTACGCAACAGGCTCTCTCTTCTTCCATTTTGCCATCATATACATATAATAGATTTATAGATTGATTCAAAATTGTACTAATATAGTTAGAATTATCAAATTGTTTTACTATAATTTTAACGAAATTTCAGAAATTTTATATTCGCAATAATTTTCCACAGTGAATGTTGAATTTCTTTGTAGTATTCCTTTGAGTGTATATCCTGAGAAATTTTCATGTGAAATATGGCTCTGACACTATTCGGCGTTAAATGCAGTCGAAAGCTTTGACGTTAGGTAAAGTACTCAAATACATACACGCCTTTGAGTACAAGTTCTACTTAAATGCCAAGTCTTTACATAGAAGTTTCATGATGTAAATATCTCAAAGAATTTACATAACATCAGCTATACCTTCCGCATTTTGTTGCCATAATATCGTTAGCTTTATAGCACTTGATAAACTGTGATTCAGCCGTAGTAGATGTTTATATTTAGTCGATTGCTCTTCGATGAACGCACGTGTTCTTAAACAAGAGTTTTTCCACGCGGCACAAAGAAGCACGCGACCCAGAAAAACGTCCGGTATAAAAAGCCAGTGGAAGTGTATCGATCGTTGTGACAGAAAAGGCTAATTGTCCAGTCTCGTTTTTCAAAGATAATGTGAAGAAATTTGTTGCTTCTACAACTCCTCGTTCGTCAACTATTCTCTGTCCATACAATGTATTCGTATAAGAAGGTGGCATTTTTTGAGACATCATTTGAGATGACGTACAGGAGGTAAAGCAGACCTCGCACGACGAGATTTATCTCCAATGAGATCTCATGCGTTACCTATGTGGTATCTATTCATAACTGAAGATTATGCAGGAAAGATACAAGCCCAGTTTCGTTAATTTTCTGATTTTTCGTCGTTAGGGAACAATATGCAGTTTATTAAAAATTGAATCAGTCCAAGCGTCCAAGCTATTGATTATGAATAGGTATTATGATATAGAGTTCAGCTCGCATGATACCTCGTCTCGAGATAAATCTCATTATGTAGAGTATAGAATGCAGAGTTTAGAGCGTAGAGTGTAGAATGTAGAGGCTATTTTAGATGAGTAATGCGCTGGTTCACTGATCGTTATACAGTGCGATATTATTCTATTTGAAGATACGAAACTTTCGGTCGATACGCGTACCTATTTTTATGATTGTGTCGAGTCTATTAGAAATAATTAATCAGACTTACATTCCTTTCAAGTGGTTTTTGAATGACAACTAGTACTCCTAATATTATTTCTGATAGCAATCGTTATTGTCGGTTGACGATATCAAGGATAGTATCTTTTATCAAACGGAAGCGATTTATCAACCGTTGGAAGCGGAAGGTATTTCCTGTTTCCTAGTTTATTTTTTCGAATCGATTTTTGTATCTTGCAAGGAGAATGTTGTTTTATCTCTGTTGGTAAGGTAGATATCCATGAAGCTTTTTGAAGCGCAGACAACCTTCCTTCGCTTCGCATTCGATTAATTCTGAGCGTAAACGATCCTAATTTCAAACATTCTACCTTACCGGTAGTTTTCAAGCTCGTTGAAGGTGAATTTCCGGCCACTTGGCGCAACATAGTTGGGTTCTACAAAATTTTTAAACAAGATATTTCTGTTTAAAATATTTTTTAAAATTTAATAATTATGCGATATTATATTGTGTTATGTTAACGGTCATTGATCTGCGACATTCGTTTGAGTTGCACATTTTTCTCCCGGATTCGTCTAAAACTAACGTCATCTATATGCCACTTAGAGTTTAATAAATTTGGGTTTAGCTTTAGGTTTTCAAATTTCAATCCATAATTTACAACTTACAGTAAAGAATTTTTATGATCGAATGGAACCTTCAAATACAATTTGAAATGTTCAATGAAATTTCAAAAGCAAAATAATTTTATAGAAAATAAGCGTTAAAATCAATTTTTTCATCAACTTCATATTATACAATTTTAAACTTTATTCATCTCTCCGTTCTAGAAACACATGGAAGATAAATAATAAATGATGGACCCAGTAATCAGGCTATTTCGAGTATATCTCAGTAGTGAGATTGTTATCAGCGACTGGCTCCCCTTTTGAGTATCGTGATGATGGTTCTTCACTCTGTATCTAGTTCCAAATTTCTTATCCTCCCATTTTAGCGAAAGTGGGGCTCTCGATGTACTTATCTTGGAGAGGGATTATGAAAGTCTTGAATGTTCACTTCAGTAAGATCCCGAGTAATAAGGATGAAATACGATGACATTGATCGCCCCACGATTTCATTTCGCTGAAAGCTAAAATATGTACGAGAATCGTTTTCGAAATTTTTCTTCCACTTGAATATAAATAATTAACTTTCGTTTAGTTTCGCCTAAATCTAGTAAAACGAAGTGTTTTTATATTTCAATGTATAAATTCTCGTGTACGGGCCACTTTTATCCTTCACTTGGCAAATTTTTACGTGAAAATTAAAATATATTTTTAAAACAGAAAACAATAATAAATTCTTGTTCTATGCGAAGTTCAATTTTTAAAACCAAGTTTTAATATAAATGCAAATTTTTCAATCAGAAAATGAAACCAACTTGCGTCAATATTTACGATCGATATTTTTATATTAATGAAGCCGTAGCGTTAGTCAACGTTGTGAAAGGATATGCACGAAATTTCTCATCCTCTGTGATAAAACATTTGCTGCCCAACAATTAGGAATAAACCTCGATCAGAATACAATATTATTGAAAAGTTTTAAAATTATTAGGAATGGTTAAATGTTTTTAACAAAATTTAATTTGATTTAATCGTGAACTATGTTAGAATACAGAATAGAATATAAAATATATATTTAATTACTGATTAATTTTATTAATTAAGATAATAAATTTTATTTTTTCAATTTTACGGGAGAAAGGAAAGATTCTATTAAAACGATGCGATTGATTATACGTTTTATTTGGATTAATTATGTATCACAGGATGGATTTATTATTATTTGCGTAGGTTGGTAGGAAAATTGTCGTTTCTAAGTTGTATTGGTTAAGGAATTTCCAAGTAATATTGCACCTCGTTTCCCGTGATTTACTGAGAACGATTTCAGTTTCAAATTATCTTCATTATATTCCCATCTTTAATTCCGAGGAGACGGAAAGCCAGCAAAGTAATAACAAGTGAAGCGAATTATTACAAATTGCAGAAACAAATGGAAATGGAAATATTTCGGTTCGTGAAAGTATTTCACAGGTAAACTGATAAATTTCTAAAAATGAAATTATATCTAAGATATAATGTTACTTTTATAATTTGATAATACGAATCATATTTGACATTTATATTACAATGCGAAAGGAGAAAATAAATCAAATAATTTTCTGTTCGTATGACACCGACCTGTCGATTTCATTTTAATGTTACTGCCACTTGCTAGACTGCCGTGACTTTTGACCCATCAATTGTATTTTAGTCGATGTTCGACTTCTCTTCCCTTCGATCGGCGCGAAGTAAATTTAAATCGTCTTATCGTAGAATATTTGATTGTTAACTAACCGATAATGATATATTTGACCGATTTCGTTTAACCATATAAAAATTTCCAATATACATACGATATATCACATTTTCAGTATCATCACTTTCACAATGATCACTTTGCCACATTGCATTACCGAATATTATCAGTATCGCCAATAAGTCAATTTATTTGAAAATAATTTCTTTTTCAGTATTAATCCTAAATAAAGTTTAACACTTTTGAAACGAGTGTCGCATCATGGTGAAAATCCTTATAAGATATAAACAACTCACTTTAGAAAATAAATCAAATAATTTTCTGTTCGTACGACACTCGCCTGTCGATTTCATTTTAATGTTACTGCCACTTACTAGACTGCCGTGACTTTCGACCCATCAATAGTATTTCAGTCGATGTTCGAAATATTTCCATTTCCATTTGTTTCCATTTCTACGCAATGAAATTCATTGTCTACAGCTACATAAGGAAAGTACCAAATAAAATTCTGTAAGCAGAAATTGCAAACTTGTCGTCATTAGCGAATCGCTAAATCTACATAAGTATTCGTGAGCATACATCCAATCTCTCTTCTCATACTCTTCCTATGCAACGGTAATGACGGAGAGACAACTTTTTCATTGCGTACAAAGTGATCTTTCCGAGTGTGATGAAAACGCGGAACCGATCTTGTCAGTCGTAAGAATGCAGTATTCAGAATCGTCAAGCACCGTTTCTCCAAGCAGTTGTACCCGCCGGATATAACTAGGGAAATGAGAACCAAGATCCATGTTCTGTGTTGCCCTTTGTGGAGTCCTGTGAATGTTCCACGGCAAACAGAAGATTGGTTCTGTTCCTCGTGCTGGTTTCCTTTTAATGGATACTTTTTACGACATATCGTATAACTGGTTTCGTTATGGCAAATGCTTTATTCTATTTGTCTTCTGCTTGTCTAGAAATTTTTTATATATTCGAAATATATTATTCATGATTCGTTGGTTGTACAAACAGAAGAGAATCGAACAAAGAACTTGGGAAAACTGAAAAAGGTTTTATTGTTTGAAAGTATACGCTCGCATCTTATTTTAGAAGCTACAACCCATGGATCCAGCTACTGTCGGATCGCTTGTGATTACATGTACACAGATTTGTCTTATCTTACACTGATTTATCTTCCATGTCCATTTACTTTACGTTTTCCTCCGGAGTTTCTTCGCTTTCAGCCAATGTATGGGAAATTTTATTAAGGGTATTTTATTAAGTATCGCTGAAATGTTCAAAATGAAAATGATACTTCGTGCTCGCCATGCATATGCAGATGCGCTAGTTACAAGAAACAGTAGCCAGAAGATTTTTTTAGATACAATCGATAGACTCAATCGATAGTTTTAAGATGCTCTTTTGTTTTTCTTTCTTTCCCCCTAATCCATGTAAGTGTCTGCAATAAAGGTTTCTCGGTTCGGAACGTTGTGATAGATTTATCCATACAATATAGTAATAACTATCGCGATCCTACCTCTAAATATAGAAATAACAAGAGATTAATTTGTAAAAATTTTATGGATTTACGACAATGGATGCACTTTTGTAAATTTGTCTGGGACTTTATTAATTTGAAAACACTGATACTGATTTTGTCTGAATTCTTTCGCTACAAGTTTTATACCTTAGCTTCCTTTGGATAGTCCTAGTGTTAAATTTCTAATTCACTTTTGTCTTCAGAATTTGTTAAAATTATGATTCGATTGAAGTGCTCCAAAAAAATCCTTGCAGAGATAGAAAGCCGATTCTGTTCGTTACAATTTCTTTGAAGAGAAATCAAATCGCGGCACTGTATTAATATTTCGTACTAATTAGTCTGAAACGAAATACGTGAAACCTATTTACGTATTTTCACAATTGCTGCAATGAAGCAATTAAAACTTGCTTCATTATTTAATTGAATTTAAGAGAGAAGATATTGCGTTTAATTTAATTAATTTGTATGATTTCGTGGTTTCACGAAACAAAGAAAGCAATCATAACTGTTGTAAGCCATAAAAAATTGTCTTATAATTCCAGTTGAACTAACTAAAGTTGTAAAATAAACAGACTGCGCGTTCTTTCCAGTATTAATTCAGAATCTACTAAACAATGCTTAATAAAAATATTTCACGATCAACTTGTCCAGTTGGACGTTCTTTGATTTCGAAATCAAACTTTGCGTACGAAAGTTTGGATATGCTATCGCGGACGAAGCAAAAGTTAAGTCTTCTTTTATAAAAGTAAAAGGTGAAATTGATGATTCTTTGCTCTCTCAACTCTTATGAAAAAATAATCTTTAGAATTTTCTAGAATAATTCCTAACGTAAAATGTTGTTGTTAAATTATTGAAATATATTCGCCCATCGTTCAAACCGAGGTAAAGATAGAACTTATGATTTGCATAAGCGAGATAACAGAGTCAGAAGATGATCAATGATATTTTCCTCTTCAATTTTACTTTCACAAAGTGTTATAGTTACAGGATCAATGAGATTTGGTACCCTTGAGAATAGAAAAAACTTTAGAAGGTAATTTCAAAGTTCTGACAAGGGTCAAAGGAAATTACGAAAAATATCGAAATATTTTACCATCGTAAAAGAAGCAAAAGAAAGTGTATTTTGAATTTCTGCTTTTGGGTTTCCTTTAGCCACTAAATATCATAATACGAATTGTTTATATTTTACGTATTTATGTCGATTATGCGCATTCTGTGTATTTTAGTGCGTTTAATTTTCCCATAAATGCCTAAACATCCGTATTCCGAATATCGATAATCATCATTTTATTTTTTCCTCGAACTTGAACAATACGATCGTGTCGAAAGATACTTAAAGAACGCAACGAAGTTGAAAGCGAATACGGGTTATAAAAAAATCTTCAATTTCACATTTCTATGTTGTAAGATAACAATACTTGTAATAATTTCATAAGCAGAAAAGTACACGAATGCGACCAAAGGATTACGCCATGTCGCATAATACACTTGGTGAGCGCTAAAAACGTGTCCCTACTACACTTTTACGTTCTAGTCTTTTTCATACGATCCTCATTTTTCCAATAATTAACAGACGTCTCTTTAAATCCAAACGTCAGCATTGTCCGCGTTGTCATTTCTCTGTCCCTTCGTTACACATTAAATCATTTCATCTTCCCAAGTTATCCTCTCCCATTACCTTTTACAACCGAAAGCAATAATTATTCTCAATGTCTGCCGCCGAAACGCTATAACGTTACGGGGTAATTCCGCGACAAAGGTTCATGCATAGAGAACGGTTGTACTTTCAGCCTCGAAGCACATCAATGGAAATCGAATTGAAACAACTGGCGAGAGCACGTTTGGCGAATACAGGCCGAAAACCTGGATTTAGTTCGTAATTATGGTACACTGGCTCGCAAAAGTATTATGTATATATTGTACCGTGCAAAATATTTTGAAATGTCATTAGCACAGATTAACGTGTAATTAGATACGATTGTCACTGGAATATTGGTAAAACTGGAAATTACTTTGAAAATGTATGTATACAGAAGTCGCAAAATACTTGAACCTCTCAGAAGTCAAACTGCTCCGATTCTGTTCTTTTTACGAATTTGTTAATTTCGTTACATAAGTACACGAATAATATTCGATCGTAAATGAACAAATGGTTCAGATCCATAGGTTCATTCGCTGTAAGAAGATATCGCAAATAATTTCAAAATCGAAATGGTTTTAAAAAACGAGATGTTCTGTACAACACGCATAATATATTCATCAGAGTCCTCTAAAGGTGTTCGAGTATTTTTATGCTTTTGCACGATCAACCAATTTAAAGACTGTGTCAAGGGAAGGCGTCATTCGAACGATATTATGAACTTTATCGAGCGATATAAAAACGCAGCTTAAAAAATCCAACGGGATAAAAACCCAAACGTCGACAAAGACCGACGTGCATACACGACGAGGGAACATTGGTGTGAAAAGAAACGGAAAGCAGAAAGGGAAAAACTGGGACAAAGACCGGCTTCGGGTATAGCACATTTTATCTCGGAGATATATGGCTTTGGCTCGCAAATTGTGCTGCTTTATAACTGTTATACGCTCCGATGCGTTGTGTTGACGAATTACGCTGCTATGAGAGGAGAAACGTTTCTGTATACAATTTAATCAGACGAACGAGTTCGAGGAGAGAATTCCCTTGAGACGAGATTCTCGTATTTCTAAAATTCCTAAAACGGTTCATCGAAGCTCTGTTTACTTAACACTAGGACTAACAACCTATGACATAGAGTTAAATATTGGATTGTCTGATAAGTTCGTTTCTTTTCTTGCTGATACGTATTTCGAAGGATATTAATTGTTTTAGGAATTAAAGTTTTAGGAAGAAGGATATTAAAATAGAAGTATACGTATCTAAACTTTCTCGTAAAAGATAATATTTATAGAAAAATGAAATAAACAAGCTAATTCAAGTATGATGTATTCTCTTCAAATATGTGAACGACAGAGGAAAAAATCTAATATCAATCATTTCGATCGTTTTGGTAGATGAAAGAAATGTTTACCCTTTGAATTTCTTGTGGAATATTTTTCACGAATTTTTTAGGGACATGTTATTTTAGTATACATAATTCTTTCTCAGAAAATGTTTCCATCTTTCGTTTCTTCGAACAGATCGAGAGGAAACAAATAAAAAATCATAAAATCTGCTCGCGTATATACATATATAATTATCCATGCTCTTGCTTTGGTACCAAATTGTCTCGATAATAAGATTATTCGAGATCGAACAGTTCTAGCAAGAGCAACTCATTAGGATCTCGTTGTTTCCACATCGCGGTTTTTGCAGTGTATTTCTGTGAATTATTATAAAATTCCAATATCTTCGAGTCACAATTTCAAACACATACATTGTACGAATTAAAATAAAATTAACGAAAATACAATTTTGCAAGTATAAATGAATGTACAATTTTATTAACAAAGTAAAGATTATTCAAACAAAATGTCGAAAGTAAGTACATAGCCTTCTGTCAACTATACTTGTACTTAATAAAGCATACTGCATTAGCAATTAATTACACGTAGGATATTGTGTAATCCTCTGAAGCAACATTTTGAACTAAAAATTGCTCTCAAAGGAAGATACCATAGGAAGATAATATACCATAAATAAAAAATGTATGTTCTTTCATAAATATTTTCCTATCGAGGCAAGATAAAACTTGAAAACAGAAGATAAGTTACTCGTAATTACCAATTATCTCTCTGGTTTTATCCTTTTAAACGTAAATTCGATGCGGAAATGAATATGTGTATTTCTGATATGATTTCGAAAAGCTCCACCTGTGGACTTGCAAACGAGGTATACGAAGGAAATGACAGCTACGTATGTCAACACGTTGATCTATAAATATGCATTACCTCGTTATTCTAAAAAGGAATACGCTCGACAGACAAGTTTCATGCTTATTAATTCTGTTTGTACTTCGAAATTGAATTTTATCTGCCACGATATGTAATTCTTTTGTGGAAATATTTTTATATGTATGTATCAAACATTGTTCATGAAAAATCCTTTTTCATAGAATATCTCGAAATTTTAGTGTTTAAATGATCAAATTTACAATACAATTGTAAAATCGGAGTTACAAATTATCGATTAAGGTACGTAAAAGCAACGAAAAAAGGCTGGGACAGATAAGGTTATTGAAATTAAAAAAAAGATCATTATTTTATTCTTTTTATTTTCCGCTAAATCGGAATTTATTTTCGCATTTTAGCAGTCTGTGATCATTTTCTGCCTACACATGGCTTTCAGTAACAATGCAGCTCAATTTTTTTTCTTCGTATTTCACCATCCTAATAATGTTACTCTGCTGAATGTCTTTGTAATTACGAAAAGCTTACGCGCGATATTGTTCTGGATTTATTATTTTACCACTGAAAATTCGAGACTGAGTATTATTAAAAAATATCAAATGTTGAATGTAAAGCTTAAAATGTGACAGTAGAATTAAAAGATGCGTCGAGAGAAGATAAAAGTAAAAAATTTAAAAATTTTAGAAAATTTAAATAAATACAAATCTGCTTTTTTTTATAAATATCCCGACAATCTTTTCGAATATTTGGCCAGAAATGTTTCAAAAACACCAGAAGTTTGGTTATCGATAAAACCTCAACAGAATAACGAATGCTAGGGAAACAGCGCAAATCTTCACGAAAACTCGATACAGATATCGAATTTGTTTCGTAAAATACAAAAGCTATACAAAATATGATTTTTTTCTAGATTTTTAAAATTCTCGCAATTTTATTTTCCAAGCACATAAATATTCCGTATGTTTGACAGATCGAATAAATCCGATATAAATATGTGAAATAAAATATAATACACACGAATGCATTCGATCAGATATTAAAATATACTTTTCAGCTACGAATAGAATTCAAAGACTCTTTGTATCCAGACAGAATTCTCCGCATTTTTCACAATAGCAGCAAACGGATGGATCGTTTTCAAAGACAAATCCGATAAAAACTTTATACCACGTTGCTTCAATACATAAGGAATTACGTATTATACCGGAAAAAGTTAGTGTTGTTTGCTTAATTTAAACAATACCTGTCAAATCAAACATGTATCTTAATTAACATTGTGAATATTAATAATAACTTATTTCGCTTTAATGAACCTTTTTTGTTAAATAATTTTTTGAGATAATTTCATTTATTAAATTCTATTGTCAAAACTCGTACATTTGCACTTTCTTTCAATTGATCTTATCTCTTGAAGATAATTATATTTGTTCGATTAATGATTCCAAACTTTTGATCGGTACTGTGTCTAGAATCGAAGATAATAATTTTGCGATGCCCAAAAAGGAAAAATGAAAGCGAGGCAAGATCACGTTGTTAGAAAGTGGTGCGGAAAGTTTTCCAAGGGAAGAAGAACGAAGAGCGATTGAGAAAGTAACTTCTGCTAATTTGGGGCCAGTGAACAACTACAAAGACGAAAATTCATTGTACATCGAACATACCAAGTAGCCGCAGGAAGTAACGAAATGAATAGAAACAGACCTCATTGCTAAATTTACTGCGTTAACGTCGTTGAAGATAATTATGCGAATAGGTCGAGTCATTTTCTATAGCCACGTTCCATGGCCGTAATATATATATATATATATATAATATTTATATAATTACGCTTTTACATCGTGATAATATTCAACATTTAGTCGTAATATATATTTGTGAAATTGGCGTGAGATAGGTCAAGAATACTAGGTGTTTCAGTATTTCAGAAAATGAAATAAGAATTAAAGAGAAGTAAAAAAAAAAGAAAAAAAACAAGGGAAGAATACTGATTTTTAAGAATAAAACGACTTACTGACGATCGTAAAAATGCTTAATAAAAAGAAAATGTGCTCAAACGTTCGTTAATTGCATTTATAAATTATAAATCAACGCATCGTTTATTTCATACTTCCGTTATTGATGCATCACATATGTCTTTCGATATTTCTTTTTGTTTTCTTATATTCTTATTACGTTCAAGTTCAACTTTTAATTCTTTGAAACAGTTGAATACGAAGTAACAAAACTGTTTCTAATTCAGCTTAGACGTTGCATCGCATTTGGAGTTCTCGAGTTAACAAATCGAGGAAAATTTGTGTCCCTTTCGCATTTCTAGAAACATGCATATCGTATAGACGTCATACGAAATCTCGTTGACGAACTCTTTTCTAATTCGAGTAAAATCTAGCCGCGAAATTATAGAAACTGGTAAAAACTCGTACATATATAATACGATAATAAAAGTTTACAGGAGCGCGAAAGTGAGAAGCCACGAAGTGATCTTTAAGGAGAATTCGATTCACACTTTGACTGAGTTTCCTAAACCGATCGAGATTCAGGGTGTTAAAGAGAGGAGTTTGTAATTCTTCTCAATTGGTATAAAAGAAAATTGATCAACGTGGAACCTATGGTAGAACGAAAGAGTGTAAAACAAAGATAGAAACTGAAGGAAATCTTTACAATTTTATATTAATTAGTTCTTCCTATTTTATATTAATATTTATAAAATAGTTCGAAATTCGGATGAACGAAGTTCTACTAATAATCTATCGTTAACACGTTTCTTTTCTCTTGAATGCAACTAATATATTTCTAAATAGATTCTTTTATTTACATCAATATTTTATCAAGGCATTTCGCTTACATTCTGAACACTTTTAAATGTAAAGTTCTATTATATTTTACACTAAAAGGAACGATGCCAGGGATTATGTACGTTGATTAAACATATTCTACTTCGATCGATAAGCTCTATGAATACTTCAAATCGTAGACCCACTGTCTAACTATCATATGTCTGTATATGTGTATGCATGAATACGCGAGTGAAAATGATGAATCCGAGATGGAGAATGTGAATACAACAGCGCGAATCAAACGAAACGAGTAACAAAAAATGAAGCAACTGCGCTGTGTACGTATATACATACACATTTACATACGTTGGACGAGTGCTCGAAGCGGAAAAAGAGGACGAGTAGGGATTAAAAAATTAATAAAAAGGAAGGAAATTCAAAGGAAAGTCGACGTTTGTGTTGTTGGATTAACGAGACAATGTCAAAATGCCTTCTGAAGCGAAGAGATACGTTGTTGCAAATTTTTGTGAAACAATAATTGAAATAGAAATGGAAAACAGAATTGAGAAAGCATGCCATCTGCGGTTTCATTGAAATTTAATTTATAATACTTTCAAATACATTAAATGTATCATGTCATAAAATGTTATAGCGTATAACATTAATAACTTATGAAAATATTAATTAGTAAGATACCATACGATGCAATTAATTTAACAGAAATGACAAAAATATTTATTAAATATTTAAGGTATAATTGGATATCATACGGTTAATTAATTATTTACATAACTGATTTTTCAGTGTTCGTTGAATTATGAGGTAATTATGCTAGAGACAATTTTAACGCGTATTATTCTCGTAAATTACGATTTCTGTGCGTTAAATATTATAGCCGCGATACAATTTTCATTTATATTGATGTACCAAAGGTTACGTCAAAATGCACTTATTTCTGCATATTTTAACATTCATTATGAACGGTGGCAATCAACCATACTGAACGATCAATTTTTCTTCAACCACATGGAAAATAGCATGTACATCGCCTCGCGATTACATGAAAGCTTCGTTTGTGTTGCATTAAAGATACGAAAATAATACTAATAAGTAACACAAAAAATCACATTTTTTGTCTTCGTATCATACAAAGGAACAATATAACATGAAATTTAAATTGTTTATTTAGAAGTTTGTCGGTGTTATATTAAAATTCGATACATGACAGATTGAAATGTTAACAGATCTCGAACTTTATTATTAAAAAAATCTTGCCTGTCATATTTTTAACTTGACGATCGAACAATCTGAGGATAATAAACAGTACAAATAAAGAAATTGCTCCACAGTGTTTGACACTTATAGATTCCAATTAACAATAAATTTTATCACGTCGTAGTATTCTCTGATAAACTCTAATAAAGAACAAAATCATACCGAGTCTCCTCCTATTCGTAATTCTCTAACTAAATTACATTCTGTCAAAGATAAGCAAGTATCCATATATTTTTCAGTGCTAGCGTATATAACGAAAGTAACAGAGCAATGTGATGAAAATTCAGAACAAAAGAGTAATACGTGGAACTTGTTTCAAAGATGAAAAACCTCGTACAGCTCCAGAAAGACTATAACAGAAGCCGTTTCAGAGTTGAAATGAAACGCGCTCAAAATGATCGCGAAAATGAAAGGTGACACATTGTGTAACGTTTGGCAAACTTTTAACAAATACGAATTAAGAGAGAAAAAGAGAAAAGTCGGGAACGTAAGGAAAGGAAGAAAAGGGAAAGGTAGCAAACGGCATGTAAGTAGATATGCGAGGTGAAGCAAGAATAACAGATCGTGGCGGGTGATTGTTTTGGGGCGTCTGCGCCTGGTGGTGCGAGGACCACCGAGCGACCAGCAGGAGGCGTCTAAGCCCTCGGGATGTCAGTCGATTCCGAGCCGCCGCGCGGTTGAGATGCGAGCCATCGTGCTCCTAAAACCTCCGTATCACCGTAACCTCGTGCACTTCTTATCTCTCCTCGATCGTCCATTTTATCCTCGAGCTTCCCATTCTCCTCCTGAATCATCCTTATCCTCTCATTTCCTCCGTGTTCCCCGATAACGCGCTCGCAGTCGGGTAAAAATTATCGCGTAACATAAAAAAAAAAAAAAAAAAAAATAATCGCACACGTGAATCGACGTTTTTTTCTTGGAGCGTTTACTTTCACGGTGTAACTTTGCTCAGAAGAGTTTCTGGAGGGTCTCCTCGGTGTTTCGGTGATTCTGAAACAAGATTACAAGAAGTTTCACGCGATTGAGAAGGAAAAAATTAATCTGACTAATGGCCGTGAACTCGTCAGATCAGGTGTTCTCCGTGTTTTCCGCAGATATCTTCGGATTTGGTCGTCGCTGGCTTCAAGGTATCCCGAGGAATTAGAATAACGAGAACAGTAACCAGCATCCGAGAACAAACAAGAATATCTTCCGGGATCAGTCGGTGCAGGGTCGCTCGTTATACCGTTGTTGAATTAGGATCGGTGACGACAAACGGAATAATTTCCCTGACGCGAAGTATCTTCGAACGTGACACGGGACATCTACGAAAATTCGAATCGCCGTGAAACGCGGGAAAGTTTGCAGCAACGAGGGGAGAAAGAAAGGAGAACTCGTGATCAGTATTTCGAGTTTGTTGCATGTGCGAACTTGGCGCCACCTATCCCGCGCTATACTTATAACGTGTATAACGTATTTAGGTATATCGTCGTATATATTAGCCGTGTCTCTGAAGACATCCCCGGAAGGGTTCGATCGCTGTTCTTTTCAAGGGACGACATTTCAATCTGGATCGTGGCGTTGTTCGATAAATTTTCGGATGGCCATACAGACGCTGGTCTCCGCGATACGAGCTCCACTGGCATCGCTCTAATTCATTTATTCTAATTAGAGTTTTTTGATTGACTACATTGGGACGCGCCAAGGCGATACAAAGAGACGGAAAGTCCCCTAGGAAATGAAACGGAGCATCGACGCGATCCGACACTCGCTTAGAACGTAACACGCCTATACTCGTCAGAGAATAACGAGAAAAACACGCGCATATGTGTATACATACGCATACAATCTATATCTATACAAGTATAATTTTGTATTTATCTATATTTAGAATATAGTTGTTAATTGTAATTAAAATTAAGATAAAGAGGTTGAACACGAGTGATCCTCTTGAAGATGCTTATGGTAGCAAAGCTTTAATCGAAAGTAGACAAATCCTTTTGGAAAGGGTGGTAGAGAGAGACTCGAATTCATCGAGAAATCAATTAATCTGGCGCGCGTATAACGATCGATTTTATGCCAGTGAAACAGGGCACAACGCCAGTTTTGTCCCCTGACGACGATTCAATCCCGCTCTGACATTACGACGTCATTGGCTCGCTATAGTGCCCAATTACGAATGCATCTGTCCAAGCGAAGTCAGTTTTATAGCAGTTTCATGGTAATTGCTTTAATCTGTTTGGTTTCTTATAGTAAACGAAGACGATTCGTGATATTCTGCCTGGAAA
Source organism: Bombus difficillimus (assembly GCA_014737525.1). Classification (NCBI taxonomy): domain Eukaryota; kingdom Metazoa; phylum Arthropoda; class Insecta; order Hymenoptera; family Apidae; genus Bombus; species Bombus difficillimus. The sequence continues at coordinate 1,691,774 of JACXIT010000140.1, read as the reverse complement.
CATTTCGATTTCCAATTATTTCCAATGATTACATATATTATTCTTCGGACGCTTTTGTCGATAGCAGACAGAATACTCGAATTAGTTAAATATGTTTCGTTATACTTTGTTTCCATGAAAATTTCATTTCGTTGTATCGCATTTCTGGCGTCAGCATATGGAACGTTAAATTTACAGGCATTCTCGTAAATATTATATGGATTTTTATATCACATTTCGCGAAGATACGATAATTCCTTGGAAAAATGTTGTCGGAAATACCTTGAGCTGAAAGGCGTTCCCAAGGATATTATACTTTTAGCTATTAATACATTCTCGCATTAACGTACCGGAAATTCGAACAGCAAACTTAATGAGAATAGCAGGAGAAATTTTTACGGAAACTCGACCCAGTCTTCGGCAAATATTCCGCCCGACGATACTCGTATGCGCAAACCAATCATGCTTCGGTTCTGCTCCGCATAAAAAATGCGTTAATTCATTCATCGGATTGACATTTGTAAATTACGTTGACCACGTGTTTTTTATGTAGGAAAGCTTGCGACGGGCTTTTATTCATAATCTTTCTCTCTATCTATCTATCTATCTATCTATCTATCTATCTATCTATCTATCTATCTCTTATCCATTATAGAACTGCGTACATTATTTTCTTCGTGCAGATTCAATCTGCTTTAATAAAAAAATATATTTCGATTCATAATCGTAAAAAGAAGAGAAAATGGCCAAGAAGGTTTTAAATAATCTGTTGAATGGATAAATGCTTTTTCCTTGGATAGTTCCCAGAAATAGTCTCGCAGAAAGATCGTTAATATAAGACCGTTCCGCAATCAAAATTTAGAGAATTTGCAGGTGTCGTATCGTCGTTGTCCTGTCGTCCAATTTTCGAAAGGGAAGAATATATGCTAGATAGACAAGCGATCGATAGATTTTTCTGCTATCAACTTCCAGAATCGGATTATGAATTTGATTTCGTTTGGATTGTCCGGGGAAATCAGACACGGTCCCTTAAGCAATTCAGGGATGCATGTGTTCGCGAAACGAAAAAGCACGAGACATCAACCCTACGTACGAACGATAATTAACGATATAGTTCATACGTAAACACGATTTGCATAAACTTTGTCGTAAACTGACAAATTGAAAATCTTCGAGCTGATAAATTCAAATATATAATTTCGTTTACAAAACCAATTGTAAATTGTTGTAGCAATTTGTCCCGTATCTAACAGTATATTGCTTGCTCTATTGTTTGGCGTAGTTATTGCAAATATGCGAAAAATGTTCTGTCCTTTCGCATTCGAATCGATCTTTAATCGCGCGGAATTTTTGCCGAAACGTGACGAGTGCTTTTTTTAATTTTGTACTGATACGTCAAACGATGAACTGTTGAAACGAACAGCCATCCATTGAGATTTTTTTTTTTTTTTACATTCCAAATAACACGTGATTCGCAATTTGACCTGTATAGATTTTCTCGTCGTACTAATCTTCTCTCATGGACGAACTGCAATTTTTCTCGACACTGTAGTACTTTAATATAGCATTTTTTTGCAAGTTTGTAATTTTTATTCGACTTGTCGTTATTAGAATAAATCTAGCTTTTTCATTTCCTTAGATAAGAAATTTTGTGTTAAATAAGATGCTTGTTCTCTAATTTGTAGTCCAATTTACAATTATTTTATTCGAGTTTTATTTCGCATTCTTGTTAGCACTCGTACGTGCATAACGAACTCAACAGGTGGAACGAAGTATACGAAGTTGTGATCGAAAAGCTCCCTGAATGAATTTGCTATTCTCAATTAGAATTATATCTCGATTAAACCGTATCTGTTCTCAGAAAACTACAAAGTGAATCTAAAACTATTTTCAACGATTTAGGAAAGACATTTTCAACTTGAAACTCGTGTTTCTGCTTACGCTAGTGTAGACGTGTTATTTACAGTGCGTGTCACTGTGAGAAATAACGTAATTTCGGTGAAACATTTTATAATATGCAGATGTGAAAAACGTAGTAAGTCGGGAAAATATTCTTGAAAGAACGCGCATAAGACAGAATTACGATTGCAATACGAATCTTGTTGGCAAAAGTTACTTTCGTCACTCTCAACTGCATCTATAGTGCCTCATTCGTAATTTCTACAGGATAAAACGCTTTCTCAGAAAATGCAGTTTCTTTTTTGACAATGAAGGGTATTGAAATCTTCTATTTGTGCTCATATCGTCGAATGGGTGACATGGAATTAAGAGAAAAGAGTAGGAGACTGACTTTTTTAAATTAAAAATATCTCGAAACGAAAGTCTGCACGGTATTTCCATTTACTTTTTGAAATCAGAATCTGATAAAAAAAGGTGAAATACAAAGATGATACTCGCTTTTTCTTTTACGTTATAAAAAGTTCTTTCCTCCATTTAAACTTGAAATTGTGAATTAAATTTCCTTCTAAATTTCGGAGGAAAATTTATTTTATTAAAAAAGAAAAGAATGTGTAACTGGTTTTTATAACTCTCGGTCGTTTCCCAACGTTAAGTAAAATATGAAAAAAATTTTGTTAACACGCGTGATTTCTTGTTTCATTTTTACATTAAACATTTCCTTGAAACGTAAAAATTTCAGGATCGCGGTAGAGTTAAATACATTTGTTAAATAAAGTTAAAATTTATCATACGGAGAAGAAGTTTCAAATTCTCTGGAAAATTTTCTTTCATTTGACATTTCATTCGTGAGAATGAATGTACCACGAACAACCTCTAGCATAAATCCTTGTTATTTCTTTGAACGACAATAATTCTGACGCAAGGCAGGTCAATCATACGATTTATCAGCGTCCAATTCGTGAGTATCGTGGTACAGATGAAAATTGACACGCGAGGACATACGATCTCTGATTTCTCCTTTCTAGTTGAAAAACGCGTATCCCGCGTGATTCGACTCTGGTGAAATGGATTTTACCACGGATCGTTACTACGGCTAGCATCAAATTGAATTCGCATCGTTGCTGGAGTTAATTGAAGCCTCTGTTCGTAATTAATCGGACTTGGTGGGTGGCGATTCGTCTCCTTTCTTGTAAACACATCACCCTTCGAAAATCCCCAAACTCGCGTTAGTTCTTCTCAATAAACAAGATTAAAGGCAGAAAGGGCTGTGGAAAAAATAAGCCAAACGTGCCTTTCTCTTCTACGCTCTTTTCTGTTACCTGAATATTAAATTCCTAGTCTATATCGATCTTATGAATCACGTTCGTCGTGAAGATAGTTTTTGTTATTTCTGCATTTAAAGGTAGGATCGCAATAACTATTGTCTTATTCTTTGGATAAATCTATCATACAGTTCTGAGCCGAAAAACCTTTACTTAGCTTTTCAGTACTTAAACTCGACCCGCTTGACATTTTTATATTCTTTTGATAACTGTGTTATCACGCGAGTGTTTATTATATATTCGATAAAACGCTTTTATAATATTCAACACTGAATCATCGATTGAGCACCTTTTCTTCGTTATTTTTTAGATTATCTTCCGCGCTTCTCAATATTATTACTATTAATAGTATTTTCAATAAAATAATAACTAATTATTGAACCTGGGCCCATAACCTGTCGTTATTTCTGTATTTAGAGGTAGGATCGCAATAGCTATTATTTTATTCTTTGGATAAATCTATCACACCGTTCTGAGCCGAAGAACCTTTACTTAGCTTTTCAGTACTTAAACTCGACCTGCTTGACATTTTTATATTCTTTTGATAACTGTGTTATCACGCGAGTGTTTATTATATATTCGATAAAACGCCTTTATGATATTCAACACTGAATCATCGATTGAGCACCTTTTTTTTGTTATTTTTTAGATTATCTTCTGCGCTTCTCATTATTATTACTATTAATAATATTTTCAATAAAATAATAACTAATTATTGAACCTGGGCCCATAACCTGTCGTTATTTCTGTATTTAGAGGTAGGATCGCAATAGCTATTATTTTATTCTTTGGATAAATCTATCACACCGTTCTGAGCCGAAAAACCTTTATTGCACTTTCTTACATGGACTAGGGATAGAAACAAAGGAATATCTTAAACCTATCGATTAAATTTATTAATTATATCAAGAACTATCTTCTAGTTACACTATTTATTGTAACTAACGCATCTGCATATGAATGGCGAGCGCCAACTCACGTTGTCATTTTCAACAGTTTTATTTCTGGAGAAAGTTACCTCTTCCTTATTTTACAGACAGAGATTTGTGTAGGATGTCGGAGAGAATGTCAGAAAGTTTGAGGGTGCGTAATACGCACGTTGATTGTGTGATAACATGTAAAAAAATATTTCATTAACTTGCGTGATATAACGAAGAGTTGTTTCGTGATTCGTGAGTATACAGTGACTCATGAAAGTGTTTAAGCATGCAATCAATTATGCGTTAGTATGTATGTTATATAAAGCATTTTGGCATTACATTAGCATCGTAATGAGATATGTCAATCATAGTCAATTTGGTGAAATTTGAGACAAATCTGCAAATGTATATAGAAGCTAGAAGACATTTATTGGAATCACATGGACTTGATAGAGATCGTTAAATTATTTAAATAATCAATTAGCACTAATTACGTGTTCGAGACCACTGTTCATGCCGCAAACTACTTTTCTACTAAGTATATATTTGTAGTAAGTGGCTTTCGACTTTTATATACATTTTCAAATTTGTTTCAAATTCTACCGATATAACCATGATAATCGCGTCTCATTACATCGCTGACAAAGTTTCAACGAGTTTCATATAATTCGCATAATTTGTTCGTAAAAAGTTTCATGTTCGATAATAATAAATAACAACGAAACGTTTGATCGCATTTGTTTGTTCTTACTGATTTCTAAAATAAGAAGTATGTATCAGCGTAAATGGTATTACTTTTCTTTGATGATAGCTTCTAAGAGTCAAAGAACGCCTAATTTTCTACCCGTCAGACGATTCAACCCCCTCGACAAATTAAATAAATGGTTACATCCAAACTTTAGGCCTATTTTCCACTGTAACGTGATTTTCGTACATCTATTCGTAGCAAACAGCCCCTTTGTCTTCTCCCTTATGAAAATATGTTCCATTCGTTTATTTGACATAATAGGGTTCACCCCTCAATGACCCTACCCGGCCAATACTCGTAACCAGTATTTTTTACTACGAATAGCGGGCGTGTCATCGTGAAACAGACAGACTTTTCCAGCCTATTTAGAGAAACTGTTCTAAACAAAAAGAATGTGACGTAATTTATGCACAATTTCGTCTTGTTTATGAAATATATCGTAGAACGTTTATGAATATTCCTTATTAATAATTAGACTGTATATGTTTTTACGTTTTATATTTGTTTGTCAATCTTAGACTAACGTTAATCGCACAGATGTTATCGAGATGGCCATATGTGTCTATAAAAATAAATAGCCGTTTGATTACGTTCACTACGTCTACTAAATGTCGGTCATTGTTAACCTGTTGAGTCGTTCGTAGTTTCTTTTTGCTTTGTAACTCATGAAAGCTATTTCCGTGATCAGAATTGACTTAGGGAGCATAGTTAATATCAATAATAGCAATGTTTTACGCCAGAACGCCTTATCGTTAGAAGCAACAAGCATTTCAGAGACGGGCTGATTTAATCAAAACGAGGATTTCAGTTCCGAACGCGGTACGTATTCGGTAACACGAATTAAATAATTCCCTTTGTATCGCGATAACGGAATAATGATAATTTGAAGTTAATGACGTTTATTGGCTCCATGCACACCAACGGAGATTTGTTTGTTTAATCGAGTTGAAATGATAAATGGTATACAGTGGCGGGTATGTAACTACAGACACAGTGCACAACCTTTGTATTAAATTTAATTAATTTAGTTTGTAATCGGTTCTCGAAATGAAAATTTGGAAACTGTTCCATACTTGCAATGCCTAAAAGCATGAGAAATGTATTTTTAAGTATTCTTCTGGGCAATTTTCTTTTTTTATTTACTTTCTCTACTGGAAATTTGCAATCAATTCTCTTAGAAACCTCGGAAAAGGAGGATTTTTTTACTGAAATAAGCAATCACGTCGGTGGTTGTAACACGATTATTTGATTAACTACGAACCGAGACACGACAGGTGTTTCACGAGGAACGAATTTCTAGAATTGAAGTAATCAACAATCACGCGAAATTAAACGGATCTTTTAAATTCAGTTGCGGCGGAAGTTCGACTCCGATATCGAATGACTGCGTAATTATAGTCGAGTTTAAGTTAATTAACGCTGCTGCATATTGAGGTGGCCGTGACGTATTTACGTTTTGAGAGATTCGTAACGAACGGACGAAACTCCGTGTGTTTCTACGGGGAAAAAATTGAAAGCCATGTACAATCATCGATGCGGTTTCCGCGTAGGAATTTTTATCTGAATGTAAAAACGTAATTTTTAGAGGAAGGTCGTTGGAAAAAACGGAAAGGGAAAATTGCTTATGGAACCTTTGCGTATTTTAAAAGAAAAACGAATCGCTATCATCTTTTATATTTCGAAATAAAATGGCGAAAATCTGGATTACTTCTTCGAATTTATTTTCCTTCTGAACTCGTTAATGAACAGTTTCCATTCATAGAATGAGATGTGATGTTGTATATTAATTTTTTACTAGATATATATTTGCATTAAATGATTTTAATATCTACGTACATTTTCAGATTCGTTTCAAATTTTAACAATATAATCATATTGCTCTGATGAAATTTCAAAATGTTTTGTATTGTACAATATAATAATAAAATAAATTTACACGTAAGAAAGAATTCTACGATACGCGTTTAAACAGTCTCGTGCATTATATAACTTTAACAGAAACTTACATCGTTGCTATATTTTCAATACTTATATTTGAAATAACGTAGCGAGCAGCCATCTCTGCGTTACGTAAACAGCCAGCAACATTTTAATAATATAAATTTCAATAATCAAAACAAGATACTTTGAACTTTAACATCAACTATAAATTTCGAACGAAATTCATCTGCTTTAAAAAAAGGAAGAAAACGTTCATCGAGTTCTGTCGCTTTCTTTCCGACCAGATGTTATCCAGTTCGTATTTAAAAAAAGAGATATCTGAAAGAACTGTAACTAATACTACGCGATTATATGACAGTGTTTGTTCGTTGTACTATTTTCATTCGCTATGCCCTTATATCCAGCATTAGTTGAAATTTTTTAAAACATCCCTTTTGGAGTATAAAGTGAAAAGTCTGACTGGCCAAAAAGAAAAAAGGAAACGAATTTTTTTCTTTCGAATTCTTTCCTCTTTTTCATAAATATGCGCTACAGGGCGAAAGTAGAAACAGGAATACTCGACTCATTTCATACAATTTGCATTAGGTAGCCAGTTGAAACCGATCCCATTAAAATATCGTACAGCGAGCCTTTGATAATGACAGCCATATTATACGACAAACAGTAATAGCACTACGAATGTGGCGTTGTATAACATTTTCTTTTGTATTTTGTATGAAACGAAGCAAAACCACGATACAATGCCATGGCGATCCTTGCACACAAATGAATTCCATTGGTTTACGCGTGAGCTGATGGAAGACTATCGAATCCATATTAATTCATAACAATACGCAAACGTACTCGATTGGTTCACGTTGATTCGCGACCAGGGAATTAATTTTGATAGCGCTAACAAAGGATGGACACGGACGATCATAATGACGCGTCAAGTAGGCCACCGAAATAATTACGCACTATTAAGCGATCTGTGGATGGAATACCGATGAGAGGATTGATTTTTCGATTACACCATCCGTAAGCGCGCTTAACACGTGCCATCGCGTAGACGGTGTTTAACGTATCGCGAATAAAATTCGTTTCATACAAAATAGAAGTTCTTTTGTAAATGTAGTTGAAGATTTTGAACGGTCGATGCGATAGTTAGCAGAAGCTGTTACAAATTCCGACTTGAAATATAGTTGAAAAGGAAGATGTTTAGGGTACGGTCCACGGACTGGAGCAACTTGTTGCATTTCGGGGAATCTTTGGAATTTGCTGTAATGGCTCATAGAATGTGGCTTTACGAGGAATATATATGTAGCTATACGTATATTGAATTTAGAATAGAATTGTTTCTTTCATTATTATTTACTGTAACGTAGCTTAAATAAGAGTTTTAAGAATTTTTTTAATTCTTAAACAATTTGTTTAAAACTATTCGAATAACGCAAACAACCATGTAAAATGAATTGTATACATTTTCTCAAAGAATGGAAGAATTGCCATGATGTGAAAAAGTATATCAAAATTGTGAAAATGAAAAAATTAAGTGATTATTTAATTTACTGATTATCTAATAGATTTGACGTTATTAAAGTTTGTTATCGGATAGATTCGTCGATCAATTGAAATTTAAGCAACAATGAGATCAGAAAAATAATCTAGTAAACAATTACAGCAATAGATAAGAATGTTGAAAAACAAAATCAGTCTTTTACATTAAATTAAACGAATATATTTTAGTAAAATAGGATAAAAATATTTTTGAATATTGTTTATCGTATAATTATTTACTTAAAACTATATACACCTTTAATTCGTTATACGTCGCAAATGAATTTCTAATGCTTCGAATCAATTAACGTAATTAAAAGTTTCGCGAGTTCTCGGCGATAAATCAAAAAGAAATATGTACAGGAATTTCTATTCGAGACGCAATCGTATGGAAAGAAAATCCAATGGGATCCAAAGTAGGCCACCCAAATGTTACGTCGTGTTACTCAAAACACACATGGAATATCAATTTACTCTCATGATCGATAGAGCACCTAATTAATAACTCGAATTGCTCAAGAACGTTTTAATTGAATTTTCTAATAAAATGTAAAAAGGTCTTAAGCGTTTCTGTTGCATTCGTCATAGCGAATGAAATATCAAACAAGAGCTTTTTCCAATCTCTGCATATTTCCGCTTCAAATATATAGAAAAAGTACAATTCTCAATTATAAAGAGCTTATCTCTCGGCAAGAAATGTTTCCTGTGCAAATACGTTTCCGCGATATTCATTTCAATTAGTAGTGCCATTCTTTTACAATTTGAGGTAACGTGACACAAAAATTTGTTGAAAAAAGTATATTGATTTAGTAATAGGACATCTTTTTCGCAATAAACGATTGATTTCTTCGCGTATTGCTGTCTATAAGAAGCTTTCTAATCAAAAGAATCAGAAGTCTAGCAACACATTGCTATTTTACAGCAAAGTGTGTATTATATCTTTCAGATGAGTTGCAATTTCATATTTATTAATTATTAATTATAAATTCCTGATTATAATATTAGATTGTCCGAAAAGTGTCTTTCTTTCACAGACACGTCTTTTACAACAACGCATCTTTATACAAACATGAAACCTAATCTATCGAACGTTGTGATTTTTATCTTGATAGAACAAAATCAATCATACGTAATTCGATAAAATAATATCAAACGAAAAGTGTTGTGTATCCATTATTTCCTTATAAAACGAAAGAAACTTTTCCGACGACCTAATAAAAGAACGTTTTTCTCTTCGAATGAGTTGGATCTCTCTTTTACATACTTTGACATTTTTTACCAAATTAGATTATATCTTTGCTTCGACATCTCATCGATAACTTCCGATGTTTCTGAAAAGAGGGGAAAATATAAACAACAATCGTCGCAATTTATGTACGATAATAATGGCGTTTACGGTAGCTATTGTTCCTTATGGAGATTCAACGAAGCGAATTATCGACGTTCGACATTACAATTCGCATCTCTCCGCCCTTGAATTTGTGAATTCTCTCAGAAAGAAGATATTCCGGCTCGCTGATTTTATCAATTTCATTTTTCTGCGTTTCCTGCCTGCTCATTTGCAAGTGTAGTTATAATTTACAAGAATAATAAAGTTAACTTTCCATGAAATTAATGACTTTCAAGGGTCTTTTCTCGACGCCTTAACGATACTTAAGAATCTGCAATCGCCAGGTTATTCCAGAAAATTTCGTTTCAGACTTTAATTTTGTAAATTGTTCTGCGTACAAAAGTACCCTTCTGGACGTCTTCGTGAAAAAATACTACACATTTATGGGAATCGATCAAGTATTTTTAACTCTTATGTACAAACGTCTGTATTTTTGTCACTTCCACAGAAACCTACTCCTTTGAATCACTTTGTATCTTACTCACTAAATCGTCGTCTTATTTATGCATTCTCTGCACTTTTACGTTTTTAATTTTCGCATAAATGGTTCAAAACACGCGGTCTATCTATTAAAATGAGAGACGCGTACCTAAATGTTAAAGCTTCTAAAATTCTCCACTACGCTGAAAAGTAGCGAGGAAATAAAAATTCAAATTTCTCTCAGAGACCAGTGTTCTCTAGTTAAAAGCTAAAATGCGTACAAATTCAATATTCTTCAGTTATATTATTCTATTAATTATTAATTACATTTCTAGATTCAACACTAACTACGCAGAATAAAATCAGCAAAATAATTCTTCTTCTAAAAAAAAAAAAAAAAAAACAGAAATGGATTTGTACCCATCGTTACTTTTTCCTCACCCCCAAAATCTTAAAATCCAACTTTTATAGTTTAGCTGACATAAAACGTTTCTCTCCCCAAGAGCTTTCGATTTCCCCTCACGAAATGGCCGTGAAAATCAAATTAATCGCAGGGCCAGTCGAATTCCTCCGATAGCGTTTTTACAGAAGTACGATATACTTTTCTCGATTTCATTGGGGGTTGCTTAATCGTGCCTAACCTTTATTTATTTCCTTCGCTTTGGTAATAGTGTCAAAGAGCGTATTAAATAAACTGCTTCGGTAACGTAAACAGATACAAGTGGTTTCGATCGCGCCGAAAGATTGAAATTCCTCGCCGTTTGGATCTTGTAAACTTCCACAGACGGCGATGCAATTTGGACATTTAATTTCAATCCACGATTCGAGCCTTAGTCCCGCGCTTTTAGTTATATTTCATGTTTTTTTCCCATTTTATTTATGTTTAACAAAGCGTTTTCAAAAATATTTCACAATTTAGTTACGCTTCTATATCTTTGTTTTTATAATTAGCAACACGTATACCAAATTTAACCACTATTTAAGTAAAATATTTGCGAACTAATTATTCGTACGATATGTCAACGTATTTGGTTAGACGTGGCGTTGAAATAATTATGTGCTAGTTAATTTGTAATTGGGGACACGTAGGTATGTGACAGACTTAAAAAGATGCAAATAAAAATTCAAAGAGGAGAGAAATTTTAGAGAAAGAAAATATTCGCAAAGAGATAAAAGTTAGAAGGAGTACTGTGAAATTTTGACCTAGAAATGCAAACTAAAATTTCCATTCGTTTTGTTCCAATGTCGTGAATTCCCCTGCGGCTAAATTCGAGGATTTTTACGGAGCTTTAATTTCCTTTCGATTTTATAGAAATACGCGGCGATCGTAATACCGTCGAGTTCTACGTCAATTAATATAAATGTAATCCGCAGATTACGAGTTACAGATCCTCGTTATTAATGGATTTTCTTGGTGATTGTTTCACGACAAGTCGGGGTGTGTTTGACGTTAAACAGAGTTGAGAAGATTAGAATCGCGATGTGTTGTGTTATCGGAATAGGTATTTAATTAGTCGAGGCAGATAATTAAACAGGTTACGTAATGGATTGTATAATGGTTATGAAAAGGACAACTTTTGTATAAAAATACTTTTATTCTTAAAATTACTGTTTAAGTAATTTTACATTACCGTGATTTAGTTATGACAGTAATTAGAGAAAGATTCGAAGAATTAGAAGGGTTTCTAATGTTTCTAAATAAATGTTTTATCGATTTAACAATAAAATTTCTCTGTGAATAATTTCCTCTAAATACTCTGCAAGTTTTGAATTTAATAAATATCGGAAGATTTCGAATTTTCCTAACTGTGATTATATCAGATTTCAAATTATAAAATTAAATGTTAGATTATTATCAATTATCGTATTCTTATCGTTGAAAATTTCCGTTGTTTTTATTTCTTCAATTCAATTTTTCTGCTTTTAACATGCCTAGAAATTCTTAATTTCTATTACGAAACTTGTGCTAAAATACACGAGAACTGTTTCAATTTGCTAATTTCGTTACGTCTAATTATGACATTAATACATGCAAAATCAATTTCATACTAACTAATCTCATATAAAATCTGTGATTCTATTCTACGTTATTCAATTTTCATGTTCATTTCCACATTTACTCGAATTACTTATTAGTACTTCGAGTTACTATTAATGTACTTTGTATTCGATGCAATGCGCAATTTTAGAATATAATTATTTATAAACGATTCTATCTTGATGCAGGTAATGGTTATCGATGACATTTATCATTTTCTCATCGTCGTTTAATATATATTCGTATATTATCTATCGGTCAGAAACTATGCCGATCAATTCTATAAATTAAAGATGCAAAGAGCAATCGGAATTACAAACATTATTTTCGAAAATTTATCTTTGAGTTATTACGATTATTTATTTTATGATCAATTTTCTAGGACTCATAAAACAAAATGATGGACTGAGTAAACTGCACTGGAAGTTCTAATTCTAATTTTGAAATTTTAATTACGTTTCAGTTGGTATTCATAATTTTCACGAACTCTGTATGTATATTCCTTTAAGTATACAGAAATTAATTCATTTATTGAATCATATAAATGTACATTTTAAGATAAAATTATTGTATTCCATTTTATTTGTTATGCTATGATTAATTATGCAAAATAATAGATATTTGTATTGAGATGTTCACTTTTTTTTAAACTAAGAAACATTCCTCTGATTTATATATCAAACCTGCCTTTTTATTTTACAAATTCTTGAAAAATGCGCTCAAATATTCACACAGACGTGTACCTACCATAAACTTATAGGTCCTTCCTCGGAAAGCTCGTCAATTCATAAAAATAAATCATTGTTTTCTGATTGTTTACCCGAATAATAACATTAATAATTTTATATACAAAGTAGTTTTCATTTTTGCGAGCAATTTGTTTAACTAAAAATTAGTTTTCGTATTATTTGTGTAAAAATTAAAGCATTAAAGTAAAAAATTAAAGTAAAGCTGCGAAAAATGTATTATTTGGGACGGAAATCGGGATTTTCTGCGCTGTTGTCGCCTGTCCATCGTTACGCATCCCTCTGGAAATGCAATTATGAATTATGACAAAGCATTATAAAGAATTATAAAAAGGATTTAGAAGCCTTTAGTATCTTCATTTGTTTCGTTATTTTATTATCCTTATCTGTTTAACATTTTCACACGCTTCGTTTGCCTTTATGAGCCGTTACACGTTATATTTCATGTTATTTGCTTCGGTATCGTTGGAGAATATAAATGGAGAAAATTGTGGATTGCTTTTAAAAAATGTAAATAGACGCAGGAATGCGGAGATCGGCGGAAATTAGGTTCTCTGTAGTTAAAACGCAATTATGACTACTTGAGACTCCATTAGCTTCCTCAAGGGCTATGCGGATAGCGTTTTTAAATCTATAGTAATTTCTCCGACAGAGATAAAAAAGAAACTAGGACATTCAACTCGTTGGAGTTCTCTTTTCTAGTTTGTTTATATTGCTTTAGGCAATAAAGTTTGTATTAATTGAATTTCCTATACCATTAGATTTGTCGGTTTGGTTGAGCGATCCTTCTACTCGTGTCGTATGACTGGTTCGTTAATTAAAATCGGTCAGTCCCTTTTGGCCATGTCGAGGAATCGAGTTTAGAACCACGTTAAAGCAAGTTTTCCTCGAAGGGCACTTACGATTTCTAAAATTGATTACCGAAGATATAACTAAAATTATATTAGCGTGGAAAGTTTGATATAGAAATTCTGTTAGATAAATTATTTTTATTGATGTTATAATTGACACCGCAAGTATTATTCTATAATATAGTTTATTAATAGTTGTCATTGTTATCAAACTGATTGAAATGAAACGTATCTAAAAGAAAGATTTCAGAATTTAAAAATGCCAATGTTCGATTGCCTATAGAAGACATCAATTGTGTTTCGTTTTAAAAAACTAGGGTATGAAAAGGATGAATTTAATTGTTCTTATATTTCAATAAATTTAAAAACTGCTCGTATCAAAGTATGTTGGTCAAGGGTAATAAAGAGAAACTTTATGCGATTAAGGTAACAAAAATCGAAGGAGCGTAATTCAGTGTTGTAATTCTGTATCGAAAGTTATCTTTCCCATGATTAACAGTGTAGATTGCGTATCAAAACTAAAATAATTAATAGACGCCGATCGATTGAAACTTCTGGATCAACGGAAGGATAAGAACAGAAGAGCTGCAAATAGTATCTTTATGTAATTAAATTAACAAGAGCAAGAAGAGCGTCGATAATTTTCTCGTTGGAGTTCGATTGCTGCAACGTGCACAATATAATAAAGTCAACAAGACAATCTAAAAACTATCTTCGTTCTTTCATCCACCGTCTATTGTCGTGCAAGACAGGTTCGTTAAGGATGAACTTGTAGCTTGTTCTCCAGCTTTAATTTAATGTAACACTTTTGGATTCTCCAGTACGTCGTCTTTCACGCTACTCCTCGTGCAGGAGTATACAAGGATGTACGTGTCAGATGAAAGGGTTTACGATTAATCTGATCTTCTCTCTCTCTCTCTCCATTTCTCTTACCCTTGCCAGTATATCCTACGCAAAATTAGTAGACAGTCGTCGTTTGTGGTGCAGCGCAACGCACACTAATTAAAGGAAACGATCAGTTCGCATGGAAAGTGCAAAACAGATCAAAAGTCGTAATCACGGTCCCGTTTGACCTGGATCCTGTGATTACGTCCCTTCTCCGAATGAGTCTCGACTTCGTATTGGATACCGTCTGCCATCTGTAATTCGTTATTCGTTACCGCGAACTTGGATTAAAAAAGAGTATCGAGATGATTCTCGTAGAAGCGTGACATTCGAGCTTGACATATTCGTGGAAGATATGAAAGGAACAGGATGGAAGTAATTCAAAGTTGCGATTCAGGCTTTATTATATAAAAATAAAAGTTCACGAGGCAGAAGTTTGTAAAGTACTTAATAAAATGGTTCGTGCGAAAGTTCTATATTAAAAGTTTGTGTAAGAGTGCGGCACATGACGAAATTTCCAAATAAATTCCATTCCTCTAATTAAGGTTCTTTGTTCGCTGTTGACGCGAGGTTTTTGATATCTGTAACAGTCTAAAAGTTGTTGAACATTTAGCATACGCTGTGCAATATATAATCGTAAGTATTGCAGTTGAGAAGCGAATAAATCATTGTTTTCCTGTGTAAGCGTCAGGTTCATTTTATAAATATAATTGGCTGTACTATTAGCGCCATTGCTCGTATTAAGACTATAATTATCGTTATTAATGTTTTACGATGGTATTATCAATATTATATTAAGCAGTTATTAAAATAGTTAAAAATACAACAATCGTGGATAGATGCAATTGCAATCAGTTTGCATATAAAAATATTTATGTAAACCGATTGGAAAGAAGAAAAGAAGATTCCAAGCAACTTCTTTTATAGGATAAAAAGAACGTTAAATTTTCATAATGTTGGAAAGCCAGTATCAGAAATGCAAATTATAATCAAACTTACGTTTCATTTAAAATTCACGATATAAATCAGTACCAGCGCACTGAACGGAAATAAAATTTATCAAAGTGAATACAAACTTGAAAGAAGAATCTATAATTGTGAGATAGTAATATCCTAGCGCCTAGAAAGGTTAACGTTAAACTCGAAGTAGCTAAGAACTGCTGACAGGAGCTTGGAGATTGTAACAATTATACTAGTTTCGGTATTAGGGTTATTCAGTATTCCGACAGTATTCTCAGAGATTAAGGCAATCACAACTTAGAATCCGGAATTCGAGACGATCACGGGGTGTTTCGAATTTTTCATTTAGCGTCCGAAGTTTACAGCGCTGCATTTCAGTTTTTAGATATTTTTTAATCTGCACTATGATACACGAATTGAAATTTCAAAAGATCTAGGATTTGAAATTAGATCTTTTAGAATTCCAGTGCTTGAAATTAAAGTTCTGGGTTTCGGAATCGGGTTTTTTAGGCTTCTGGCATCTGGAATCAAAATCCTGGAGACCTTGACGTTTCCAGCTTTCAGACATTCAGAATCAGATTTCTGTGAGTATTGAGATTTAAAAGTCTGCAATCCAAATTCTGTTATCTGCAGATAGATTTCAGCAGGTACTGAGATTCTACGATGTATTGTTAATCAAATTTCCATGGATGTTGAAGTTTAGAATTAAAGTACTATTAAAGTACTATTAAAGTAAATTAGAGAACTTCACCCCCGTTTCCGAGACTCGAAGTAAATATTCAATAACACGAAAGTTTCTTGTTCATCCCTTCGTTATCTATTACGTATATCTCCTACGTATTCACCTCTGTAAAATCTGGCTATAGATTAGGAGTGATGCTAGATAAATATAGTGTGTTAAGATACGATAATCTTTGCGTAGTTTGTGCACGAATGAACCGCCGATTTCTCCGTACACTATAGTTTGTTATCTAAAATTTTATCGAGTTTATGATTTAAAATATCCGTATTTCGTATTTGAAGGAAAAAAGGGTGGCCAGTGTTGAAAATAGATACCAGGAAATTAGTGTATAATCATAAATTATGCTTATTTAACCGCAGATAAAATAACATACCGGTTGTAGATTAAATGCAAATCAAATAACTGCGGCATCGTTTAGAAATGGCGATGAATTAATGAAAAAGGATCTCTCGGATTATTATTCAATCCTCCGATTCGAGGCATCTCTATTTAAAAAGCAAATTAATCGGTCGAATTATTAAAATAAATTAAGAAATACGAAATCTTCGTACGATTCGTGGAAATAAATCGTAAAAGGAGATGAGTAAACGCGATTCAATTTCAAAGGTTTTAGCTAGATCGTATAGAAATAAAAGACTGTGAGCGGTACTGCCAATCGAAATTCGTGTTTCATCGGTCAAATGGAAAGCCACTGCTACGACAAATTTTTACCTCCGAATCGCAATGACGCGGCTAGAATTGCTTTTATATCAAATCTACTTTCTATTAGCGGATTAGAAGACGTTTTAGGTACAGTGTCCTGGCAAGAAATGTCACGATCATCTGTCATATCGTGAAATGGTTATCTGTCCTTTTCTGTAATTCGATCAATTTAATGAAGCTTTGTGGAAACAGAAGGGTCAGTTGTAATCACAGACAGAAATAAATGGATTTGTGATTTCTGAGTTGAAGGTAATTTCAATGTTTTATGGTGAACATTGGCCGCAACCGGCGAATTTAACGAGTTCCGATTTAAACAAAGTAGAATTTTGATTAAATAGATTTCCAAATGTTTTGTTGCTCAACTTTTCGTCTGATCGCTAGGAATGTTTTAAATAATTGTTTTCATCGACGTTCTGTACAATAAATTTGTCTCTAATTTGTGGTAATTTAACATATCGTTTATATTATACGTGTAATTCGATGTTTTGCTCAAATATCAGTGATTAATAGCAAATACGTAGAATATTTATCGTTATAAATATTACGAGAAGATAAATTCTTTTATTATTGATTTCCTTTTACTCTCCTCTTTCGTTTTGCTTTAAATTTGTATTTCCTTCCGTAATTGTAATTCCACGCTGTAAATAATAAAAGAACCGATTTAGTGGTAAAAAACACCAGTGACGTTTCAGTGGTACGTAAATAGGAAGAAATACAAGAAGCGTAATAGTAATATACCGGTACTATGACGAGTTGAAGAAAGCTTTAGACTGAAATAAAACTTCGACATTTTAGTCGAGCAACGAAATCATTATTTTTTAATCTTTTTTAGGGCACTTAGGAAATTACATACAATGCGATTATTTTATATGAAAATGTATCATTTTTTGCTCTCAAAATTTTATCTCTTTCATGTTTTGTTTCCACGTTTATTTATTTTCTATATTTTTTCTATATTTACGATATTATTTTCTACATTTACGAATTTTTTACTTCATACGAGGTGTTTGTCTCTTTGGCGAAATTCAAATACCTGAAACTCAAACGTAGCACGCCCAGTATTTTATATTTATATAAAATTTTCCATCGGTTACGTATATGTCAAAGAAAAGCCAAGACGACAAGGTTCTGTTTTTCTAGGAAAAGCAAGTAATTCCTGGCATTGCGTAACTCTTTGATCATATTGGACTCTTTGATCCGAAGCTCTTTCTTGGGATTTAGAAATGGGAATCTCGATTGACTCTTTGGAAGTTGTTATTTCACTAAAAATCGCTTGACCAAATAAACCATCCTTGGTATAATAACAAGAATTCGTAATTTTTAAGAAACTCTAAAGACAGAAATGATAACGAAAATCCTTAGAACGTTTCGTCGAAGAATCTGGTTTTTCTCCCGCATTTTTTCTTCAAACATACGTAGAAAATGTTATGAATTTTATTTGATTTCTCCATCTAATTTATGTGCAACTTAACAGGTTAATAGCAGTTAGATTTCAACGTGTACCATTTTCCTCAAATATTCAGTTAGAGAATGCAGTTTAAGCTTGTCTTTTCCTATGCGTTTCCGATCGATTTGGGCTCACGTATTCCGTGAACGTCCTACTCTTTGGCGAATGGAAACATGTTTGACAACATCCCTTTACCATTGCGCTCGAGTATGTACCTACTTACTACCCACTTTGACTCGCACTTACGCCTCTCCATAGAACGCACTCTTGTTCATGACAATAATCCATTCCATGCATCGAACTTTAATGTATTGTTCTAACCATGGAAGCATCGTCAGCCAATCCAAAAATTAACATTAGCAAGTAATCAAAAGACGCGGATTAACAAATTATTGGAACTACTTTAGAGCTTGTAATTTCTTTGGAGAAAAATTTTCGAAAAGATAGCCTTCTTCTTTCCACCTGTTAGCTAAAATTAACATTCACATATGTGCACATTTTATTTTAATTCGATCAAATGTGTTATACATCGATGAATTATTAACATTGTACGTTATAACGGCGAAGATGAACCTTTAACGCGTATAAAGTCATTCAAGAGGAACATAATCTGCGTTACAGTTGGAGTGCAAGTGAAGAAAGCAAAAGATCAACCCGAGACCTCGAGTCTTTTAAATTCCGAAGAATTTCCATCCTTTTATGAAATTGCTGTAATCTACGATCGACCATCCAAGATACAACGCATGGACCAACGAGAAGAGAAACGTTTGTTCAAAACGGAAGAAAATGTTTCGTAGTTTCTATCAAAGCATATCTCGATTTATATATATATACCGATCTGTATCTAACCTTTGATAATTCACTGGGGCCATTCTGTAAAAGAAAAATCAGTCAATTAATACAGAGAGAAAGACAGAAGGAAAAGGAACAAAAAAGAAAGAAGAAAATAAAAAGACTATCGCAGAGTCTTAATATTTTTGAAATCTTTATAATTGCAATATCGAACCTCCTGAAGATTATCCGCGAGCTTGTTAAGCTCGATAGCATCGAACTTCGAAGAGATCTCTTAATTATTGAAAGACGACACACCGAGGCGACTCTCCCGAATACAATTGCTTCGTATTATCAACGGTGTATTAAAAAAAAAAAGCAAAGCGTTCAAAGTGTTAAGTGCGAAACGATCGGCAGGTATTGTGCACAGCCACGTTCAGAACGAAGTGTGTTATAATACTTGTTGCACGAAATGTCTTGAGTGTAAGTTGGTGTATTCCTGAATTAATATCGCACACAGCTGCACGCGTGCACGTCAAACAGCGAGTTCGAAATGGATCGAGAACGAGAATGAAAGTTCTCTTGTTTTTAACCCTTTCACGTGCCTCTTGAAGCTTCATCCCTTTCCGCTTGTTCTTTGATCAAGGATTTAATGCACGAGCTTTTTGAAGCTTTAATACCTTATTTAAAAAATTTCTTTCGCAATAGAGAGCACTCTCTTCGGATATAATCAGATTCGAGATAGTTTGGAATTTTATGATTAAATTTGTCCCTTTGGGATTTTAATGCTTCGTTTTTTTATTTTGGAGGAGGGCGCGGGGGAAGAAAATGTGTTCCCCGGGATGATTAAACTTGATATGATTAAAAAGTTTGCGCTTGAATTCGAAATAATTCGAACTGCGCGCGTTGAAAATTTCAATTATGGTACTTTTTCTAGATTTCATGCGATATATTTGTATGAAGTTCTCGCGCGCGAAAGGGTTAATATGTCTGCTTTGCATGCTATGTTGTTCATCTGTCTTATCGAAATATCGATAGTTCTTTAGGAATGACGTGCTTTTTTTCTTCTATCAATATTTGGAATGCAAACGTTTGTCCTTTATTAAACCATGGTTCCTAAAGATTTGGTTAAAACGTTCAATTTTATCGTTACTGGTGTTAGTTTTTAAAATTACGTTTACGCTCTAACGAGAACACGAAACCTCGTTTATCATTGCTTAGTATACCGGAATACAGATCGAATATTATCGAATTGACAGGTTAAGCACCTGCGAACTTCTTTCTTGATCACGTTTATTTCTTTTTTTTTTTTTTTCGTGCAAGAAGAACGAGATATCGGTTATAATTTACTTTTTTCGTCTGTACAATACTGATTTCTAATTCTAAATAGCTTTGTTCGATATCATACGAAAGAAATAGGTAGAGGGATTTTTCCGCGAAACCATTTAGTTTCATTTCCGTGTTGGAGGAATTGATCGTTTCTTCATTTTTAAAAGGGAATTCTTTCATTTTTAATTTTATCTTCCGTTTGTCGTATTTCCCATAATGCGAGAGAAATAAAATATTTTATACAACTGTTGCGTAAAAACCTGTCACATACGGTTAAAACAGTTAAAAATTTGTTAAAATTAATATTAAAACTACGATTATCAATTTTGTAGCATTTAATTACATTTTTATGAATGTAAATTTTATACAATTTCAGTTTCATATTTTTTAAAATATTACTTTTTGATTCGTTTGAATAGATACGCTTCTACGTTCTAAGAGGTCCTTTATATTTCTTTGTATTTATATTCTCCGGTATTTCCATTGTTAATTTTTGTATTACGTAGTATCTTTTCGTACGAATAGCCGATATATGTGGAATTTGAATAACATTATTTATTACACTGAATATGGATACATATTTTTCTTCAATCTCTCAGTATTTCAAATGATCGCGGTAGATAACATTTTTATTTTATTGGCACCTAGTTTATTTTACGTAGTCAAACGTTTTTGCATATTATTGCTTAAATCCTCGAACTTGGATAAATAAATATTTAATTCCGAATGATTTTTAAACGTATCTGTTATCTAGATTTGTTGTAATTTATTTTTTTTTTTTTTAAGAGATATGTAACCCATCGTGCGATACTTGCGTTCATTTCGTTCATCCATTATATTTAGTATAACTTATTATTTATGGTATTTTAGTATTCGTATCGGATTCGAATTTACGAATCGTAAAACTCAATGAAAAGATCATGCTGTTTCCCGAGTATATTTTACTTGCACGTTATAAGGGTACTTAGTTTTATAATAATTTAACAACTATGTTTGATATCATATAATGCTCTCATAAAAATTATTACTAATGGAGCATGCGAACGATATTTTTATAATAGAAATTTAAAGAATCCAAATTCCTGAAAATTGACAAGTAGTAAATTTTCGTTGGAACAACGATCGTAGAACGCAATTTCGTTGTCGTTTGACAAACGCAGTTTCATTTCTTACTATAATACAGATCTTAGCTTCGCGCTAATTATGCCAACGCAGAAGCAACAAACTTCCACTGGGATTATCAGACGTAAGTTCGTCGTTCTTCGAATTACTAAGAATATACTGTTTCCTTGGTACTTGTAAGTCTTTGCTAAAGGCTTTTTAGACTCAAGTTCTCAGCCGTAAAGCAACGCGAAGTAAAACAAACTTTATCTCATTAACGAGTACATATTTCAAACAATAAACACATTTTGAAAGATTTTGTAAATATATACAAGATGTAAATTTATTATATATAGAAAAACGTAGAAAATTTAAGTTAAACGATTCGTTATAAAAATATCATCGTGCTCTCAATCTGATACATTTTTTTCCTTTAAGCGTAGAACATATTTTACTCCAAAAAATTGCTTCGCAGAAATGATTTAGCGATAGAAAATGTTCAATATTTACAAATTCTCGGATTATTGCAGTATACACGTTCTTCAATATACTGCATCCATCGCAATAATCAGGCAAACAGGCTGACAACGGTGGACGTTAATTAACCAGTCTGTATTAACTAGTCCGGAAAATCTGACGTATTAATTCGAGAACTGTTACGGTTGTCCTTGTATGTGTTTGCCAATTTGAGAGATGATATTACTATATGTCAGACCCTATTGTACAGAAGACGTCGAGTCTCTCAAGTATTGATTATATTTCCAAAGTTTCTTTACTTAGTGAACTAAAATGGAAGCCTTCGATATTGGTGGTACGTGAGCTTTTTCTATTGTGGTTTAAATTAGAAGTGATTATTACTTTTTCGGTTTTCCGTCTGGCTGTACACTGCGTTTAGAATACCATCTTCTTTTCACTATATTATTTTGTATCATTACAAAAGTTATATTATTCGTCACGCTGTAATCTGATTTTTCATCATTTCCATTCTTCCTTCTTGTTAAAAGGATTTGCAAGAACGTCATACTTGCTCGATACAATTATACTGTTTAACAAGAACAATATTAAAATTCAAAACAGAATTTTTTAATCCCATTTCAATAACAAACAATACATTCGCGTAAGCAATGTTCCATACATTTTAAATAAACGAGATTTTATAGAACATTTGTTAAATGAACAACAAAATCACAAAGTGTACGATCATTTACATTGCCAAACTTACCAAATCCACTCGTACAAAATTACTTCGACATATAAAACAGAAAAATCTTAAACTTGCGTACGTACACGCAACGCGAAATTCCCATGTTCTCAAAAATAACAAATATTCCGTCCACATAGAGAAACGAGCGCAGTTCAATGCCCGTTGAAACTAAAAAAACAACGTCTTCTCGATTCTCGAAACGCGAATCGTCATGCGAATTCGCGTGTACACGCGAGAACATCGCTATTGCGTGCATTTCTCGAACGTCCAAGAACTCGAACCAAACAGTCCAGTTAACAACTAGGCGCCTGCATTGCGGCATGGAAAGCACCAAACTCGTTTAGCTTCTTTCTCGTTTTCGCCATGCATCCCGTCATGTTCCTATGCCCGGTTCGTTTCGACTTTTTCATATCCGTTACAGGGAATTCTCAAGACTCCTCGCTCGTCAATCTGCGCACGTTCACGATGGCAGGCGTGATTCGTGGCGAGGCTTCTTACTCGCGTTGCTCCCGATAAAATAGAACGCCAGTGGCTTCTCGTCATCGTAAATGTAACGGAGCAATGTTTTCCCTCTTGTACTCGCGATTCTTATCGTTATTATGAGAACGCTTGAGATTTCGAAGGAGTTTGAGTAAGAATAGGCCCGAGATTTCGTGTTATTTTGAGGCTACGAAGTTTGGAATTTCAACTAGTTATTTACGAACTTGAGCGATCCGCATGAAACTTACAGCAGATCGGTGGGTTAGATTTGCACGTACGAGTAGCTTAGGTCTGAGACAGATTGGACTACTCGCTTTGATCCTCGCTTGTTTCTCGTGTAGTGATGGAGGAATTGGGAGAGAATTACGGATTTGTCGGAGAATTCATTTGACAATCGAGTGTTTGAAATATTGTAGCTCGCTCAATCTCTGAATTGTAGCATTGGAAATTAAATTCTAATTTGTTCTTTGATAGCAATTTGACGCGGTGATAAGAAATCGATAATTGTAATAAATGAATAAATTGTTGGATTTTCAAATGGTTCTTTGAACCAAAGAAATTGTTTTTCTTTAAATCAAAGCATTTTTGCTGAAATGTAATAGTATTAAATATTCTCGCCGATTTGATTCCATCAAAGATTGTTCAACGAGCCTTTATAGCGCGTTAATAGATGCCGTTAAACTTTCTAACAATTTTTAAAGGACCGTTGGACACCGTTTCTGGTTTTTGCATGTTGAAAATTTGTCGCGTTGAGAGTTGTAATTACGCGAGAAACAGCAATTTTCCACAAGGTGAATTTCACCTGGTCTTTAAAAGGATTTTCAGTTATTTCAGTAGTTAAACACTTTGACAAATTTCATGCTGACAGACTCGAAGCAATTTCTAGTTGCGACAACAGCCATGTTCCTTTTTTCGTATAGAAAGCTTTATTATGATTGGGATACGCTATACATTTTTTGGAATGCAATTTGTTTGCCCTATACAACTACGATATTTATTTCACTTTTTCTTTCCGTTACTCGCACGAAGAAAGATTTAGCGATTCGATAATGTTGGGTAATTCATTAAAATCTGAAATATTTATTTCAACTGCAAGAAAATTAATTCACAATTTAAGTATTTCTTGAAATATTTTGGTCTATCCTTTATAACTTTTACAAATTAAATACTCTGCTCGATACTTTGGGAATTTTGCAAATTAAATATTCCGATCGATGCCTTAACATTTCTAGAAATTTAAATGTTACAAGCAGGATTGAAATTATTTAACCCTGAATCTCGATTTTCATACGTGTTACCAAGGCGCGTTCCTTTTCTGTTTGAATTGTCCAACGATTCGAGACATTCAGCCAGTTCAGTGTATCCACGATGTCATATAATTCGCATCCAGATTAATTTTACGATAGTTGTACCTGTTTTAGGTTTCGATTCCGTGTCGAAAGAAGAAGAAAGGAAAATCTATTTCTTACTGAATATTATGCAATCTTTATATCAAACTCGAAAGAGTCTCGATAAAATTTGATCGTTTGATTATAGGATAGAGGTAATTTTACAGGACGGTAAAACATTGATTATCACAGCTAATCATGATACCTGTTATTCGGAAATTAGAAAGAAAATCTATTTCTTATTGAATATTATGCAATCTTTATATCAAACTCGAAAGAGTCTCGATAAAATTTGATCGTTTGATTATAGGATAGAGGTAATTTTACGAGACGGTAAAACATTGATTATCAAAGCTAATCATGATACCCGTTGTTCGGGTTATTTAACTTTTTTACATAAATGTGAAAAAAGATCATTTTGAAATAGTTTAAACCGAGGGTTATTTTATCCTACGCTGGGATCAAATTTCAATTACCAATTCATATTTTAATATTCATTTCACTTGCATAATAAATAATTTAAAACATTTTAGCTGATAAAATTCGTAGAATGAACTAGCCTTTTTCGAAAATTATAATACTTAATTTATGATTTTAACCAGGTATATTAATAATAGCTAACGCGGCGTAAATAATTAAACCTATTCGTAGTTAATGTAGTGTAAGTAATTAATTTAAAAAAAGGAAAGGCCATTGCCATATATCGTGCTATTTTATAAATATTAATATTAAACTGATGTAAAAATTTTTGAATAAAAATATAACAATTTTTCCCAGTTTCTATGTTTATTTTTCGATCTTTCTTACAAAGAGTCATACTCAAATTTTCCATTAATCAATGTTATGGTAATCAAGGTTCTACTGTATATAACTTGCGTTGAATATGCAACGTCGTTGAATACGCAAATTGAGCTTCAATTTCATTAACAAAGTGCTTCAATATAAACTGTTGTGTCCAAGAACTCTGAATCAGGTCAATGTTTTACAGTAAATAATCGTGCAACCATACTCTGGAAGAAGAGTCGATAAACGGGAGCATCGGCATTGCGTTGGAAGGTGCATTATTACTATGCGCTCGAAGGTAACGCACGACACACATGTTAATTTCACCACGACCGAACACCATGCCTCTCTCGCAGCTTTCGCTTACTCGATTTGTCTGCTGATGTCGACAGCTTGTAATTAGGAAAGTTTCAATGTATTTTATAATTTTCTGTATACAATATCGTTGTACTTTACGAAATATAGGCAGAAAATATTCTTAAAAAAGTATCTAAAAAGTATCCATATTAAGAAGGTGATTTGCAGCTATAATCTAATTCCTCGATTTCATTGTAATTTAATTTGAAAGAAAATGGGCGTAGATTAATCCGGTTCTCAAGTACACAATCATTGACTGAAATTCATATCTCATTCGATTCAACAATTCAAAAATATCAAACTTCATCTCGAACGATTCCACTGGGTCGATCGTGATTAGGAAAGTTTCAATGTATTTTATAATTCTCTGTATACAATATCGTTGTACTTTACGAAATATAGGCAGAAAATATTCTTAAAAAAGTATCTAAAAAGTATCCATATTAAGAAGGTGATTTGCAGCTATAATCTAATTCCTTGATTTCATTGTAATTTAATTTGAAAGAAAATGGGCGTAGATTAATCCGGTTCTCAAGTACACAATCATTGACTGAAATTCATATCTCATTCGATTCAACAGTTCAAAAATATCAAACTTCATCTCGAACGATTCCACTGGGTCGATCGTGATCGTTCTCCTAACGTAACCGATATATGTACTACCACTTTCGCGTAATCTTTATTCCCTTGGCCAATAAGTTACATATCTCAGTACGATCACACGGAACAAGTGAAGTTGTAACAAACTGTGGGACCTAGGTAAGGTACAAGTCCGTGATCACTTTGTCAAAGGTTCCAGGAACTTGTTTAGATTCGCTCCGATTCATGCGGTGGAACTTTTAGGTTACTGTCGCTAACTTATACGGAAGCGATGTAGCGCGAAGCAAAGAACAGCTCGGTATAACCCGTTTAATTTTCTCCATTATCGAGGTGAACGTATTTACAACCGATATTCCGGCAATTCCATTATCGTGTCACGATACGCGATACGTCTAAAGCCACGTATCCACTGGTGGTACAAGTAAGTGAGAAATGGGAATAACGTTAAAGATACATAAAATTATAGCGACATGATGCGGAAAATTCTCGAGTTTATAATAAATACGGAGATAAGAAGTGCTAAATTAGGTTGTTGAAGTTTTGTGAAACGTATTCTTAGTATATACGTATAAAGTTCTGAAAACTTTATTCCAGTGTATAAAAGCTTCGAGAAATATCGTACATAGGAAGCTCGGTTAAAAAAATGTGTTGCTACATGTTTTTTCCCCAGAAGCGAGATAAGTATAAGAAATGACACGTAACATTCGTATTTATTTTAGGGATTTTGTTATAAACTTCCAAATTCCTTCTGTATAACTACGCATGGAAACGTATTTCGGTGTTTGGAAGTACAGACTTTCTTTTAGCAGAGTTTAACTTTATCCAGGTTTTCTTAAATTATGAACTTTGTCTCTTGTATCGTCCTTTCTCCGAATCCCTCGTATAAACGTACTTACGGTCGTAAACGTATAAATAAGGAAACACTGATAGATGGGAACGATATATCTTACGTTTACATTGGCCCATTAACCGTGAAATAACAGCTAATCCGAACAGTTACAAGTGCACTTCCAAATTTTAGTACCTACTAGATCTAAGTTTCGAAACTTAATCAAATCGACTTGTTTGAATTAACAATTTCGTAAATGCAATCACCGAGACTAATCTTCTCCAATATTCTGAATATCTTGAATATTGGAATCTTACTGTTGACTTAAATTTCCCAGACTATATTGAATTCGATCTATTCCATACCCGCGAACGTTTACAACCAATTACTAAATACGTGAAATACGAACGTGTACGAATATTTGTAAATGTTTTTTGACGTCTGCGAATTTCTTCGACTAGTATCAGTATCCTAAAAAAAAAAAAAAAAAAAATTCGTCGGTCCCCCATTTCGTATCCCTCACTAGGGAATGGAAAGATCTGAGAGTCGGAGGGTGAACAGTTTAATTGTTTTATGATTATGAATTGCCTCTCCAGAAACACCCTGTATAAATAGTAATAAGATGTTTCAGCTTATTTATTTTTCAAGTACATGAAATGAGTTACTTCCCAACTCTGCTGAAATTGATCATTAAATTTTTGCTTTCAAATAAAATTGCTTTAGTAAAAGAGGTTGATACATAGAGAAATGATTATATTTAAGAAATCGAGAGGGACGAGTTAATTCGGTTTTCTCGGTTAACAGATTAAAATACATACAATGCTGCTACACCTGGTTCTATTTTTACACGGTAGATATGCTCCTAAAGAAACGATGTAAAAGAAAACCGTATAGAAGGAAATACTGCCCATAAGGAAAAATAGAAAATTGGTTTCAAGCGGAGAAATCCAGTAGAAATAATAAGATATTTTCTGACGTGTCATAGCTAAATCTTGAAAGAAATTTTTATTCGTTTCAATACATTTTTTATTTTACAAACTTATAAATATAAATATTTCTGCATGCACGTTAGACGTCTTTAAACACGAAGTAAGAGATCGATAGATACTAGCGTATGTATTGACGGGTGAAATTGAGAAGAATTCTTTCTAATACGATGTATTGAAGGAAATTCTCGAAACTCGATATTATTACTTCGTTTCATATGGAGTAGCTTCTATGCAATTTTTTCATAAAATGGAGAATAAAAAAAAGAACAGCTCTGACAATCGATAATTGAATTCCAGGAACAACGTATGTCAAAGTGCAAGTCCAAGAAAAATACACCAAAAAAAACAAACTTCAAAGAGTTAAATTCACGTGTGAATTTTTAAAAGGGTAGTCGTTCGAGCTGTGTTAAATCAGATCGAACTCTGTGAGAAGATAATTCGATTCTTTCGGTTCTCCCTAAATCGCATCGGATCGAAATTTTGTAAAAAAAAAATTAAATGTTTTTTCCAAATAGCGTCTCTTCAAACGCAAAAAATACAACAACGCTGTTAACATCATGCATACAGATACGTACTGAATTTTAGGATACAAGTTTCTACGAACTTCCACAGAAAAATACACAAAGAGTATGTAACTTTTGTTTTCATAATGTATCTCTCATATTTAGACTTGCACTTTATAATAAGCCGTTCCCAGCAAAACTACATATAATATGTTTTTCTTATTTTCACTGCATTATGGTCCTACAGTTCGTCCGGAAAAGTAGGAAAAGTAGGAAACACGCTGTATAGAATCAAACGTGAAAACGCTAAATTTGGTGGGTCTCCGAGTCCCTATACGGCGCATTTTATTTGATATTCGATAGCTTAGCGAACCAAAATCGTCGTGTTCTAACATATGGTACGCAGTTTGAACCGATAGGGAGTTGGCACATAAAATGGACTGTTTCGATTCGATGCGCGTTTATCCCTTTTGGGTAGATTTTTACGGGACATAGAACAGCACGTGCGTGCCAATCTAAAGGGCGAAGTTCGCGTTCCTGTAGAAGCGTCCGGAAGTGGCAAGGAGCTTCTTAAATAGGTCGAATCCACTCTCAGGTTTCCCACCGTATCTCTTAAGAGGATGCCGAAGCAGATGGCAAGAGCTAAATGGCCCGAAACAGTTGCGGTGATACGTGTTACTTGGTGCTGAAAACGGTTCTACCACGGAATATATGTAGCTTCTCTCGTATAGAAATCTTGATCCTTGTCGTTAAACAGGAAAATGTTTCTTTGACGTATCTCTAGAATTGTGATTGTCAAATGGGAAATAAGAAAAAGATTGCAGAGGATAGACTGTTTAATGATACATAGCGGGAGTTGTCCGTCATTTTATTATCAAGCACAAAAAATCAAATTAAAAATTGTTAGCATCACTAAAAAAAAATACTGCTTTAATGGTATTAAACTAAAAAATATTTCCTTAGTTAAAGTACCCTATTTTATTCATCTTTCGAAATATGGTAGAACGTTTGAAATTAGTCGTATTTTCTATCTTCTCAATGAAATTATACAGGCTGTTGCGAAATAATAACTAACAACAAGTATTTTAAGTTAAACGAAGAGAAACAAAAATTGCACAAAGAAGGTAATAAAACGGTAATTTTCCTCAATTTCGAAATGGTAGATAGAAGATTTAAACTAAGAACGGAGACAATATATTATATTTTGTATGTAGGACTAATAATTTTGGGTGGTAAAATTTTTCATAGCGTATATTGTGCAAATTTATCACGTATCATGTACCATTGGTTGAGAATTACTGATGTACGGTATTTTAAGAATGAAAAGCATCGGTTGTTTTCATAGTTAGCTTCAGAATGGCTCTTGAATATGAATACCGTCACGATGATTAAAGTTAAACCTGTGACGATTCATTCTTGGTTGTAAGTGTTTTTGTGACAATTATTTCGTAATGATTCTTCGTTGTTGGGCAAGTTCCGAAGAATTAGTATTGTTTGTTTCAATCCGATGCGCGAATTGTTATTCGCACGATGGACAATCACATCGGTCTCTATTGCCGTATTTTAAATTTAATTTAAAGTTACAGTCGATTCGGAGAAATGTTGAGAATAACAAACCTTTCGTTAATGCCATTTGAACAATGCGATTATTATTCCTTTCATACTGGGTGTTACGTATACGCGATATCACACTTAGGTAAATAATTTATTAATTAAACGATAAAACGATAAAAGTTAAACAAACACATACACAGAATGAGAATTTGTAAAATAGTTGCA
The DNA here is from genome assembly GCA_014737525.1 of Bombus difficillimus. Lineage (NCBI taxonomy): Eukaryota > Metazoa > Arthropoda > Insecta > Hymenoptera > Apidae > Bombus > Bombus difficillimus. Next base: position 1,661,135 of record JACXIT010000140.1, on the reverse strand, counting down.
CACTTTCGTAGCTTTTTAATCGTAATAATCTTGACAATCCTTTATCATAAATGCTTAATGATTATAATGATTAGACAAAAAACTTTCCTGTTCGATTTCAAATTCTTCAGGACCTTTAAGTATTAGTTTCGTTTTAACGTTTCATGTTTATCTGTACGTGTTTTGTTTTATGGAAACGCATTTATTTATAAACGAAAAGGATATCGTTAATTAACTCGTGGAACTTTCTCCGTATAAACTATTTACATAAATTATAACAGAGAGAGCTTAGATTTAATTAAATTTAATAAACCTTTAAACAATTCACCATGTATGAAACCACTTGCTCCTAAATTGTATCCTCGAATAAATGATTAATAGGTCCTAGACTATTCTAGCGGGAAACGTTACAGCCTAAATGTCTGCTTCTCCTGCCACCCAATGGCATGCCCATTACATCAGTGATACTGTCATTCATTAAACCAAGTGACCACCGCTTTTTGGTTATCCTCTCACGTTTCTATTTCCGCTTAGCCGCTCCCTTATTTTCAATATCATCACGTATGCCCTATAGTTGGATTAAATTGTCCACGTGCGTTAACAGAATTCAGTTCGTTCGCTATAGTTCGAAAGATATATTTACATAGTGACGTTTGTTTGACGTGACTCTTCTGTTACGGTTTTTTACCTATATCTTTATTTTATTACGGAGAATATTATAGTTTAGTTATTATAGTTTATGATATTTTATTTTATAAAATGGCTTTTATGCTTATTATGGAATTATTTAAGTTAACGTTGCATTTGTTAATTATATGCTTAGATATTCTGTCGCGAAGAATAGCGCAAAAAGTATGATATAACGGAAAAATTTATTCTTTGAAATGATTTAAGATCGTAGAATTCTCTTTCCATGGGACGATATTATTTCGACTTCCAAGAGGAAGCGTGTGAAAATTTTCGAGTCTAGCCATATTTTACGCGAATCCGAGCTTCGTATGAATCGATATTCAATTATTTGAAATGTCTTCTCTCCTAAGATGACGTTTTTATGATAAGCAGTCTTGCTGCGTAATTTTGATTTACGATTTAGAAGACACCAATTTTTGATTGTATCGGAAAACCTTTTCTCTTTTTTGGTTTTATAAACCAAAAACTTTCTAATTCTTCACGGAGCAATCATCCAAGATATAAAAGTTTCTATATCGTACTTTAGAATTTGATATCAGATAATAAACCTTTAATAGAAAGCATATATTAATAAAATGATAACGATAGAGATTTGAATAATGAGATTCTAAAAGCACCAATGGTATTAATTTTTAATTAATTTCTTTCATGAATTTTAATTAACTTTCATTATTTCCATGCAATGGATTCACACTTCTCCTAAATAATTTTAAATCAATTTTTAATACTTTCTGACGATTCTTCTTCTTCGATTTCTTTTTATTACAATTTCCCTTTTTACGTAATCTGTCCTATAACCATTTTTACTGCAACGTGTGTGTTCTTTAGAACATTCATCGATTTCCCTCTCAAAGTAATAAAATATTCAGACTCGTATTGTGACAAAGTCGCAAATCGTACACACTACGCGCCAAACGAAGAAAGTTTCGTAACAGTAGAAACAAGCTTCTAATAAATCCTTCTACAAGAACAAAGACAGTGCTTTTATCTCTGGCTATCCGATCTCGCCAGTAAACTCGTGAAATGTGTTAAGTCGGATAATAGTCTTTAAGTCTTTATCCCGGGTGTTTCGTAGCGGAATTAATCGTTGAGCGTTTGTCGTCGAGGCAAAGTAACCACGGTACACCAACCGTCGAGGATATATACCGTTTCAAAAGCTTGTAGGAGACCAGAGAAATTGGCTTTCTTCGCGGTTCTCGCTTATTTGATCGACTGGTATTCAGGCCGCGTACTTTGCCTCTCCCCTTTTTCGTTAAATCCCAGTTCGACGTTGTGGAAACGAATTCAACGCGTGTCGTGTCGTTTTTGGCCTGTAGACACGTCGACGAAGTAATTTGCAGGAATTTATTGGTACAACAGACATATTGTTCTCTTGATAGAGCTTGTCCTAATCTTACTGTCGTTTGTCATTTCGTTCTCGGCTAAAATAATAGATGGAATTTTGTGCCAGACTGATCAACCTCATTTTTTCTTTTTTTTCTTTTTGTATTCTAGAGGTACGGTGTTGAAATGAAAGGATACTCTACTGTGGACGTGTTGTTTTATAGCCTACTACTTGTAAGTGTTCCCTATGAGAACTTGGAAGCAGTGTATAATAATTTTGAGTACATTATGAGAAAATCGTGTCACGTTCCTACCGACATTGTTAAAAATAAGAAATGTCCTAAGACCTTTAGGAGTAGGAGTACACGAATATTGATGTGAATATTGATATGAATATTGATCGTACAATGATCGTAAACGTGAAATTAGAGATTAGGTGAATTCGTTGTTCTTTCACGCGTAAAAGTTTCGTCTTGATTTCTTCTGTGTTAGAATTGCGTTATATGAGAATTTATTGTTCCGATTTTTACAACTGTTTCATTATTTTTCTAGATTAAATAAATCTATTTTACGTGTAGTTCGTTTAATTACAAATTTTTTCCATTAATTATATACGAAGATTCTGCGTGAAGAAGGAGGAACGTCAATTTTAACGAAGTTTGAGTTTAACGTTCTTTCCTATGCTCCCGTGTGTGCTCTTTATCACTGATTGTGTTGTATTAATTTGAATAAAAATTTTCTGAATTCTACAGTAGTTAGAAGAAACTGAGACGTACACGTACATTTCACTTTCTACAGTTTAATGTGTTCTATATTATTTAAAATTATAAGTAAAAGTTGCATATGATACAGCGTAAAACGAAGAATAAAATGTTTTATTTTGATATTATTCTGAGAAAATATGAAGTTGTGACATTGTACATGGAGAAATAAATGTTCGTCTTCAGAGAAATGCCGAAGCTTAACATTCCCTCTTTTTTTCGTGAACCCTTCATGTGGAACATTTCTTCGTTTAACGATAAAATATAATGGAGAGAAAAATTATTTTACGATTCCGTCAAAAGGATATAAGAGATTAAATTATTTATTTGCCATTGAAATTTAATTCTGACGCAATAAACGAGTTATTTTGTTTTTAACTATGAAAAGTTATTTAATTATTTTAAATACGTAAATGCGTGTTTTGTTTTGCTGTACAATTAGCAATGTTCAACGTTGCCATCAATTTCATAGTCGGTTATTGAATATCGGATTTTTAGATTATAAATCTCAGAGTAATTTATTCAATTTTACCATATTTTCAACGAATATCAAAAAAAGAAAATGCAATTCATCGTACACGCGTATACCGAATGTTAATAAAATTTATAACGGAGATATTAAAAATTATTTATCGCCTGTTATGAATTATCCTATTTATGCGATTTTCGTATACGAGTTTAAACTTGAGAGAAGCGCCGTGAAAGTTGGAAACATAAATTCTGCATTTAGAGGAGGTTGTGTAAATGTTAAGTTCAACCTAGATTTGCCTCCTTCAAGACTAGTCATTTTTCATTAGAAACTGAACTAAGAGAATGAAGTAAAGTTAGGAAGATGCCCGCGATGATAGTGTTTCAAGAGATATTAATCAAATTAATCGACTGCAAACAACAAGAAAAATATATTTTCGGTAAAAGATTTACACAATAATCGATTCAATAGTCTTCGTCGAGGTTAATCGTATGATTTTGTAAAAATGACGCGCTAATCACGCTAATCAATTTAATATCCCCATTATAAATTTTATTAACGTTCAGTATATGTTGGTACTCGCATCAAAGAAAGATTCTATCTTGATCGTAGATTTACATCATGTTCTGTGACATTTTATATCGGTTATTTCAATTATAATATCAAAACTGGGTTAGAAATTTACATTCGATGCAAATAAAATGCTGTCCGACAAAGACTCTCTCGGCTCACATTGCGTTCTATCTTCGCGAGAATCCTTTGGGGATTCGTTTGTTCCACATGGAATACCTACCATACAATAGATTTACTTGAAAAAGTGTGTTCTCTTCTTCTTTCAAAGACTATTATTCTGTTCACATTCTCAAGTATAGAGTGTATCAATTTTTAAGAATCTACTTACATAACATAGTTTGGAATTCTGAAAAGACAACTTGTTAGCCATTCTTTTACTGGAATATACTGAAAGAAGACAAATGAGTGTTATAACTTTAGCATCTGATTATGATACGTAAATATAGCGTAAAAGGTTTCTTGTAAGAAAATATGATGCTTGAGAAAATGTATTTGAGAAATCAAAATTGTTAGAAAAATGTTTTTGAAAAATTAAGAAAAGTTATCGTGTGCATGTTGCAACGTTTCTTCCTGTAGAAGATTATATTTTTCTAAGTTTAATTTACGAGAACATATTCGATAAATGATAACACAACAGTCGGAAGAAAAACTTTTTAATTTTTGGGAAAGAAGTAAAAAGGTCTAGAACACAATTACTTTTTGGACTGGACCGAAAAACAAACTGGGTTAAAAATGATTTAAAGTGCTAACCGTTTTGACTTAAACGTCGAATTTTCGTAACAAAAAAAAAAAAAAAAAGAAAAAAACAAAAAAGCCCTTACAAGGTACAGGAGATAAAGTAACTTCTTCCTCGTTAATAGTTACGAGTCTAATATCAGGTGCTTGAATATAAATTTACGTGATCCTCGAGGTCTTCGAACTACTTGAAATATCGTTAAAGTTACCTTTCGCCGGAAGCCGTGTCTACTTCGAGTGGCCATTCGTGCAGTTCAAGTATCGTGGCCGAGTTACTCGTTGCACGAAATCGTCTTCAATCACACGGTGTGTTAAAACGTCTGACTGTTATAAAAAGCTATAACTTCGTTCATTTTCTACTAGCTCTAATTTTTATTTTCTGTGTCTGCTTATAACCTTTTCTTTTTTTTTTTTTTTTTTTATTACGAAAATATTTGTACGTTCTTTTATTTCCCCATTGAAGTATCTTTTTTTAGCAAACTTTGCAACGCATTTCGCGCCAGATGACGTTCATCTGTACAGTGAGCGATTTTTCACGATAAGATAGTCGCTTCGACACGCTATGAATTGTTGAGAATGTCAAGCAATCGCGAGAATATAGAAATATAGAAATATAGGAATATTCTGAAATGGAGTCTTGCGAGATGACCTAGACTTCGTGTCCATTCCATCCGAGACGATTTAATTAAGGATTGCATAATATCGGAGTGGGTCGCACTGATTGCCATCAGCCATTTTATCTTATGAGGGGTTTACTGTACGGTGCCATCGTGTCGGGATTCGTGATGTCAGAGAAGTGCACGTGTTCTCGCTATAAATTTACTTCCGTTGCTGGCAATGATGGAAGGCTTCGACACGCATGAAATTTGCATCTCCGGACGACATGGCATTGCATTTTTTATACAGACGGTTACCGTGACACGGTCTTTGAACGCAATATGGTTTTAAAGTAGGATCATCTGGCTAAAGCGAAGGGATTTGTGTCTTTAATGCCGCAGACGGATAAAATCGATTATAATGATCGTGTCGTGATCTTTTGATTTCGAAATACATATTTCTATTTTACGAAGAGATAGATTAAAAAGACTTGTCTCAGATTTATTCGACAACGTTAGTGTAATTTCGTTCAGAATGGAATTTTTATGAAACGTAATTATTAGAACACAAGGGTTAGTCTTATATACTGATCGATTGATCAAAAGTATTGATCGTGTTAGATATGTAATATGTTTTATGCAAAAATATATATATCAACGAAGAAGAGGAAATATCTCGGAGTCTATTTTCAATATTTTTAAAATCGAAACATAAATTTGAAGCTAAAAGGGAAACCATCTTCATATTTCTTCGTGGAAACAATTAACTTGATCTCGGTTGGCAAATAAGATTCTATAAATATTTGTTTAATTTTCTACGATCGTGAAAGAATTGGAGAGTATATTTCCGTACCAATTTTCTAAAATCTTAGTACAACAGAATATTTTCACGGAAAAGAAGTATACGTTGAACTTTTTTACTGTTATTTTGGTTAGCCACAAATTTACTCGAAGCCGGAGCAAACACGTTTTATTGCAAATTTTACGGAAGACCGAGGAACAGAAGCTTCTCGGAAACAATGCAGGCGAACCAACCGGTAACGTGTTTCACCAGCCGCGAGAGTTCAGTTTGGATCGTTAATCGTAATGTCGACAGTTATATGATAAACACCTCATCGCATCGGCCGCATATTTAAAGCCAGACTTCGATCTTTGAGACGCTGTTTCACGGAACGAGAGACAGCATTTAGCTTTTGAAGTTCATAAATATTAGCGAACGCAATTTACTTCTGTCCGATCGATTTTTGGCCAGATGCCAGTCGCATATTTACACCTGCAATTAAAGAGATCTTCGCTTATCCCGAAGAAAAATAGTCTGCAAAGCTTTCTCACAGTTTTATCGTAGAGAATTGGCAATTTGTATTCTGTTCAATTTTCAGAGCTTAGCGTTCTTCTCCGTTTCTGAACAGTATTTGGCGGATAAAGGCGAATACTTTAGTTAGTACGATAGATATCAGTAATCAATTGGATAAATTTAAAATTTTAGAATTACAATTGCTCGCGAAAATATCCTTAATGAAGAGAATACGAATACCTGTAGAAATCTTTCATCAATACGCTATCGGTGTTATAACACTTTGAGATTTCATTAACACTACGAATATCACGATTAGGTATATTTTCTAATTTTTTCAAATAATTATAGTTTCGCTATAGATGATATAGGTGGTTTTCACTATCAAATAATATATGATAATATATTAATTTATATCTTGAACTACATTTTTATAAAATCGTACTCTGGCTTGTTAATCCTTTGCAATAATAAATGAAATATTTATTGAAGAAGTAATTAATATTTACAACTGCCATAGTGACGCTATTCGCCTTTAAATACAAACTTTAAATGCCACCACTACGGCAACATTCGACGAAAAATAGTTAATTAATTATACTTATAAGGGGCAACGATACGGCTAGGCTATTACGATCAACGCTACAATGGTTAATAAATTGCCGAAAAATTCTTTTATGTCCGTGCCATGGCATTGATTTATCACTGTAGCGATTCGCAACTGTTGTTGCTTGTTCGTTAAGTAATTCATCATGCCAGAGGGGGCACGGTCAAACAACGTTCAAGTTAAACGACGATACAGCATTCAGCGAGCAAATAAGTCAAGTACGTTAAAATGAAAGAAGAAGTTTGATGTAGCGAGATGTAACAATTTTGAAACAAAAGAACGAGAGCATGCAGCATTTAACCCTTATTCTCCGCGGCTAAAAGTCACGGTTTCATAGAACAACGAGGCCACAACATTTTTTTTCTCGGACGTATCTTAGATCACGTTGTAACTGGATATAATGCCCTTTCTCTTGTTCTTTATATTCGCGTACCAACTCTTTTACAGGACTTTTAATCCGTGTAATTACCAAGCGTAACGTATAGTTTGAATAATTTTCTTGAATGATGATTTTAGAAAAATGAAACTCGAACCTGAACTTTGTCGCAATTTATTTCCATACCTATCCACCCTGTCGAGATTCCATTTTATACACTTTACGTTTCGTTGCCACATCTGAGAAACATCGCAGAGCCGCTTGAAAGTACAAGAATTTGTATTTCTGTAACGTAGGGAAATTTGCATATTGAACCATGATACCAAGCCCCTCTTTCTACGGTGTCAGTGTTTGTAAATGCATATCAATATGTCGATAAAACGTCGTGCCCAAAATTGTATGCCTGCTACCACGCGAAATATCGAGTTGTGTAACAAATTCCTTTGTCTCTCGATATTTTCTGGAATATCATTCGTAAGGAGAAAAATAAGGATAATAAATAAAGTTTACTTAAAATTTAGAAGACCCTAAAAGTGTAAAAAATTAACGATACAATAATATGAAAATAGTGATCCTTGATACTCTTTTAAAACGATCTAAGCGAACTTATTAGACGACTTATATTCAAAAATCTTCATAAAAAAGAACGAAAAATTATGATGTAAGAAATTAAAGAAAAATTCACGTTCAGTCATCTCTTTAAAGTGTCAATTTGAACAATATATTGAGAAGCAAATTTGTCACTTTGTACACACCCATCCGACAAGCTTCTCCAAAAGGTTAGAACACAAAGAAATATCGTCTTTCTCGTGTAAAATGCCCTTTTGTTCACCTGTGTATATCACGTAACGAACATGCTATATATGTATAAAGAATACACGGTTGCAGTGGTTTTAAGATATATGTATTTAAGGATCGACCCTGCTATACCCAGCTTTTATCATCAACTCGTAGATAAAAATAGAAGAATTTCGAGAGATGTAGGAGGATCCTCGATTTATGGCGGTGCACACGGTGTAATATAAGACCACACGAAATGCCGAAGAAAATAAAGGACGAAACCTTAGGAAAGTTGCGTAAGGGATATCTTCGTTTAGGGTTTTTTCACGCCAGGATAATTTTGTTCCTCGTTGTCAAAAATTTAGCGTCGTTAAAAAAATTCACAAATTGCACTAATTCAAGTATTAGGTTGTCCGAAAAGTTTCTTTCGTTTTATAAGGAAATAATAGACGTACAATGTTTTTTGTTTTATATTAGTTTATTGAATTATGCACGATCATAATAATAGAAATATAACGAAACAGATCATACCTAATTCAATAAAATAATATAAACCAGAATTTGTTGTTCGTCTATTATCGTCTTATGAAACGAAAGAAACTTTTCGGACAACCTAATACAATAAGAAATTAACAATAACGTATCATTATCGTTATTAATTAATAGTAACGTATTATTATTACGCACATATGTACATTAATAAACGTTGTTTCTAACTATCGAAACTTTCTCTATGTTTAGGTAAATTTCTAACCATTAAGCCTATTGTATTAATAAATATACTAATACGTTATGTAAATGTACTAATATTTTAATGGAATTGTATTTTTATTTAATAACGACATAGTTGAAGTTCGTCACAAAAATGTTAACAAATACAATAACAAAAAATCGAAAGGGAACGATACCTAATACCTATCGATGTGCGAAACCCGTTTCGAGGTTGATCTGAAAGAATGTCGATTGCCGAGGAAAGAAGCGGAAAAAAGTCTCGTGAAATAGTCCTGGGGGAACTTCAACCATGTGTCTGAAGAGCTGGTTATTAGTGGAAAGATTCTCGGGCATTCGATCGACCCAATCGTGACGAGCAGGTATACCTAATCAAATATTTTCGCGTGACAGCGTCCTACACGAAACGTTCTCGATTTCATATATGGTACTACAATTGCAAATGGAACGTATATGGGATCCGTTCTATAAAACACGACGGTGACGGGAAAATGACTCGTCTCTATCGAAGAAGGGTTGCTGCGGAACAAATATTTGTGCAGGCTTGTTTTTTGTTACTCGAAAGCGTTGTTCTTTTTTCTGAAGGTACGCCCAATTGTTACGGAACGTTTGTTTTACACGAAGCATTTACGATCGAAAGGGAATCCTTTACTTTTGCTTCGAAATGAGTAAACGTTTGGAAATGAAGTTTCAAATAAAAAGACAAACATTGAACTTATTAAAAATTCTCTTACGTTGTAATGAAATATAGATGAATGTAAAGATCAAATAAAGGGAATGAAATAGAAGAAAGAAACATTTGAGATGAAAATCGTATTTAGGAGGAAGAAACTGTAATGGCTTGAAGAATAAATATTTTCAGAAATTTCGTTTACACTGTCGATACAGTTAAACCAGTTCGTTTTTTATTATGATCAACGTACATTGCATTACGCAAATTGTATAACGTATATCGAAGAGTATACAAAAATACCTTAAAATAATCTTCTTTGAAATATCTGTCGTAGGAAAATCAGTGCTCTCTCGTTGACAATGACGCGATTAATTTAAAAATCTTCCATTTAATTCATTCCAGACTTTTACTGTGAGCATTAAATTAGAATGCTACGACGCGTGATTGTAAGTTATTATTATTGTAATTATAATTGTTCGTTAATTTTCTATGACTCTTGCAAACAATCTCTGTCCACTGTTATTATTGCATTCTCTATCATTCTCTCGCGTATAGATCGATTTTCATATTCCATATAAAACCAGCTATGTACAAATACTTATAAACTGGCATATACACCGTAACATACACATCCATTGAATTGTAATTAGCGAAAACGAATAATTAATGAAAACACAGAGTAACAGCATATTTTTGAAAAAAAAACCGGTTAATTTATTCCTACGCGGTTTCCTCTCCACCACTGGATTTCCGAATAAGCCCTTAAATCTCTCTACGTCCTCTGAAACTGATCCCCGCGTATCCTCGATACCAGCCGCTGCTTTATTCTACAAGGTCGCATTAAGCCACCTGCATTGAATATTCGCACGTTAGAAACAGTCGGAAACGAATCGATGGACGTGGTCGGGCAAGTTAATTGTCCACGATTTATTAAAATTTTAGCGGGTCACCGATGTCAACGAGGGAAACGGTAGCCCTCGGTTGTCGCTGTCAAACTTTGGCTACTCGAAGTTAAGGTTTTGGCGAGCCGTGGTTAACATGTAGAAGTGAATGTACGCCGTTGCATGTTTCGCAGAATGTCGTGTACGTACTATTTACGGCGTGTCTTCGGGGCTCTACGCGACGACACGACGGATTGAAATGTCAGGTTCCCTGGTTATGCGCCATAACGAATGTACGTTTGTGCGTTTATGGACGACATACGCTCCCTAATTAGCATGTTAATATTTTACCGTGCACGGAGAGATCACGCTAAGTTTACGGCTAATTATTTATTGCCTACTCCTTTTTGTATTTTCTCTCTTGCAATTTTTTCCTCCGTTTGGTACTTTTTACTCGCTGTTTACTGTGTTTCGTCGACCGTATTTTCGTTAGATTTGCGTTGCATGATTCTATGCTGGAAGACGTGTTCACTGGGATGATCGATGCGAACGAGCCTTCTCGAGACGAAATTTTCCGACTAAACGATTTTCATTTTTAGAGAGATCACTTCTAGGCGACGTTCTGCGTTATTCGTTATTCGTGCAGTGTTACGCCGATATGGTACAATGGCGTTTCGAGTTGTTTTTTTTTACACGTTGTTGAAATATTTGGAAGTATCGCGCTTCCTTTAAAAGTTTCTAAACGACAAAGGTTCTATCAAAATTGTTTAAATCCTCGGTTTTACTCTAAACGCAACTCAAATTTGTATCGGCGTTCATTCGTGGCACGAAAATTCAATTCCGCTTGGGAAAAAAGCTACTCAGAAAAGATTCGTTCGCACGAAAAGAGCGGATGTACGCTCTCGTCGTCCCGTTCATCAGCTCTCTGATCGTATATACTCGCCCCTCGGAACAGAGATGTCAATGTACTTCTTCCGGTTGCACAACCTGCGCCGTCAGGCGGAGGAGGTACGAAAAAAGCGGCAGAAGGGAAGATCGAGTCAAAGTGGTCAACGTGGGACCAATTCTACGGACCAATCGCAACCGACAGCCGGATCCATGCACTGTTGCAACAGGGTCCATCGGGGCCCGAGCAAGCTCTTCGAGCGTGCTCCATTGCAGCCCAGCGATTCCCTCGATGAAATAGCTTTTCAAATACCCAGGTAACATTTTCCAGTTGCATGATACGTACTGTCAATTTGTTCTTTTTCTTTTTTGTATTATTATTTCTAGAAATTTTTCCGTAGAATATTTTTTACCGGGGATGAGGAATGTGTAGATTTTGACGTAACGCAGAAGTTGAAATATGAATATAAATGATGCGTGTAGGTGTAAAAAATAAAAGAAATGTTCGCTCTAGTGGGAAAATTCTGACAGAATATGGTAAAAGAATATACAATAGCAAATACATAAATAAGAGAAATAATAATACCAAATTTAACTCGATGTAATTTGTAATTACTACACAAAATTAAACTCCGAATATTATTTTTTATGTAGAGTGTTAGAAATTATAAGAAATATACTTTCAAATCTTATATTGTAGAACAAGAAATCCAACTAGAATGTTTACTGGAATAATTTATTTTAGTTCTAGAATCATTGATCAAGATACAGCTGCGATTGTAAATACCAATTAGACTATAATTAAAATTTAATCTGACATATTTTTTATTATTCTGTCGTTAAATTCAATCTAAATCAATAAACGCGATAAAGGCCAAAAGCCAATAATGTTCAAGTGATAAATATAACTGATAAAATTAACAGAAATTGGTTTCACGTGTCTATTGGAAATCTTCATAAATATAAAAATATGAAATATAACAACAAATAAAAATAATTTAGAAACCGTGTATAAGAGCTTCTATATTGATCTCCTTTCTTATCTCTTGAATAATGTGCTTTGGTTTAATGTAGAATTATTAAGAATCTATATTTTTTACACGCGATGTCTCAATTTAGAAAGGGAAGGGATATGAAGGTTTATGAAAATCGAGAAAGTGTTTTCTCATAAAATAACGGCACGTAAAATAAAACGTCTATTCCTTGCGGCTCTCTGTGTAGTAAGAAACGAGAAGCGTACGTAAAAGCGTTTCAAAGAGAGATATTTTCTTAAAATATTCTCCTTGCTCGCCCAATTTAGGACTAGTCGCCAATTTATTTATTATGTATGTTTGAATATCTGGAAATCTTTTGATCTTGTTTGCGAAGCTTAGGATTAAACGTAACGTTGGTTTATTTGTATAAGCTATATAAAATTGTAACTAAAGTCTCTAATGTATGGATTAATATTTTTATTTTTCAAGAAATCATTTCCTATATATATTTATTAATTATTAAAAAAAAATATAAAACGATGTTTGAACGATGATATAAATATTTTTAATGTTTTGACAATTTTAATGAAATAGAATTGATGCAGTACTATCATAATATTCGATAGAATATTATAAATCCTCTGTTCTCGTATTTAACCTTATATATCCAAATATTTTGAATATTACAGAAAATCTATTTATATTCAATGACAGAACGAAGCGTTACTGTTTCCAAAGATAAACAACAAATACAACAATAGGGTTTCGTTTTGTTTTCCTTGTCGTCTTCTTCTTTTCTCGCGAATATGATCTCAAACTTTTATTCCTGTTTCATTCCTTCTGTAGCAAATATTTTGTAGTCAATTATGGTTAATAATCTAAAATATATCGGCTTAATATTTCAGTACGGATCAATCCTTTAGCCACATATGAAAAGCAAATAATGTGAAAATTATTTCTTTTCTATTACTATACCTACACAATGTTGCTAAACTCATTAGAAATCAAATTACATCATATTTCGAAATTAATACGTTCGAAAGCGACGAACAAAGCTTCTCAATCTCAGGGTATTCTCGATAAAAACAAGCCACGGAGACATTTTAATAACTTTTATCCCCTGCAAACTACAAGATTGAATTGCGAACGCATCTTATACCTAGCAAATGGTCTTATTGTTTACACTCGGATATCGTAACGCCATTTATCAAGCACAGTTAAGCGTACTACAACTCTGGCGGGTTGTTGTTCTTCTTCATTCATCAGATACTGTCGCCTAATGGACGTGTCATCTTTTCCCCATAAATTATGGACATTACTTTTCCTCCCTTTGAAGCGTGCCAGACTCCCTTGAAATTCTAAGGGCACTCTCTACGCTCCAGATCGACGGGGGCATGCAATTTTCAAGCCTGCACTTTTACGGAACAGATTCAGACCACTTACGATACGGACTTTATCCCCCTGTCTCGACGCTCGTGTTAGATGAAAAGTTTAAGGCAGCCCGTGGGCAAAGGGGACGCGCGAAACGGTCAAAGGTCGAGACGAAGCAACTCGAAAAGGCAAGCTGTGGCTTTCGTTGAATTGGTCGCTTGGTGATGCAACTTGCCAGGACGAATACAGGCTTCATTAAATCGTTGATGATGGACACGATGGGTCGCGGCCTTTGCGCGATTCGACCCTGAAAATTTCGATGTTTTTATTGAAAGGTTGATTAAACGCGTGGCACCCACTGGCGCATGATTTTCAAAAGGTTTTGAATGAATTCGATTGTGACGAGCCAGGGGGAAAAATATAGTTTTTAAAAGAATTACATTTTGAAAGTTAGCTTTCGCAACGAATGGTATTAATACCTGCGAGATGTTGCGGGCGTTAGTCATGTTAAATTCTCAATATATCGAAGGAGAATAGGACATTCACCACCGACTTGTTTTTAATTTATCACGTTAACTTGAACATATCTCAATCTCTTTGTAATATTTTCTACGATAATACCAGTTTTCCTTTATGTGAGATGGAAATTGAATTGAATTCAATTTAAGATTCATAAGTGGCAAACAATTTCTATTTTGTAATATATGTACCTATGACTGTTCGAATACTTCCCTTATATTCAAATTGATAACATAAAGGGCGTTAATATTTTACAAAACAACGTTATTTAGAGATATAATACAAACAGAAATTCCGAGATATCTGGATTAAATGTTATTTATTGAAAGTTTCCATGGAGCAAGTGTCTCAATTACAAATTTATTCACATATTACGATTAACTATGTTTTCGCTCCATTCAGTCTTATCGATCGTAGATTCTAACATAACGACCAATATCGTAATGTTTCGTTTCACAATTTTTCATCTTATCGACAGTTTAGTGTCGACGTTCAACACGTGCGTTCAGTTGAATCGCGTAAACTTCATTAAAGTTACTAGCATTCTCGCTGGATTAATTGCGTTTCCGTGCTTCGCCGAGAAGTAAAAGAAGTAACTCTTCTAATTATAGAAACTCTTACGAGCGCAGGAAAAGGCGGAGTATTATAATCTTCCTTAATGTTAAAATCGAACTGGTACGAATGGGAGACTGTTAAAGGGGATAAAAGGAAATAAACGCAAATAAAGGAAATATCGGACTTCGGCTGGGATGACACTGCTTTTATACCTTTAATGTAAAACGGATATCGTTATTACGAGTATCGAAAATATAATAATATTTTAATCAAATATTAACGCCATTTATATTATCAAGTTGAATTTTACGAAGTATTCGAACAGTTATAGGTACATATATTACAAAATAGAGATTGTTTGCTTTCTGCAAAATGCCAAAGGCTATTTTAGCGACGTTTAGTCCTTTTTTGGAACGAAAAAGTTTATTGCAATGGAAGTCACCAAATATTTGTTCACTCGTGTCTTATACGATATTTAAGGAACCGTTTTCGATAATTGCCGCCTTAATAACTGAGACAGGTCCAAACGAGGGTCGTAAAAAAATAAAAGAGGAGAGCGTAGCGATTAGTAACACTCCCATGTAAATTAATCATTCACACGCCCCTTTAATAGAACGATGTTACACCTCACGTCAAACCCAAGTTCCTCCATAAGGATACAAAATTTTCGAACGTAACTGAATAATTTGCGCAGAATCTTAATAATTTTTCAAAAAAGGAATTTACAAAATTATTAAAAAATTGGGACATATTTGCAGAAAATATATTAATTCCTAGCAAACTATATATAACTATAAACCCCGATAAAATCTTTACTTTTAAAATTACGCGAATAAACACGAAATTACTTGCCGAATGGCGTATCATATAAGCACAACTCCCTCTATAAACATGTGCCTCGTTTAATTATACAAACACCATTAGCTAGGTAAATTACCAGAGATCACATTACTACAACCGCATCTTGATTTTACATTATTGAAATAAACCCCTTATCGCCAGTAACGATTTTGACATTTACATATATACGTTCAGGAAACTCCATTGTTTAACAAACCGTGCAAATTAGGTCGCTCATCCACGCTGTCTGTATATAATATCTGGAAGTGGAACTTCCATTGGAAAAGAGAAAACAGCGTTCTATTGAGCTCAAACCGCTTAAGTTGAGGAACAGAGATTCCGGGGAAATTATAGAACGGAAATGCTACCGACCCTCGTTAACATCACTTCTCGTTCCTCATCTTGAAATCACATCAGAGTGCACATAAATCGATGGTCGAATCCGATGGACCGTTGATTTGTCTCGGGCATGCCAACCAAAGAGGATGGATGCCTGTACCAGTAAAGGGAAATAATGGGTTTTCGAGTGGCATGACAACACGAAACGAGAATAATTCTACGTGTATACAGGGTGTCTGGTACCTAGCGGTATATTTGTGCAAGGATAATTTCTCGTGAAAAAATAAGTCTCAAATGAACGATAAAGTTTCTCGTGCGAGAACTCGTTTCGTTTTCGAGAGAGAAAAAGAGAAGACGATTTTAAAAGTCTGACCCGTACACGTGTAACAGTTGCAAGTTTCGATTTAACTGATTTTTGTCCCTGTTTCTAACTGTATTTATAAACCTGAGTAACGCGAAAAAGCTTTGTTCTGCGTTTTCGAATCAGCTTTTGACAAGGGATCGCTCGTTGCCCGATTGTACTATTGTTACCAGACACTGTGTACATAGCGTATCACGCGGTTTCGTTCACGTACGACGTGCATGACAAACTAAAATAACGGGATCGAAGCAAGGTGCACGCTGGTATGACACGGAAAATCGAAGAGCTTATCCCCTAGCGTGAAACACGAAGCCAGAGATTCAGTGAACCCGGACCACTTATCACACCTCTGCGACAGATCATCGTCTCACCCTTGTCAAGCGTCCGTAATGAAGCGAACGCTCCAGATAGGTCCGGCAGATAAAATTCCCCGAAGATTTATATCAAATGCAGGATCTTTTGCTGTGTGCCGATTCCAATTATGGAAACGAAATTTATTCTGAAAATGCTCGAAAATTTTTCAGAATTTTTCTTAATTATTCTTAATTATCTCGTGCGATCAACCGAGATCTCCGACTCGGTTGTGGTTTTGTCTTTAAAAAATCTTTCTTCGTTCTGAAAATGAACTTTTTACTGTTTGTTAGGAAAATTAATTAGAAAATCGAATACTACCGATAAGATAAATTTATAGTATCGTTTGTTTGTTGGAAAAACAGATTTGGAATGATTTTTCGATCCTTGTTCTGTAGCAAAGTATGATAAAAGATTTATAGCCTGTTTGCCACGCGAAAATATTTTGAAACTAGAGCACCGATGTAAACTATACGGTATGCAGGCTGCCTAATAAAATTCTTAAATCTAAGAAATCTAATGAAATTTTTTTATCTCTAGTTTACCTATAACTATTTTTATATAGAAATTTTGTTATCTCTACCTTAGATATAGTTTGCCCTAATCACGCGAAACATCCTCTACATTGGATGTAATAATAAATCATGTTTATTAGACACATTGATCGACGTGCCAACCTTCTGATTCAGTATCCTGGAATTTAGAAGAAAGGTAAAATCATAATAGTAATCTAATAAAAAATCTGAAGATAATAAAGCAGCTATAAAATAGTAACGTTGATAATAGAGGTTGTCCAGAACGTTTACATAGCAATTTTACTAACGTCGTGCGTGAAAGAAGAAAAATAAAATAATTTCAATGGAAGCTGTGGCAACTTCTTTCGCTGCTGTCGTTTCATCGTACGTACCACTGTTCGATGATAATTAAAAGGATTTATTAGAATCATTTTTATCATGGAAAATGTAACGATATAACGATTGAAATGCTTTTATCGTGCCTTTCTCGCGATAAAGAACTTTCAAGATTTCAATCACGCTGGTTAAGCGTCAAAGAGCCGAGAATAATTGCTTTAGAAGTGCGAATGAAATTTTATCCAATTTTTTCTGATTTATTCGCGAAATGTCGCTCAAGATCGTTTCAATCTATTTTGAGAGATTTTAATTACAAAGTGACGCTAATGTCCTTCGGTATTCGATAATCCAATCAGTGTTTCTTTGCTCCCATGCCGACAGAAAGAATATAAAGAAACGAACGGCCATCAACTTTGTTTAAGACAGTAGATTCTCAGGCAAATAAAGCTAGGTCTTGTTTATGCGTTTCACTTCTATTACAATCCAATCTCTCTTCCACGGTTCCTCGATTAGTTTTTATTATCCGTTTACTTTTTTTACCGATGACACCCAAGCAAATGGAAACGAAAAGCTTCTTTTACGAATTGTCGTAAATCTTTTATAGAAATAATGAATTGGTTATACCGAACGATTTGTCTCACTTAAGCAGAAATGAAGTGTTCCCAGACATAAAAGAATTGTCTGAGATCTATTTATGTAATGTATTCTATTCCGAGGATTTTCATCGAAGTATTTGATCGAATTTTTTTAAATAAAATGAACATTTATCGATTCAGACGAAATAGATTACATACTTTCTAAAATAAACCAAATTACATAATTGGATATTTCTTTTGTTTCGTTTGAAATTTCGTATTTCTTTATCGGTATAATAAAATGACGAAGAAGTCGGAGGACAATTTGGAGAATAATTATTTCGCGTCGTTAAAAGTTATTACACCTCTAGTATCGGATGTAAAAAATACGCGCCTCGAATCTTCTATAGCAAAAGAATATTAATAATTGCATATGCGCATGATTATATGAAAATAGTACAATATTTGACGATTTACACGAGTTTCTTTCACGGTACGATGGGGCAAGATTTCACGCTGGGAGAAAGATGAAACTGCAATTTTCTTGTAACAACATATAGAATGGAATATCAAATTTTCATTTAGTTAAATGAGAAATTGATATTAAAACAATAGTGTTCGAAATAGAAGAACGCGAGTATACAATTCTCAACTTACAAACTCAACATTCGTTTCGATTCAGACCAGATTATTGTTTGACTACTTCAAACGATCGAATCACGCTCTCGTTTATCGATGCTTTGTCATCGAATACTTTCATGAATGACGCACGTTCGTTCCAGCGATTTGACGCTAGTTATAAAGAGCTCTTCGTTTCTCTCATATCATTTCCACGTCGACAAAACCAAGAAACGAGAATTTACATATACCGGAATTGTTTAAACAGTAATCGCAGAACAATATCCACATCTTTTTAAATCGTTTCAATTCATCGTCGTCTTCCTTGTGTTGTAGAGATATACGAGAGATCTTGGAATAATGCGACAGGAAGGAGGCCGCGAAGTAGAATAAGATACCTGATCAGACGTCGGCGCGTAGCTGTCTGTCGATTTGGCCGCATAGGGGGCAGCTGGCAGCAACCTCGCTACGAGCGTACGGTGCTGCCATTATCGAGGAACGACGGTCGTTCGTCGAACTAAGAAATTCTCTAGATGTCTAGAGTTTCAACTAAAATATGTGGAATCCCGTTCAGATCAGAATTCGGTAAAATTTTAGTTGGATAAAAGAACAGATAAAAAGAAGGAATGAAATTGTATTTACCATTAATGGATAAGTATTCGATGTAGCAAAAATTTATTCGGAATTCATTGTTCTTTAATTTTAATTGATCGATACCAGTTCAGAAAATCCTGAAGATAAGCGTCGTTTTCTCGCTACGTGCGCGTTGCTCCATCTTCGCTAGAGCCGAGCACTCGCTTGCAATGACACGCGAGACAAAAATCGCTCGTCTGCATGGGATCTTAAAGGCCGTTCTCAAACACGTAGACAAACCGATCCGCGCGTTTAGAATAGTGGGCCGTCGAGAGTAATCTCGTTAGCGAACGAGATGGCTTTGGAGGACAGAGAGAAGACAGTTGGAGGCAAGAAAGAGTCAAGAAGAAACGGTGGAAAGAATATCCAACGGCGAGTCGAGGAAATGGAAAATAAAAGGAAGTAAGAAAAAAGGCGGGCAAACGTTGTAATCGTTCCCTAATGCTTCTACACTAACGAAAGTCTCTTCTCCACCTTCTCTTTTAGATACTCCGTCGCCATCGCTTCGCAAGCTAATGCAGCGGAAGTAGACTTTCAACTATATTACCTCTAATCGCATCGACGTTCCGCTTTGCACGTCGCTGCACCGTAATTTTGGGTTGAATTCTCGGTTTACAGGCTGACGTCCTTCTTCTACCTCGAATCGTTCGTATCCTGTCCTCTCATTCGTAGCACGAATTTCCGCTCTGGTCACGATAGAACCAAGAGCAACCGTTAGAAACACTCGTTGGTTTAAATAGACGCTTCGCGAGTCTTGTAAATACGGCTGACGATAGATATCGTACACCTACAACGAAATGAAAACTTTTTCATCAGTGAGCTATATTAAGATTTGAATAGAATTCGAGATGCGTGAATCGGTTTTTGGCCATTCTATTTGGAGATTATACGTAAACTAAATATGCGCGTACGATCATGCGTTTGTCTGTACAAGTTGTCCCGCGTAATTAAAATAAGGTGGGAAATATTTTGTTTAGCTTTGTTATCTCGTATGATCGAAGGGAACGATTTATGAAAATGTACTTGTACCTAAAGGGTTAAACATAGCGTAGTAGGCACGCATGAACGATGATTAAGAATCTGCAAGTTGTAGTTGACTTCGTGAACCTGATGTCTGATTAGTATTTCAAGAGGACTGTCGCGCGATATCTCTGACAGTGTCCCGTTAGGTTGTTATTAATGTTACTACGTGTGATTTCTTGGATTGGAAACTTTGTATTATAGTTTCTTCGTGATAAATTATACTTTTACCAGGCAAGTCCGGAAGAGTTACAGCGTAGATTTCAGCTGTCTTGTTTGACTCGCGTGCCGTATGAAATATGAAATTATCATAAAGTACCTTTTCGTGTTTCGTAACTTATAGGAAGGTTTGAATATCATTTATGACGAAGTATAATGTAAATATTCAACGGTTAAAGACGATAGGAAAAATATGCCGACCGGAGGTATATCGTTGAGATTTTTTCAATACGAATTTCTTCAAAGTTCTTCAAAATTAGTTGATATATTTACGAGATTTTGTAAAAAAAGCAAAGGATTGTTTTTTGTACATTTTATATACTTTTTGTAAAACAGCGAAGGAAAGCAAATGTTTAGGAGGATAATGTAAAATTAAATAGAACGTTGCTTGCTTATATGAAATTGTTTTATTTTAAATGAGCAAATAGAGTTTGTATATTTCGAAATTACTCTTCTAAAAAATATGACTCGTGCATACGAGTATCTATATTATTCTTACTTCTACTTGTAGTCTTTTATACAGCGTTCTCATACAGTATTATTTTCATGTATTTCTTAAACGTCAATTCCAACTTACAAATATAGTATCATTTGTATAATAAACGTGAATAATAGTATCATACCTGGTCCAATAACAAAATAACGCGTTATTAACACTGTCAGGTACAATGAATTCTCTATCAGTGATACAAACGGAATGGATAATTCAATAGTGCTGGAATATTGCACGCTGCAATGTGATATTGGTATCACGTGCAGTTTAAATTAAGCAAAAGGACAATAAATCAGTTTTAGGTCCAATAACGTTTTGATTCGAAAACCGGCTCCGCGATATAACTTAACGATGTTCATAAAATAGATTTCAGCTAGATACCTTGGCAATCTGTGCCTCGTTTGCATATTGATAATAAATGGTTAATTGTCATCATAAGTTAGAATATATCTAAAACTGTAATAGATTTTCACAGTAACGCATGGTAACACTAGTTGATCGTGACACTAACAATTAATAGATTCAGATAATTACTCTTACACATAACGTTTTCGTGTATGAAATATCGCTTTGTTTAACTGTACTTTATTCGTATTAGATTTATTTTAATTTTAAGTCCGTCTTACATATTTATTTCTTAAACTTTAGTTTGCAATACGTTTGTATAGTTTATCGTTTCTACTGTTTGTTGTTTATTATTCCTATTAATATATTTGTATTAATAGAGTATTTTGTATATAATTAATATTCCTATAGTACAAATATCGATGGTTAATAGGCATGCTTGTTATTGATAAATAGATTTTGTTTAGATAAATCTTATTTTTATTATACGCATTTGTTTAAAGTGGAAGAAATATTAATTCGTACTAGTCAAAAGTGATTATGACTAATTTAAAAAAATATCCTGTTCTGTGCCAACGTGAATCAGTACTTTTAGTTGGTTTAACGCTGCTCTGTTGATATTTAAAAATATAAAAATTGTGATTAATTAAAGTAATTAATGTAAAGTACATTTTTAGAAGAATTATAGAATTTTTAGAACAGCTTTCGGCTTTTTGCCTACATTATGCTCTATAATACGCGAAATTAATATGTATTTTCTTGAGCGACGCCATCGCCTTCACAGCGTTCTCGAACGGCACGTTTGGAAAAGTTCTGCGTATACATCGAATATTAATGTCCAAACAAGGTCCGCGTGTATGAACATAAGAAGATTCTAAAATTCATGAAAATTCATCGATGTATGCAAGGATAAGTGAGAGAGTGAAAAAGGAAAAGAGGGAAAGAATGAATTTCGCATAAAACGCGTGTTCTGCTTTACAAAGAAACAGTGGGAAAAAAGTGTTCATCGAATTAATACGATGCGATGGAATGAAATAATTAACATCGAGATGAGCGGATATGTTAATTATGCAAAATGATTACAATTTATCCTTTCCGTTTGAATTGTTCTACGTAAAATAACGTTAAAATATGAAACTATTGCTATTATCGTGGCATTAAATCGGAATTATATAGTATAATAAACTTTGTTTCGTTCGAATATATTCAACTTTAATTTAAACATTATCACAGAATTGATCGTTATTTATATCGTGGATCGTAGATTCTCATTGAAATTTTATATTATCACTTATTCACAGTTCTTATCAATAAAATAAATTCAATAGAATGTTGTGCTAATAAATTGTTTACGCCTGCTTAATCACAATAGCGATCAGTGAATTATTAAAATAATAAACTATAAAATAATAGTTCAATATATATTATTTTACTATGAAGATTACCAAGTTTTATACCTTGTTTTTGAACATAAAACAATACATTATACGAAGCAGTCAATTATATAACATTTTCTGCAGCAAGTATAGATTCTATGAAACGTTCTAACATAATTTTATTTTATTATAATTATAAAATGTAATTAATTATATATCATAAAAAATGTACTATACATGTACAAAATAGATTACATTTCTATATTACAAAGTTCTATCATTAAATTCTATTAGCATATAATGAATTTAAAATTATAAAATACAGAAGATAATCGTGTCAAAAATGTACAATTTTACGAGTTATATTATTATTTTGTTAAGTTGTTTGTAACATATACATAGATATTCTCCTGCAATTCTCATACGGTGAAATAATTGCCCCGAAGGGAGCCGAGTTTGCGTACACTGAAACGACGAAAGTTCTTTCTAAAGTGGCAAAGTTTTATTCATCAGGAAGTTGGCTAACTTTGCGAGCAATTATGAAGCAGCAAAAATAAATGGATCGAAGACTATTCTCGATTTTATAATCAACCAATTGCGAAATATCTACAGATTTTTTATACGATCGCAACAATCATGTATCGATTGTTTCCAGCTTGTGTAAATGCAATACTTTCGCTTTAGAAAAACAAAAGTAAAGATCTAGTTTAGTCAACTTTATTGTCAATAGTGCAATATTCGATACTGTGCCTTTCATTTGCGTTTAAAATAAATTCAATGAAAATTGTATTAAAATAGATATTGGAAGATTGATAACAAACGAGAAAATATATCAGGCGATAAAACTTGATTAAATCTTCCTTCAGAGAAATGAAGTAGGAAAGTGCTTATTATGTGCTATAACATCTTTTTTCTACACACGTTCCATCTATTTCTTTTATTATAACGAATTCTCTGTTTCCTTAAAAACAAGAGAAGAAGAAACTTGACCGTTATATATTCGCGAGATATTATATTACATTCCTTGTTACTTCGGAATTTGGGAAATGTTCACCGAGCATTTAATCCGCTTACAAAAATTTCGGCATTTAGATATCTTCCTGTGAAATCTTTTACCGAAAGCGGAGTCCAAAATTTATGATTTAACAAATCATTTAAAAAATAATTTACGCAAATAACTTTAGCAGGAATTGCTTTTCTGTTAACGAGGCAATGCTATACATTGAGTCTGATATACGCATTTTAAATATTATTGCAATTTTTAAATTTATAACGTATATCGATATTTCTACGTGGTTTATTCTCGCGAGCATGCATCTCAAGCTATAGATCTTCCTTAACTACTTCTGTTAACAGAATCTATCGATTCTCAATAACCAATAAGTTACTTAAACCAATTTATGTTGAACATATTTTGATCTAGCATACCCTAAAATGACCAAGACAAATGGTTCAAAAAGATATTAGGACACTTATATTAATTTATAGGAATCTTTTATGAACATGTTATGTGCGTTATACAAAACATTTTGAAATTTTATTAGCACCGTGATAAGATACGACTGTCATAATTATATAGATAAAGCTTAAAAGAAATATGAAAATGTGCACGAAAGCTACGACATATTTATTGAAAACATAAATTTCATAGAAACCATAAAAGTATCTTAAAAGCCAATTTTCTTGTATATTAATGAACTTATACGTGTTTATATATTTCGGACGATTCCAGCTGTATACTATGACTTATTTATATATTTTATATCTTTCTGCATAGTGCGTGGACTGTTCAAATTTTTGCACTTTTAAATCGTCCATAAATGCATAAACATGTACAGTTTGATAATAGTCAACTCGTCCATTTATACTTCTTTCGTCACTCTTCACTTCGATGATCCGGGTACACAATCAAGTATTACTTTAAGAATCCAAGTCTTTTTATCCTCGTTTGATCACCGTATCGTTTCAAAGGTTTACGACGAGCAAGGGGTACTTTTATGGGCGAAGGAAAACTTACCTCGTAAATCGCAAATCACTGTATCGAGACGTTTCATCCTGTGGTGACACAGTTTCTTTTCATCAGTAAATCCTTTAATCGAAGAATCTTATATGATTTCTGGTTTCCAGTGCTCTCACACGTAGAAACAAACTCTACAACTTTGGAATAAAAAATTAGTGTCCGGAGATCGATTATTTCATCGGGATGTCTCCTTCTTTCATTTATTTCGAGGCGGGATACTCAGACTAGACCTATCTTCCATTTGTTTCATTCGAAGTTTTTACATTGTTCTTTTTCAGAGTTATTTTCCAGGACAGCTGACGTTGAAATTAGTATGGATGAAATGTCGAGGACAAGGTCGTCCCGTTTTCTTTGATATCTCCCTCGGTGTCTTCTTTGCATCAAACTTTATTTCGCTAGCCGCACTCCTTTCGTCGTTCGTTACTGTCCCTCGAGGAAACGGACGCGTTAAAGAAACAATTCGTGTACCCGAAATTATTCTGAAATTATTTTACAACTATTTTAACGCAGATCGACAGTATTTCTGTTTTTTAGATAAGATGTTACAATGGATTTTACAATGGTGACATTGTGTAATTTAGTTTCTTGATCGAATATAGGAAGATTGTTTCGCTATTTGATCTAAATTGTAATATCACACTGAAAATCACGCGTTCTCGTTCTTATTTTGCTAATACGAGTCTTATGTTTTTCATCTTATTTTTTGGTATCATTTTATTCTTACGTTCATCTACAGGACTCGCTAACAAAATCTGTACAGGAAAATCTTGAAATACCCTGTTAACCGTGTCGGCTTTGATACAAGGACGATGTTGGTCCCCGATAACAAATCACATATACCCACACAATGTTCTCGCCACAGGGTAATTGCATTGCTTTTGACTGAATTAACGAGAGAATCACCCTGTGCAAGCCTTTCGAATCGCACAGTATCGCCGCTGCAAAATTGTCGTGACGTTGTACCTCTACCGGACTTAAATCATGACTGGGCAAGGAAGAACTTCATTTGCCATGGAGAAGACAGAAGAGACACGAACTATTCGCACGAAAGTGGTAGTACAGCTTAGCAATCCTCTCTCGCGATTTCTTCTACTTGCAATATTCTCTTCCTCCTTTGTATCTTGCCTATTGCCGCTGATTTACGTAAAGATGCAAGAAAGGAAATGATCGTATTTTTTCAAGGTGGATAAACACGGAGCCTCGAACTCTCGCGTCTTGGGGATAATTCGTGCGGGACTGCAAATATCGTATGATAAGGAAACAAATTGTTGCGGTGAACGTTGGCAAGACTGGAAGCGTTCCCGGAGTTCTTCATCGCTCACATCTTGTTTCTGTACACCATGAAAACCTTAGTCGATTTAATTACAAGCCCAGGCTGCTGTACCTGGAATTAGAGATGAAGATTTCCGAGTACGAAATAACGATTCTTGAAATTGAACGTGAACCGATTGCGATGTGCGTCACGGGGGCCTCATAAATTTCAAAGTTATATTCGAAGAACAGGAAGAACGTAAAGCAATTAATATCGAAGGGAAAATTCATGCGCTTGAAAACACGTGATATAATCTCAGGTTCGTACGATATAGCATAGTATAGGAAATAAAATTGCCGGAAGGGAAAAGCAACGATATCGCGCGCATAAAAAATTGGAGAATTTTTTTAAGATCGTTCCGTGTCTAGAAAAATTGTTTAAAGAAGCAAGTGTCAGGGTTTGAAATATATTACGTAGGTATGTTCCACGCGTGATCTCATCGTACGTATTTCTTCGTAAATATAGGCGTAAGATAGAAAAAGATAGAAGAAACGTGATACGAAACGAAGCACAGAAATATGGAAACGGTAACGTTATACAGAAACATTCCTGTCATTGGTAAAATAAAGAAGAAGGAGGAATGAGTCGATAGTTCAACAGTAACACAATCCAAGGTCGGTATCGAGATACCCAACGTCTTTTAAACACTTTCTTCTCGTATTACGTTTTTCCTCTTTTTCGATGACCTAGCAGGGATGCGAAGAATCTTCGCTTCTTTCTGTATCTTCATCTTACGTTACTCTCGTAACAGAATATCGTTCGTGTAACATTTTGAATGGCGTTTCTAAATATCTCGCGTGTTAATCCTCGTCCTATCAAATACGAAGTAAAGTTTGCAAAATATTTTGTTTCTAAAGCTATAATATAATATAATATTGTCGTTAACCTCTCCGTATCCTGTAGCTGATAACCAATAAGCCAGTCGCCATCGTGTCCTAATCAAGCAGGTATTCCACGACCCAATTCATCGGGACCGCAGAAAAACAGATGATACAATAGGCAGAGACAATGGAGCAGAAACAATAAAAGATCGTGCTAATAAGCCGACTTGACAATGCCTCTACCACGCTTTCGAACCTCGCATGCGTGATCGTATCGCGATCGCAACGAGCAAAGCGTGAGAGAGAACGGCACGCATCAGGCTGAATTTATCGGCACGAGAAGTAAGCGGATATACATCGAAGCGGAGAACGAATCAGCGAGAGCAAGCTCGTGTCAGACGCTGGTCGAACGATTTATTATTTTTCATCAGCTTTTCCAGCCACCTCTTTTCCCTCTCCTTGATACTTTATTATGCGAATTCGCCAAGAGAGCTTGGCTTCTATCGCGAGAAGGACGAGTGCTGCGAATACCAAAAGTAAGGAGAGAGGGAGTTAGAGAACGGGAGGGGAGAAGTTGCGCGAGCTTGCGCGCAGCTTTGCTGGTCGACGAACGAAACGAAAGCTTAAGGCTGAACCCGCTAGTCGGCGCTGGGCCACGCCACGCGAAGCGCCTTGTGGTTGCGGAACTTTGCTGAGAGGAGCTGCCAGCGCGGCAACCTCTCGATGCCTCTACGGCGGGCTAATGAAACCTCGAGAGCGCCGCGTTTCCGCCTGAAACTGCCCGCAGACTCGCGACACGCCAAACGTTCCAAAAGATGCGGTACCTCAAGAGAAAATGTCGTTGTCTCCAGCTGAAGATGCACCGTGACCACCAACGGCTGTGATCGTCGACCACCTGTCCGTCATCGATCAGATCGAACAAGTTTTTGAGAGGGTTGAAACATCGTTGAACGGCCGCTGAACGTCGATCAATTGTTTGTCGTTAATCGTTGTTACGACGAACCGACACCATCAAAGTTTGTTGTTTATCAAATTCAAGAAAAAAAGAGAAAAAAAAAACGTGAGCCAGTTTAGATAGTTTTGGTTATCGTTCTTATCGGGTCATTGTCGTCGAGGAAAGGAAGACAGTGTGACAAAGAGTGTCGTTCGGTCGAAGGTCGGGTTTCTAAAATTCTGGATTATGATCGACGAGCTTGTGGCGGGACCAATAGAACCGGAGGACGCGTTCTTGGATCCTGGTTCGACGAAGCAGTGTCGTCAGTCGTCGCAGAGAGATCAACGAAGTTGCGGCTTCCGGTGAGACTAAACGAATCATTCGATTCAAGAAGACGAAGAGAATTTCGAGTCATCGTTGGAACGAGTTTCGCGAATCAACATATCAAGTAGCAACGATTGACTGTGTAAAAAATGTTTCGTAATCGTCGTTATCCTTAATCTTCGAAATGAGCTTTGGTAAACCTTGGAGACGCTCCTCTCAGTTTTGTCGGAGTAATTCGTGGCCTTGCAACGGGAGCATGCGACAGAAGGGCTGTTCTTTATTATTTTCCCCGGAGCCCCGACTGACATCTTTTTTCCAAGAACGTGTCATCCGTGACTCCTTCTAAACCCCATTCCAATCCATTACAATCATCCCCTCAGGCATACTAACGTAACCGAAGATTTCATTAGAAGAGCAAGCGAAAAGAGAAGAAAAAACAGGAAAGAAAAAAAGAAAAAGGAGCTAGAGGGCGAAGAGGGAAGGAGAAAAAAAGGAAGAAGAGCAGAGAATTACGGGTGTCGACGGGTTCGTTCCCCCCGTTGAACCAACTTAACGCAATAAAGTAAGCGTACGGTTGGCTGAAAAGAGAGTCGTCTTTGCAAGAAGACGAAGGAGATTCCTGAAGGCGGTGCGTGTCCCGCGGCAAAGTAAAAAGGCGGTCGCACCGTTTTCTTCCTAATTACGATATTATCGAGCACGCTGGTTGGCGGGTCCAAAAACGTAGAGTATTTTTAATACACACACACAGAGGCAGGCGCGTGGCACGCGTTATATGTACGCGTGCGTGCCGTGTCCCAGGTGGCTGGTAATTAAGTGTAGAATTTAATCGACGTTTACCGTTTTAACAGTTTGAGCAAGGGCGAAGAGAAAAAGACGAAGCGTGGTCCAACTTATGAATAGAAACCGATCTTTTCAACGTCGCGGTCCAACTAGCAGTGGCATAGTTTTATCGATCGTTTTCGTGCAATCCGTTCTTGTGTGTGTATGTACCTCGTGTGAATCGGCGAAACGCGTTATTTTTTACGATTCCATCGCCAAAAGTCTCGCGAATGAAACATAGAACGTGCTAGAGTTATGTACCTGTATCGTTAAGTATCCGTTCCGTGGACGAGTGTAGTTTGTATCTCGTCGTGAAATTGTCGCGCGCGACGAACGATTTAAACCGAATTGGCCACGAACTAGCTGCGTCTCTCTGATTTTTGACGCGAGAGAAACGAGAAAAGAGGGAGGAGATATAGAAAAAGACTGGTTATTCAAGACTGAACGTTTTGCAAGCGTGCAAAGTCAGGAAAAAATTGACAGAGTGACGTTGGTGAATTTGAAAAGTGTCTGCCCTCCGTCGATCGAGGAAAGGTGAAAATCGATGAAGAAACTCGGTATGTGTGATCGAGTAAGGCATTAGCTATGACGACCTCGAGCAGATACAGCAGTTACAACTGTCTTACCAGCTGGGACAGCTATGACAGAATACCAAGGTAGTAGAATGATATTTTATATATGACGAGATTTTCCATTATGGGATTAGCTTGTTTGAAATGGCTCACACTTTTAAGCGAGACACATGATTCATGCCACAAGCATCCTATTCTCGTTGAAAACGATGCTTTCTCCGAGCTACCCGTGAATTATTGAAACGAGTGTTCCCTGGTTTAGCCTTGCCCACGTCGAGTTCTGCTTTTGCTGTTACAATTGCTGAATTGATTAATATGTATTTTATTTATGACAACAGGCAACTCTGTTTTCTATGTACAAAATATTTCGTTTCTCGCTGCTTTTGATACTACAGCGTGACTGATTGAATTTTAACTGATAGGATATTCATTTTATTTACATATAATATATATAATATAATATGATTGTTACCTTATTTGCGACAATAGAAAGTAGTTAGTACGTTTTTGTTCTCTGTAGTTTTTAACAGTACAGAGTTCTGGAACTGAAAGAATACTAATTTCGATTACGAAATGAAATGGTTGCGAATACAAACGTATATTATAACGAAAAATATCTTAGAAATTTATATTACAATAAATTTGAGAACAATGTATGATCAAATTTTTCGATTATAAATATACCATTTATCGAATGAAACCATCGAATTTGTTGTCTTTCACAATATATAATAAATAAACATTTGGAAATAGCAATACGTTAAAATACAAAAATGAATAAATATAAGGACCAGAGCAGAGAGAATTTTTTATCTACATATATCGAAATATTTTTGCTGAAAGTATACTTTTTAATAAAGCGAGAATATGAATACAAATATGAGATATTAATTATGAGAATATCTATTACTTTCATAAATATTTTATTCCAACGTATAATAATGTTCATTTAGAAATAAACAATGCATATTTCACACGATCTATGAAAATATAAAAAAAGTATTCTTAAATACTGTTATCAAATGATTACTGTAGAAAATGAACGGTAGACAGCTTATTAAACTTTATTGATTGAACAATTACTAAAAACTACAAGTATAATAAATAAATGAGAAACATGCAATCTTCAATCTTGTTAATGTACCGTGAATGTGTTCGCTTTTTTTCTATTTTTTTTTTTTCAAACGCGTCAAAATTTCATGCAAGTACGATACGATACATTTGACCCAGCCGTGTTTCTTTCACCTTTCCAGGCAAGGAATGTAAATTAGCTCGTAGATTTTCACAGACACTTAGGTTTTATCGGATACACTCTCGAATCTGACGCGCAGCTTAAGCAGGATTACATACTTTTTACGGTGGAACAATGGTAATTCAATTACAAAATAATCTGTTTCTCAACATAAAGTCAATAAAAGGACATCAGGGGCAAAAACGATGCATATATTTTAGGTTTTTAGGTAAGGACGATTGCGTCCTTTTCTTTTTCCATCTTTTGATAACTCGATTTTGATAACAGAACGCACGGGAAATACAGTTTCACGCTATTTCATTGGAGAAAAGGAGATGACTCGGGACAACGTTCACGAAATTATCGTCGAAAATTGGCTATTGGAATAAAATTGCACGCGTATGTTTCACGTAAGCTAATGTAGTAAAGCTAAACTCAAAGTTCTGTAACTCTTTGGAATTTCAAGTAGCGAAACACATTTCAAAAGTACTTTGATCGATTC
This sequence comes from Bombus difficillimus, assembly GCA_014737525.1. Lineage (NCBI taxonomy): Eukaryota > Metazoa > Arthropoda > Insecta > Hymenoptera > Apidae > Bombus > Bombus difficillimus. The sequence goes on along the minus strand of JACXIT010000140.1, from coordinate 1,629,809 downwards.
TTCAATGATTTTTCGAAAAACACTCGGAAGTTTCTTCTCCTCGATCGTTTTCTATCTTTTGAACGTCGTTTAACGAACTTACATTTGTAAGAAGGATACAGAAATAAGTAGAAGAAAATGACAGAGTAAAGTACGTTTATAAAGATTTTCTTTATAAAGGTTTCTTCTAGTGTTTTCTAGATTTCTTGGAATATTGTAGCTTTATAAATGGTTCCTCGGAGAATTTATAAAACTGATTATTTTATGACAAATACCAAGGGAGAAATTACGAATTAGAAGATAAATCAGTGTAAAATTTATACACGACTGCTGCTGTAATAATTGTAAAGAGTAAAAAAGAAATGACCAACCAAATCGGTCAATTTCTTCGTCCCATTTCACTGTCTCGAGTACAAATTGGATTTAAAACAATCTTCTTGCCATGAAGCAATTAATCATCTTGTTCGCCTCAAGCGTTGCGTTACGCTCGATCTCAGAAACAATTTTTTCTCGCAACTAACATCGAGTACGCGGGAGACATTGTACGTTTTTTCTCTCCCACAATGTCAACGATTCAATTATTTTAATCACGACAAATCAGTTATTCGATAGTTATGCACGTTCAAAGTCTCGTTCAGATTAGTCAAGTTATTTGTATTCAAATTAGCCGAGTTAAAGTAACTTGGCTTCAAGCGAATATCGAACAGGAAATGAAAGAAATGATTATGCGCGCATGTAAATTATTATGGTACTAATTATAATGATATATACAAAGTATGAACTAACGGAAAAATCAGAAAAAATTGACTCGGCTTAGGAAGTCAATATTGGCAGGTACGAAATTGGACTGTTCCTTTTATGTCAAAGGATAGTTAAAATCGTCTCGATTTTACAGGAAAACACAGTCAAGTAAAACGACAAGTTTAAGTTCAAGACTTGATTAATGAGGATGAGAGTAAAAATTTGAAAGAATATTTCAAGCCAAGTAAAACGACTTTACATTAATAAAGTGTTTGAAACTACGTAAATTCAACCGACTCAGGATAAGAATAAAAATTTGAAAAAAATTTTCCAAATTAAGCAAATAACATAAAAAGTAATAAAAAAATTAAGAGGGTTCAAATTACTTGAAATAGAGAAAATGAAGTTTTATATCCAAAAAATCTGACGTGCTTCCAATATGGATTTCAATACACGATAGTTTAATCGACGACGAATTCGATTACCAATGATCCGTATTTTTATCGACAAGTCTCGTTTCATTTTCAATCGCGTCGTTTTCGCGACCAATTTCCAGTCGCATGATTTCCACGTTCGATTCCCATGTTTCTTCGTCGGTGAACTTCGTGGCGAAAACTTTGATAGAATCAATTCTTACAACAGTCGAATCGGGAAGTTCTCGAATATAATACTATCATGAAGGATTTGTAAAGGAACTAGATACTCGTGTATATTGCAGTAGAAATAACAGTTTGGTGATAGAAGTTTGAAAAAGTAGATTGTAGTATTGAACGCGTTCGATAGTTTGATTTTCCACGGAGAAGGTTTTGATTGTTCGTCAAACTACGATCGAAACATAGAAACTAGAAATTGTTGAAACGCAATGGTAAACTTTGTTTGAAGAAATCAAAAGTTTTTTCTATCCTACATTTATCCTTAACATTCTGTAATTTTGTATACTAAACTTATTAACATTTTATATTATTCGTTAGTATCCTATATTTCAATCTCTATATTTTCAATCTTTATATCGCCGAAGTTGTACGAGAAATCTTTCTGTTCGAAAGCTTTCTGCGGCCAGAAGGCGATAGGATATTTCTTAAAAAGTATCAATATCTATGAACTATAAATCAGATTACATGGACTGTATTGATAGATGACGTGCTGTGTCCATTAAAAAAGTAAAATCATAATATGACTCAGTATTGGTGTTTATCGAAGTAAATTGTTAAGCTTTGCAACGATTAATCTCTGTTTGAAGAGAAAAGTGAGTCTTTGACAGGGGATGAATTCTAATAACTTAGGGGTGGGACTACCACAATTAATAATCGTTTTTCACGGTCTCCAGGCCAGTCTTGTTACCGTCTAACAATACTTTTCAAGGCTTCCATTACAAACCGAAAGATAACGTGTAATAGTACTAATTAAAATCTATTCGAATAAATTTAGTTTCGTAATCTCGACAATTTTCCAAATAATGCTAATATGAATTTCCATTCAAATACAACTAGATACAATATGAAATATGTAATTTCCGAATGCTATATTACTCGAACAAATGGCGCGCATATGTGCACAGATCTAAATCGCAAGATTTCTGTTCCGCTTGCTGTCAGGAATATTATCTTCATTGCCAGATATTTATGATGCGTCGTACCACGTTAGAAAGCTTCGTGACGACCCTTTGTTATTACGTACCATAAACGCAATTCACTTTTTGAAACACTAACGATATAAAACGCTAACCATAGCTTGAAAGAACGAAGTAACCGGAAGGTTTTAAAGTAAAATATAGATTTTTTTCAAAACAGTAAGACAGTTTCGTAAGATTTGGAAATTACTGTGGCTAATTCGCATAAAAAATTTTGTTAGATGGAATATTATTATGGAATTGCATAAAGATCAGCTAATTACTTTAGCTATCCATCAAATTGTTTCGTACGAGACACATAATATATTCGTAAAATGTGTCTATAAATGTTCGAATACGTTTCGATTTACGTTATGACTTATTTTTTTCTTTTAATAATTTAGTCATTTTTAAAGGACTAAATTAGATGATTATGGAGACCAATACGTACCAGTATGATCCTTGTATACAGCGATCCTTATTAATATTCGAATACCACGATAGCTCTGTAATTATAAATCCCAATTATAAACTTATTATATAGATCGACGTTTCTGTTTCACTCGCCTTGTGTCGTCAATAACCGCGAACACGAACGTATCGAATTTATTAAATTAAGATTCGTAAGAAACCTTATCTGCCTATTCTGTAAAGATTGTATACGAAGCTCGAGTCGAAGATTTTCACGGTACCTTGGACAATTGTGGGACAAGTGGTCGGTAAATATTTGATGCGCAATCCTAATTCTGAATTTGCGGGTTCGGCTGACTAAGGGCTCTGTGTATACGCGGCTCACCACTTAGCGCTAAATACATTGACACTGTGCTTAGATCGTTTCGCGTTTAATTTGAGTAAAATTCGCACATATCTTCCGCATGTGACTTGTAATTAAAACCTAGATCTCTATAAGAGATTTAGCATGTTAATGGGATTGCTTTGCAATTGCTTCTCCAATCCCTCGGTAAAGGTTAAGCCGATCGTAATGAAAATGCCTTAGAAGCAATGTTAATCGAATAATCTTATTATTATAACTTCCACTTAAGTACGAAATCAAGATACAACCAACAACGTTATCATTCAAATTTAATATCACAGTCGTAAAGTCGGTCAAAGAATATTCCCTCTAATCTGAACAATTTCAAAATTATTATAGGCGATGAAATTCCAGAGATTCTTAACATTCAACCCTTACGACCTTTCCATAGTCTTACATTTTTCAGAAAATAGTTTACGCGACCGATGACCCAAATCTGCTAATTGGTAATCAACGACGGTTTACGAGCTCTTTGCAAGCGACGAAACAACTGTGTGACATTTACACGTATCCATATATTCGTTCACGTGCCATAATTCCGTTCCTCGCGCGTTCATTCAATAGTGACATTTCACGTTTCTGGGAAACATTTCGAGCAAGGGATTCGGTCTGATGACAGTCCGAAGTTATGAATCGACGTTTCACAACTCTATAATTATATCAAGTAATTAGCGGCGCTATCATTTGTAAAGCGTGTGTGGGTTCATCGAAAGTACGAGAAAATAATTTCGATCAGCTTCCTGGGAAGAATACTTCACGGTACGCTATCTTGACGATGATTCGACAGAAATGTTTTTCTCTCTCTGATGCCGTTTCCAAGTCTAATTAAATACCGATTAAACCTTTGTACGCTGTTGGAATTATACGCGAGAAGCTTAAGAATAAATATGAACGAAGAGAAACAATAAAAGGATCGTTGAAAAGAGTAAGGAAGGTGTGCGATGTAATTAGTCTCTCGTCGCGTCTCAATTTTCGCACTGGAAATTGACTCGTTATCAGCTCGAACGCTATGTTACTTTTTCAACTTCCATTATCTAACTTTCATTCTTACGTGCTTCGTAGCTTGCGCAAATGCGTTGTAGTTCGATTACGTGGCTTTTACGAGTTTAAAAGGCAACGAGAAGAATAAGAATATAATCCACGTAGGATTATACAATGTTGTTCTGAAGATAGAGATTAAAAATAGGTTAATGAACTAGTTTTATTACATCTATCGTTATTAAATTAACATTTAGGTTTCTTCGTGAAAGTTAATATACGTGCAATTAATTAATACTTGGACGATGAAGATTAATATAATTCTATCGCATAGATACAGATCGACGAGCTTCCATCAGGCAAAGGTTAAATATTATTGGACATAGAGAAAAATTCTGCGCTCCTAGTTTCATACTCTATTATGCTAAAATTCAGATATCTCACTGCCCTTTAACGTATCGATAATTATAAAACATAATTGCAAATACAATTACAGTTGATAAAGTGTATGTTTAACATTGCATATTCTTTAGATCACAGCTCAATGAAAATTCAATGACCTTTCGTTAAAAAAGAAAAAATGTTTTTCTATTTTCAATGGGAATATTACAATATGTACAACATGTAAAAAACGATATCAGAGATTGTTCAAATGAGATTTTACCTTTAACAAGTCACAGTGATTGTAAGAAGTTCGAGAAAATGGGAAGAAAATATTTGTACTTTTGAAGGTTCGTTCACGAAGATACAAAATGTATAAAACTGAAAGCACAGAATCTTTTCCCATATCTAATAAAAACATCTTAAATCGACAAAGCACACTGTCTATGTGGGATACAAATTAATAGCATAATTGAACGCAGATTCGAACGTGGACACGATTTAATTATTGTCCGTAATTATTGAAAACGCAATGAATATCGATATCCTATTGGGGACGAGGGAAATGGACAATTGTTACTAGCGGTATAATAATATATCCATGGTACACTAGCGATTCAGTTATCTGTTATTAAGTTATAGCATTAAAGTTATCATTATTCAACTTCTAGCAGTAAGAAATAAGAATATCTTAAAGCGTTAATGATTCAATTGTTAAATAATACTCTTCAGGTTTAATATTCTGTTAACCTAGTAACGGTATCAGTTAATCAAAATTCTTTTAATCATACCGATCACTAGATAAGCAAGATTAATTTCGAATCAAAGCGTACGATTCCATCGTCATTAATGACAGTGAATTATACCGTGCACGATTAAACGGATCGATAAACAGAGCATCGTAATTATCATCATGGGCATAATATTACATCTATGGTTAGCTTATGGCTAGATTCGCTAATGGATTCAAAGGATGCTGGGTTCTGATAATGTTACTTTAATCCTCATTATGATTTTTTCTATTATTTCATTTTATTCTAATTTAATGGCATTTAATCTCAATTCTATTTTCTATCAAAGATGATAACAATACGTAGCATGTATATTGGAATTTCAGTTTCCGTTGTTGAAACAAACAACGAATGAAATGTATTTAATCAGAAGCACTTGAAATTTTGAACATTTTACAATTCTTCAATAATATTAGAGAGCGTGCGAGCGAATTTCATACATAATAACATGAAATATAACTTTCAAATTCAAATTGTACGATGTTGTTGGATTTGACTCGCGGGTCGCCTACTTGTCACCTCTGTTCTAATCCTACAATCGTGAAATTAAAATAATATAATCGATCATTGTAAGCACGTTTAACTCCATTCATTAATCACGCCACCCTCCATGATTTTTTTAATGAACCGAAAAATATTCTATCGTTCTTGCTACTGTATCGATAAATAACGCGTGAGTCATTCAGAACTCGTACCTTTAAACTACCTTTTAAATTAACTGTTAGATTAATTTACACAGATAGCATATTAATTCGCGCTCGTATTAAACGTCAAGGATATCGAATAAATTTACACCTCACCGCGTACGAAATCCAACAAATAGTAATAACAATCTATAAGCCCCAAAATAATTAATAACGTTATAATTGACCCGGCCTTATTACCAGTAAGCAAGCGGATCGCATTATCCGTGTTAGTTATTAAAGCTTTGAACCAGCTTCCCGCGCTTAATTATTCGATTAACCTTCGAAAGACCTTAAGATAATCGAAGTAATTTAGAGGGTGTCTCAACAAAGCACTCCGTGTCCCAAGACGAATAATTGAACGACCAGTTGGTCTTGTCCTTTATCGAATCACGTTTTAAGAAGGCCGCTGTCGCGTAGTTCTTTGACAAGACGCAAAGAGTATCCTCCAAAGAGTTAATAGAATTTCGATAGATTTCGAACACTATTGAGTGCATCTCGATGTTCTAGTCTGTTACGAGCTTCCGACAACATGGTAACGCAGTTAGAAAGTTACAATTCGGCCATTGATGGAAATTCGAAGCGATGAAATCGAAGACACTCGAGACTGGGAAGAAATAGTTGGCAAGATGGGCGAGTCGAGTGTAATTTTCAGTTGAAAATGTTGTTACTTATTCGATCGTTGTATATTAATTTGGTACGAAGGTGCGAAAGGGAAATATTTCATAGCTTTTTATTTTAATATAGTTACACTGGTTTATGAAATATATCGATATTGCATTTCCTATATCGAATTTGAATAAGAAGTATAGGTCGTCCGAAAAGTTTTTTTCGTTTTATAAGGAAATAATGGAAGCACAACATTTTTCGTTTTGTATTATTTTATCGAATTACGTATGATCCATTTTGTTCTATCAAAATAAAGATCACAACGTTCGACAGATTAGGTTCCATGTTTGTATAAAGATGCGTCGTTGTAGAGGACGTGTCAGTAAAAGAAAGACACTTTTCGGACAACCTAATAGAAGGTAAATAGAAAGTTTGTCACTGTCATGCAAGATTTTTCAGTGGTGCAGTTTAATGTTTAACAAATTATGTCATCTTATACAGTTATAAATTGTAGAATATTACTTAAAAGATGACAACTAATGTTTTTTTATAATATTTGATTAAGTGACATTCCATGTAATCTTTAATTATAGACCACTTGTCTGCGAGAGCAATCCAAATTGTTTTGACGACAGATTAGAATAAAGGTGAGAAAATTTTATTTTTAACCTTTTTAGATACGTACTAGTGAATATATTCACTATGACAAAGCTTTGCTAACCAGTGTTATTTTATATAAATTCTAGTAGTGGGGAAATCCAAGCAAAAGCTTTTTGATTTATGATTATTTGTACTTACGATCTTGCGCTGTAATTAAAATTTCTCTTCGTTATCAAATAATGAACTAAAAATTCAGAACCTAAGTTTTACGTTGGAATTACTCGAACATGTTATATCTGCAATATAAATGCTCCGAATCTTTAATTATAATTAAAGTATTATGATGGAAATACGTAGGAATATGAAATCAGTTTCTCGTTTTAATAAAGTCAACAGGAGTTTTACCAAAGGCACTTGCATGTTTTTAATAACTGCAAAAATGAAACATTTCAAACTCACTAGCTTGATAATATCAAACATCCCTCATTCCTTTGTATCGTCTTCAGCTTTAAAAGGAAAATAAAGAAACAAAAGATAGAGAAAAATTTCAAATTGAAATTGCATTACGACATTCTTGATCTTTTTCCGAACTCTCGTTTTCTCTGACAACGATAAATAGAAAGAAACAAAATCGTGCTTGAAGCTTTATCCGCGGACTATCGTCGAACGCCAATAATTATTAATCATCGTTTTTACAGATTATTTTAATAATTCTTGAATAGGTTTAAAACCATTCAATTCCTGTCTGAACTATTTTCTTATACAACGGACAATTCGCCAGCAATTAGCATTTATTAAAAATTTTAAATTTAAATTAGATTAAAATTGGACGACGTACGCGTACGTGACACATTGTAGTCAAAGAAGTGAAATCTCTGCATATGGTTCTAATTCAATAGCTAGAAACTATTTAAATCTCCATTGCTTCGATCCTAATCAGTAAAAGCACGATCGCTTTCGTTCGAACGAAATGTCAACAGCGGCGATAAGTAGCGATGTTTAAATTGGACTTGACATAACGAACGAGAGAGTAATCGCAAACTGTCGTTGTAACGTGAACATAGTCGTTGAAACATAGTTTCTTAGTTACATCCAATGCTTGACTTAATTAATTAAAGCTAACCCAGACTCTGTTGTTTCTGCGATTGTAAATATCATCGTAGCACAGTTTTCTTACGAAGCGAAACTGTACGTAACCGCGCGAATGTAAAACGAGTCGATCCTTGGTTGTTGTAACGCAAATCTCCAACTATCCAAGTCAAACACTTGACTTTCGACCGAGATTTACCTTCTCGTTTTCTGGAAACGTTTCCATTCGATTTCACTCTCTCGGAGAAGTATCCAGGTGAAGATGCAGGATTCTCGATAAACTGAAGCGATTTATTTTTGCCAGTAGCATAGATTCGTTAATTATCAGAGAATGTACAGGAGTGGAGAGAGGAAAAATATGAAGAGGCTTTACCTTTTACTAGGTACAAAGAGAAAAATTACTCGTTATGACGTTTATTTGAAGCTTATGGAGCCGTGCAAAGGAAATTCTACAGCCTTCTCTTACGAAACAGAGTTCGTTGAAAACCTTATCTTCTACGAGTTTGATATAAGTTTTAACGTTGTTCAGATAAAATACTTACAAAATGATTACTCATATACATTATGTATTGTATATACGTGTATTATATTATAATAGCGAACAAAGAAACCAAATAACTAACCGAGTTATACCAAATAACTTATTACACCACAATAATTCTTATCACCCCGCTCATAGAACGACCTGATAGTAATACGATCCAACTGTAAAGTGACCGGAGACTGGAAATTAGTTGAAAACGCGATTACTTCGTTCTCTTACTCTTTCGAACGTATCATCAAGCAATCGCATGAAACGCAGTTAGTCGAGTTGACGCGGCCGAATTCGGTTGAAACTAGGACCTGCTCGTGCACGAGTCTCTCGTAGTGACGTTGAAGGACTGGCACTGATCGAAATACCTTGTTCGTTTGTAATACCAGTAACCGACAAGTATTTCGACGGAAGTCGATGCCCAATCGCTTCCGGGCAACTGCTAATGAAACATGGTCGAACGTCGAGCAACCGTTGACCGTCGACTTTTCGAACGGTTCAGTAAATTGATGATAAAAGTGACAGTGATCAACCGGGCCGTGGACTCGACGTTTAATTGCCGGAGTGTTGGCGTGCGTCGCATCTAAGAGACTATATTGGTCTCGCGAGTCTTAATATATCGCGGTTCTGCTTTAATTCAATGGAAGTCGCTGGTTGTGTTTCGCCAATGTCGTGCAGCTATTCCGCAACGCCGTAATTGCTTCCTTCGTTGCTCGACCTTTCCATAGTAGTTCTCGTACCACGACCAACGGGACAGATACACTTTTGACATGTCGCGAAGATGAGATTAGTAAGCGAGATGGATGCTTGGCATTTCAACGGGAGATTCGTGCTCTTGGTGGAATTTACATAAAAATGTCATGATATTTTGGGTTTAAAAAATGTAAGTCGTTGGATTTTATTTTAGAACTAACGGTGAGATAACAAGTCATATTTTATTCTATGGAAGTCTGTCATATTTTTCATATGAAAGTAATTTTAAAATTCATACGTCATCAATTAATTTCATATCAACAAAATTGTCCTTCTATGTAATTTTGAGAACTAGATATATACTTTTCACCCTCTTGTAAGTTTTTATTGATTGCATCTTATAATATTAAAATTATAAAAGATACTGAAATATTGCTTGTCTCGACAGTTACAACCTTGGTTTTTGCAAATAGTTCAATTATATTTTTGAACTACGATCCTTCGACTAGTAATTTTGTTTTAAAACTACCCTTATTTCTTCAACATCTTTTCTATCACAATTTTTATATAATATTTCTAAGTAAATCAACGTGAACTTTTCTTATGTAATTAATAATAATGGAAAATGAGATATTCAACCAGACAAATAATCTTCGTACGATCTTTAAATATGAAACAATACAATTTCGTTTTTCGATTGGAAATTCGTTTTTATACTTTTTCCGCTGCCCTTGTTGATTCACGGTCATTTAATGTAAAATAATGTAAAATACCTATATGTATTATTATTTCGTTTTGTATTATCGAGTGCCTCTCGTATGGAATTGTTAATTCGCATATGTCAACAATACCAAACGATAAAAGTACGTTGAAATATTTTGGATGAAATTCGATAAAAACATCAAACAGGAAATCCGATTATTTTATAAATTACTCGATGTAAACCCGAAATTTTATTACTCGCTGAACATAAATTTCGTGTATAGTGTTACCTATTACGCGTGTATTAAATCTAGAAGATCGTTTATTCCAGATTTATCCACTTTCTTTTGAAAAATATATTTCTGGTAACCTGATCGCAAAAGTATTACGGCAAAAACGTAAGAAATTTCTTCTGCCATTTCGCAATATTGTGTTGTTCGCAATAAAATAACGCAATATCGTTATCCTCTATATATGTACCCTTCTTAATTAAAAACTCATCTCATACGTGTAACGACTGAAGCAGTGTGTTACAGAATATGTAGGAAATATTTACAGAATCGATTCTAAACGTGGAAAGCGATGAAAAAATTTATGTGTTTCGTCATTTAGTATTTTTCTTCTCCGATTCCCGATTGTACGATTAATTATACGATTCACCGTAGATTTTTCCAATCTGTGTCCTTTGTCCATTATCAAGAAAAAAAAAAAGATGGACAGGAAAAGAACGAAACAAAGATAATCGGATAGTAATGAAAAACGTGGAAGCTTCGATAAGCTTTGATCTGACTACGGTGAACAAACAGGTTCGAAAAACATTGCTTAAAACACTGGAACCAACTATCAGAGCCGAGTAAAGCTTATCACCGTGAAACGGATGCAATCGTTTTTCAATTGGGATTATGCGATCGTGTTTACACGCGCGACACTTCTCTGCCGTAGGATGTAATTTTCATCGAACGAACCGGTCAACCCTCCTTGAAATTCTATCAATCCCATTAATTACAATGTCAGGCGATTTATCCCCTCGTTATCGTTAGCATCGGTAACGAGCACTTGAAATTATGCCACGATAATCGTATTCGTTCGAGGTTTTCGCTGGTTTTCGCAAATTTACGAGTTCATCCCACCTTTCGTTTTACCGTAGATCGTACTTACCCGGTTTTTAGGTTTACCATTTGGCTAAGGAAAAATAGGGTGAAAACGAAAGCTCGATGTTTTGTTCCATCTGCGAAACCGACCACTATCGATCAAGTTAATTGTCGAGGCCTACCGTTTCACGGCGAAGGGGCCAGCAATCGCGATTAAGGGGCGAATGCCACGAAAGGGGCCTCGAAATGCTCAGCCACTGCCAGTTAAATGCTGACCTCGATAAAACTCGGAGTTGGAAGGACTCAGGCGTTTAGACAAATGATTCACTTCGTGGCAAGGAATGTACTGGACTTCACTGGAAAATACTGCCTTGGGAATAATTTATGCATATTGCGATCGTAGCTCGTATGAATATTGGATGCATTTCAGAAATTAGTAATTTTATCATTTTTTTAATGGGAATTCCAGTTCTTTGTTAGCTTTTAGATTTCCTAACATTTGTGTAATTGGTTCTTCGAAGTAACCAAATATAAGTACATTATGAAGTATGAAATATTACGCTGCTATGTTATAAGTGAATGACTATAATTGGAGTAACATAATACGTTGGAAAGTAATAACGTAAGTCAGTAAATGGATATATGGCCTTATTTTCATGTTAATAAAATTATGTATTAATTTTGCTAAAAATTCATATCAAATGTACGTATCAAATATTTTTTGAATTTTGGATTTGGAAGATGTGGCGGAAGATCGTAGAGCTGAAAAATTTGCTAATTTCTTCTTCAAACTTTAAGTAACAATCGTCAATTTACCAAAATTTGGAAACGTATATACTCAAATAGATCATTAACAAGAAAAAAGATTTACTTTATAAAAATACAAGTGTGAAGGAAGAATGTTTCATAACTGGAATACTAACTATAACTCGGAATTGTTCCAAGAATCGTTGTCATAACGTGAAAAAGGAGACGCACGGAACCCATTAGGGGAAAGAAAAATGAACTTCATTTCCTCGATGCTCGTCCTCGAAACGCATTTCCGTCACATGCAGAAATATCGTTATAACCATGCTGGATAATCCTGTTCCATGCGGTATCGTATTTCCTGTTAAGCAAATGATCTTATGACTGGCATCATTTGAGTGGATATTTAACGTGGTAATAGCCGATGGGCCGGGTCTAAGTGTTCTTTCCTGCATGTCCTTTTACACGCTATTTTTCTCCTCGCATCAAGCAATAAATTTACAAGATGCGGCTCATTTATAACGCCATCAGTGCGTAGAAGGAATTTTCATTTCATTCGAGGAAAAAGTTTTCATTTCTCTAACCTTCTTTCTTCTAATATTTAATTTATTTCGCGAATTTTCTTTTTAACAAGTATTGGTAAGAGCGTTTCCAATTGAAGATTGTATTTTATTTATATGGCGTTTAATTTTCTTCTTATCCCGAGGTATTTTGTGTTCAAAGATTAAATATCTGTAAAATATAGAAAAGATTATAATAATTGGTAATCGTTGTACGTATAATTTCCTTTTTTACGTAGATAATTCATTTGTCTGCGATTTAACTTACAGTTCACTCGTCCGCGCGACTCGACAAATGTAATTTGTTCTTTTTTCCGATAATGTAGTAGTAATGGTTGAGCTACCGCGAGTCTTCGAAGGAAAGATAAAGCGATTCATTTTTGCTTCGAATACGGAAAGCTCGATAAGATCACCTCACCTGTTGCGACCACGTAAGTGAAATTATCGGTCGACGTCTAAACCTTCTTTAAACGAATTAGATTCCTAAAGCGATTTTAGCTCGCGTTTCTCTTGCCACGGGGAATCATGAAGTGAATCACGAAACGAATTCCGAGAAACGTTACCGGAAATGTTGAAAGATTATTTAAAGTTAATATCAAAAGCGAGCTTCTCGCATGACGATGCTCCAAGTTAATAAGTGAAATCGAAATTAAAATAAAATTTGTTTAAAAATATTCTGGGAAGAGTCTTTTTTCTAAAAATATTAGGATAATTTATTAAATGGCTGATAGATAATCTATCGAATAAAAGTTTAATATTGCAAGATTTATTTAAGAAAAATTTAGTAAAAATTCTTTGCAGAAACGATTTTACATTTTCATTCGCTAACTGTTATAGCAGTAATAAAAATGATTTACGAATACTAAAGAAGCAAGGCAGAAAGCGGAATTGGAAGGTATTAAAATATCATAATAAACCGTCGCATACAACTTTTTCTTTTTTAGCTTTCCTAACAAGTCAGTCTGTGCGTTTGTTCATCGCGAGACAATTAAATTTTTTATTGTCAAGGAAAATTCGCTGCTTGAATCAACGAAATGAAATATTTCTCTGACGGAACCTGCTAAATACCAGTGAAATACGTAAATAGATGCAGGACAATTCACAGTTTTGTATAATATCGTTTCTTACTCGTCAAATATCGAAGGTAACATATTCGTTATTATATCGTTGTGTTAGGATTGTATTGGTATTAAAAATTTCTTATAAATTTACTATAAAAATATTGCTTCGTGGCGCGTGCAATGGAATTAATTTTGTTAGACAACTAAGAAAATATTAAATATACAAAAGGAATATAATTTTTGCATGAACAAGTTTAAATATTTAATTTAATTACCTGTCTCATTTTTATACTTACCATGTTACTCGTTAAAAATTTGTTTTCCTTTTCCTATTGCTCTGTTACGCTTGTTGTAATCACTACGCCGTTTTGATGATATATTAATTTATAAAAACTCGTTCACCCACATATTTACATTTTAATCAACCGTAATCTTCTTAGGGACAGCATACATTTACTAATAAACATTTCATTCACAGTTAGCACTCGATTAAACCCTTTCTTGCTAGCAACGATGTTACCATAAAAAGGTATACTGTGCTATAAAAGTCTGCTATAAAATGTAACGTTACGCATCCCGTTGTAAAAGGTACATTTCATCTTGTCAGTCTGTAAAGTCTACCAGTCTCGGGCGAAACTTTTTAACCGGGGAGAATATTTTTAACTGTATCTCTATCATTCTTCGTTACAATATATACAAATCCATATCCAATCTACATAAATTTCTATTAAATTATATTTTGCTAAATGGCATTTCTATTTCTGCTAGGTAAAACAAATTTCGGCTTACGCACTACTCTTCTAACTGTGTTCGTAGAAATATAAATTTCAGATATATCCTCTCTGATTGTCATTCAATCATTACTTTAGTACTCACTCAGCGTACTGATGAAACTTTTATATTCAAATCGTAATTTCGATTAAATTACCAAGCGCATAAACGAGAAGAGAATGTAAATTACTAATAGCGTCAGAGTACGGTAGCTACTCGATGAGAAAGTGTTTGACAATTTTATGTTTTATCCTCTAATTAATGAGTTCCGTTAAGGGCAGCGGGAACAAAAATATTTCTGGGACACGGTACGAGCTCGCGAGGAACAGAGGTAACACTTGAGCGAATCTCTCAAAGGGAAATGGCTCGACAAATAACAAGTGCAATGGCTTTGTTCTCCTAACGAAGTCCATGAATCAAGCTACAATCCCAGCTATGACTCGTGTTCCGTGCTTCGGGTCTCGCACAATCTTAAATAATATACGCCTGGCAATTTGCTTTCCAACGACGATCGTTGGATGTATTCGGTTGCCAAAAAGTAATCTCGGATCTCTGCAGTACGTAATGTTGTTTTGTCTTTCAACGATAAACATCGTGTCTAACTTGCAACGACATATTCTCTATTAGCAGTACATTCTCGCTGTTGACAATTTGATATAATGATCGTTATTAATATTTGAATATCACGATGCGCGAAAGATGATTACTCTGTATATTTATTTGTAATAATGTTATTGAATATTCTTCTTTATACGTTACAATACTTGTTCTAGTTAATGGAAATGGAAATTATATTTATTTAATGCACGTAAGATTTTGCACAATAAGAAATAAAGCAAACAATTGCGAAATTTAAAATCATCAAAATATTGTTGTTAACGAGCAGGTTACATCAAATTTTCATCCCCGCTTTGCTTAGATTTATTTTCGTAAATATTACCTAGTAATACCTAAGAATATATTTCATAGTTTACATTTTATTCAGTTAGCAAATTAAACGTCGCGAAGTTTCGTTTCGACGAACAAAATTTATTTAATTATCGGTTACTTCGCGAATTGTTAGTTAAAAACTCGAAATCGAGAGAACCAAATGCAAACATTTAATCATTCGTGACTTTGTTATTGAAATCGGAACTTGAAAGTAAATACGATTGCTCGTATGTCATAAATAATATTAAATACATACACACATACATTTGTCAATGTTTTGTGCGTCGTTGATTAAGTATTGTAAAATTCGCTCGATTCGTTGACGGTTCCAAAATTTTTTGATAAAAATTGCGTACAAATTAGAATTTTGTCAACTTTCCTCCGTTTTTGTTCCATTTTTGTTCATCGTCGACGGGTTTGACAGCTCACGAAACACGCGTCGATACAAGCGTTTTGATTGTAGAATAGTGAAACGTGAAACATTTTCGAGGTGTATCGTACGGCGTGTGAGTAAAAGAACCCTTTGATTTTGAGTGAAATAGAGGCAGATTTAAAGGAAAGAAATAACATTTCACCAATAATTACACTCGCTTTTAGCGACGCTTCGATAAAGACAGTTGACCTCTTTAATTTATTCGGAAATTAATGAATAATCGAAAATCGACGTTCGATTAAATTTTATCGGTTGCTTTTTCAACGCGTTCCATGGACATAATGGCGAATGAAAGAGAGAAAATTGATGGATGAAACGAGCAACGATGTCACTGTTCTTCAATAAGACCACGGGAAAAGGATCTACTAAACCAGAGTTTAATTTTCAATTCGGAAGCTCGGATCGTCTTCGCTTAAACTCTTTAAAACCTTGGTGAATTTATTCGACAGTTTGGCTTAAGAAGTCCATATTCTCCGCTACGATTTGAAATCCGTAAAGATGGAATTTCAAGCGTGCTCAACGATCGTGAAAGAATTCATTTTAGAGAATCGATCACTTGAAAAGGATAAAGATTACCTGAAATCGCGACTAAAATTTCTAAAATCTACAAAAATTCGAAAACTCGACTTGTGATTTCAATTAACACGTTCCAGTCCATTTTTTAAACACGTCAACGGTTTGAAAATCCAACTCTTGTATTCAATCTGTATAAAAGGAATGAAATATTATTTCCTTCGCAAAAGCATCTTCTGACGCATTACCTTCTATTTAGAATTTTTCATTCGAACGCCGACAACAATGACCACAAATAAATCTTTGTACGCGACGACGCTGATAATAAATCTCAGGAGCGGCGAAAAGGCTTTAAGAACACGAACTATGATAAAAGAGTCTTCTCTTTAACCACAATTACCTAGCAGTGGCGACGGACTAGCGAGCGTTATCATCACGAACGTTTATCTCGACAAGATCTTCGAAGTTCGGGTATTTTCACGACATCCTCGCTTCAACTCTGGGACAACGCGTACCATTTTCTGGTTTATGGTGGTCTCAGAAGCGAACGAGCTCACGAGCCAACGTCGTTTTCGTCAGGATTTTGTTAGAACGCCTTCAGGCCAAAAAGATTTCGCTAGCAAAGCCGCGACGAAATTCGATGTTTCTGCCTCGACGTTCGCTTTTTCACCTTCGCAGATTCAGTTTCAAGCTTCTCCTACCCCGTTTCACGTTCGCCCCTGGTTGTTTCACGAAAGTGGTCGGCGAAGGACTACTCTGAGACCTTTCGGGGAATATCCGTGCTGGAAAACTGTGTTCACAAGCTGCGAATTTTAATAATCTTATAAACTCTAATCTTATAGAGCAATTTAGCTAGCGCTCTTCGCCGAATTTAATATTATTTTCGACGTGAATGAAATCGGCTTTGCAGCTAAACACGTGTACACGAGACAGAAGAAGTTGAGACACAGATTTTGTCAGCTTTGAGATTTGGGATTTTACCGAAGGATTTGAGATCCAAAGGAAAGATGCGAGGGGAATTTATGTAGACTTGTGTCAGATCGTTGCAAATGAAACGAATTTTTAGTCAAACTTTGAACGTTTACAGCTGGTAATTTTTCGTCTATCTTTAATATTGGCTGTTCAAGTAATGGCGACAAATTCTCCCAAATGATTGTTAATCCGAATGATATATTATAGTTTAATCAATTAGTCAGTTAGTAGAAAAAAAATTTAGCGCGATTGAATTTAGTTTAGTTAGTCACGCTTGAATTATAGGATAAAATTACCGCTGTGGAAAGAGAATGGGAGTTGGTCTATGCATATAGAAAGCAAAATTTACATACCCACACTGAAAGATGTGAATGATTTGCATGAAGAAATATTGCAATCCCAGTATTCCTGATTTCGAATAACGTTTTATCTTTAAACATTCGAAATAATTCTTCGTCAATATGATAAATGGTTTTTAAAATACATTTGAAAAAGAGAAATTCTGTCGTACGACTACAAAAAATTTAGCACCATGAACATGCAATGTAATATAAAAAAAGGCGTAAAGAGAAAAAACTGTAGGTATATACCGATTAAATAAATCTGGTTGTCACGATCGAAATGATTGAATTTACACAAAATTCTTTCTACGGTCTCCAAATAGGAAACATCACGCGTAATCGCCCAATACATATTCTAATCAATCGTTTCTTCGAAGTAAGATCGAAGGGTGGACTAAAAGATAACTTTCAAATTCTAACTTTTCCCAGATGTTCATGCGTAACGTCGAACAAGTAATCGAAAACCGGTGTTTTGCGTTTCCCTAACGCAACAGCCGCATCTTTCTCAAAGGCTGATCTCACGAGACTCGCAGGATTTTTCCAGACTGATGCTACTGGATAAGAAACCCTATAGAGAGAAAGGGGAAACGAAGGGAGAAAAAAAAAAACGCGGCATGGAGCGAAACTGCGCGTACCTCGCTACTACTTCTCGAGTCGAATCGAATCATGGCACCCGTGGGAAATAAGTTTTGGTCGATCATACATTGGCTCACGGTTGTCTGATCGGAAAGTGCTTGAACTACTGCGACGCCCTACCAGACAATTGCCACCCTTGGACAATCGTCTGGTCAAAATTTCTACTTATCAGGAAGTTTATTTCACGTTTCCTCTCGCCGTTAGATAGTTGAAGGGTTATCAAACAAACCGTATATCAATGTTCGGGAGGAGATTGATAGATGGTAGTGTTATGTGTTCTTGACTGATATTTCATTTTCGTTAAGTTATTGCAGCGGGTGATATATGTATTTCGATGATATATTATGATCTATGATGTTGGTTTAGTTTGAACTGGTGTTTGGACAGAGGCGTAAATATGCTTCAAGTTAAAGGGTATTAGAATATTTAACGAGTTCTCTTGCACACTAATTTGCTGAAAGTCTTTGCTCTAGGACAACTCTCTCGTAGTTGCACAATTTTTTGACAGATATTACAATCAGATTAAAATCAAACTTGTAATTTATAAAGTTTTTATAGAATTTTTATTAGTTGAGGAAGTTATCAACAGACTGCAAATTTGTATGCAAATTTATATTTTTGTGAACGCGACTAGAAATAATGAAACCTATAAGAAAACTTCCGTCGACTTCTAAATACCATAACGTGCGCTTTACTTTAAGAAGAGACATTTTTATATCTTCATGAACAATTTTTGAAATTATTACCGCAGCAGAAAATAGTGAAAAGCGTGGTATATTTGACAAGAAATTTTCAAATTTCATATAGTAGCGGAAAAGATTTCCAATGGATACGATCAAGTAATCCGAATTTCTGAGAACAGCCAGTAATACCAGAATTTAAGGTCTCAAATGTTATCATGCTTTTCCTCGACGTAATATTTAAATTTGCGATACAGTTCGCGGAGAACCATGCGAATTTAAATTCATATCACACTTTTCTTCGCTACGTCTTAACACAGGGAACAATGTTGTCTCCTTACTAAAATGTTAAGATTTTTTATTAATCTAGTGGACAACATTTTAAGTTAATTAAATTGAACGCAGCCGTTTAAAACATAGAAGAGTGCGAATAAAAGATTCGTAAAAATAAAAGATTTCCGTTGTCCAGAAAATTTGTTCCAGCAAAAGAAGTAGAAAGCAATAATAATAAGGAGAGGATTTAAACGAAAGGTTGCGTACAATAGAGTTTCAGAGAAAGAAAGAAACATTTTCATAAAACTTTATACCTTGACAAGGAACGTACATATAAACGTCAAGTGCAACGAGCACGATAAAACGGTTGAATCTGGAGAAGAGTCCAGTTGCTTTTGTTTCTAGCTGGCAAGTTTATTTTCCTACGTAAACGAAGAAGTCGAGAACGGACACTAACTCGAACAGCTTTCCTTCGTCCTTGATCATTTAGCCTTTCAATTTTATCGCAACATGAACGATATGTGGATAAAAACGTATGGAAGATATTTTAGTAGTTGCTAAATTCGTCATAAAAAATTAACCTTGATCAATCCATGCCATAATTTTTCTGTTGAAATAAAAAGATATGAAAATGACATATGTGTCATGTTGATGTTTCTTGACACGCGAATATTAACTTAATAACGTTTATAATATATTTCGTAAAAATATGGAAGTGAAATACAATACATATATAATTGATTAGCCATTTAAATGAACGAAAATCGTTAATAAATATTGACAGATAAATAGGCAAAAATAAACGACAAATATTAAAATTTATATCTTTATAATCCATATTTATATATATTAATATATACGGATAGACATAAAAGCATCGCGCGTGATTTATCTGTACATTCCAGATCCGTTAGAAATTGTTTCGCATTATTAAACGTTCCCTACGATCGTAACATCACGCTCCTCTTCCTTATAAACTGTTCCTTCGCGTTCGATCTACCAACGGAATCTTCCACCAACTTTATCACGTCACAAAATCCGAATCGACGTCATATAACGGCTTTGGTTCGAATCGCGTCATTCAACCTCGAGAAAATCCTTGATTCTAATTAATCGCGTCTCTTCCCTCGATATAACATTCGAGCATGGTACAGCGTTAAATAGAAACCAAAAATTTTCATATTCGCCGTTATTTATTTTTTTTTTTTTTTGTTTAATGTTAAAAAGATACTTTTTAAAATATTCTAATTTTTTAAAAGCGTTTCTCTATGAACTGTCGAGCCTCCGAAGCTTCGAACTTCGTACGTTTCGTAATCAAACATAATATTGCGAAGGGAAAATCATGAAATTTACAGAAGAGAATACAACAGGTTTTATATTATACTTTTACGTAGATGGGAAGGCACATTTCAGTTATCTATACGTGCGGGTGTCATACGTATTTTTTAATTTATACCCAAAGAAGTCGATGTTAATTTTGGAAAAGTTAGAAACGCGAGAAAAGCGGCGGGAGGAACGCGTAAGGAACGTGGCAGAAGATCATGAACGACTGCATCGTGCGAATATATGTATAAATGGAATACCTATCAACGTTGAGATAAGAAATATGAAACAGGTGTTGTATAAATAAAAGATCAGGGATCAACCGATTCTGAGATCGGATATATTTCAGCTTCAAACGATAAAAGCGACATATCGATATGTGAATATTTATTGCACATAACATTTATTCCACATAATATCGGGACATCGTCGATTTTAACAACGTATCGAATTTATTCCTGCTAATACGAATCGGTATTCGAACGACTGGCTTTCTTGAAATAATTGCAGATATTAAGATGACTTTTTAAATCACCCAACGAAATCGTTCGAACTTGCACCATTAGAGTATATATTGGGTTTATCATTTTACTTCCAAAAAGGAGAACGCAAAGAAGGGAGAAGGAATATGGATGATCTGAATATGAGAAAACATTCTTTCAATATCCCAAATTGATAGTCGAGTTTCAAATAATATAAGCAATATTTTCTCATGTATTAATTTATAATTACGTACTAAATAACACCAGCTGGCTTAACATTAAAGATCCTTCGACACGCTTAAATCTTTAATGAAAACACACGAGAAAGGAAAATCCAATATCCTCGCTATCAAAGCACAGGGAGTAGCTAAATTCCAAGGAAAATTACATAAATATGAACGGAAGGAAGGGAGCGTGTTCGCACTGTCTTTCCCCGGAAGTTATTTGCTCGACGGATCGACGTCAATACAAGGGAAACAAGTGTCTCGACAGGCACTCGAGCGATCAAATGTCCTCCCGACATGCCCACCAGCTACATGGAAGGACTTTCCCGTTGGCTTCAGGGCGTGTTAGTGACGTGTGACGTCTAAATTCCTCCACTAAATTACCGAGACCACCGAAGCTTTCTCTTTGCGTCTTTCATCCTCTTCCTCTACTCCGCTGTTCGCCCATCTCTCACTCTCTTCGTTTCTCTTCGTTCCCCTTCGTTCGTGTCTTCGTCTCTTCTTTCGTTTTCCTTTCTGCTTCCTCTTCCCTTTTTCTTCGTCAATAAAAGGCTGGCGGAATCTTCGCCATGGGAACAGGAACAACCACTTGGCGGAAGTCGATCCGTCACGTCGGCTTTACGAAGCCCGTGCTTCGTAACTGAAACGCGGTTAATCTGTTAGAAAAGCAATTCTCAGAAGCGTGCGGTGCATCGAGTCGAGAAAACGTTGCGCCGCTCGTTCTTTCCTAAGCTCGATCGACGCCCCACTGTGGATTACTAAATCTGTTTGGGAACACGACGCTGAACGATTCATGGGTTCGTTTCCTTCTCTGCTGATCCTTCCTAGTCTTTCCTATATTTAGTCATTCAGTTCCCTCAACGTCTAACGCTTCTTATAAATTTTACTGTAGATTAGGATTATCGTAGTTATCACGTAATCGTAGTCTTAAGCAGTTAAAATTCTATTAAATTGAAAATTTAAATGTAAAATCAAATATTATACTATCGTTGTTATTACGTTGCTTCATATTTGACTTATTAATTTGCAAAATATCAAAATTTTAAATTTCCAGCATTTCATACAGTTATAATTAGAACACAATGTTCTTAATTAGAATTTAATTATACAATGCACTACACAGTATATTCGCATCACGTGAATGTAAAACTGGTTCAAGTCGTTATATTCCCATTACATTCGTATGAATATAGTAATGAAGTCGTTGCTACCAACTGGAAGAGTTCAAACATTATTTCTAAATAGCATAAACTGAAAATTACAGCAAACACGTACTAGAAATCATTTTGTATGCAAATTAAAATCTCCGCCTCTCCATTGTTCAAAGGAAACAAAGATTTATACAACGTAATGAAAGTACAGAAAAACTGTTAAAAAATTCACGAGTTCATTAATACCAGAAAGCAAGTTTCGTTGCGATTAAAGCGTCACATACGATATGTTTCATTTCGTCACGTTCCAATTAATCCTTCACTCTTTCTCCTTTCCTCTTTTTTACTTCCCTTCCTCTTTCTTTTTTCCTTTAACAGCCTAACCGTTTGCCTAATAGTAACGAGCATTTCTAGCTAAAAATCTTGGTTTAGACACGCCACGATGTATATGCGCACGTGTAAATATGGAGGAAATCCTAGTTCCATATATTGTTCGAGTAAGAGCTCTCGAGGTGATGAGAGTCATTACAAAAGATGAGACGGTCGTCTAATTTTAGAATGAACCTCAGTCGTTTCTATGAGTCCACGTGACTGTAAAACAGGTATACGGACCAGATGCGACCTCAAATTAAAATTTTATCTCGCGATACTCGACGTATTTCGTTCTACTCGAACATCGATCCACCGTATCGTTGAGTTAAACGTTCGAGAGATGGTAAAACAAACGGTTTCACTACATAATAGAATATTCTTCTATTATGTGAATGATTCGTATTAGTTTTTGTACGACGAGTAAAATTGCTACAATAAGGATAAATATCTGTAGTCAGAATTGACCCAGCCTTCGCCAGCCGAGGGTTAGTGTCACAGTATTTCATATTTGAAAATTTCATTGCTAGATCTTTTAAAATTCTCCACTAGATTTCGATAAATCAGAAACTAAAAGTTCAGATTTCTTTGAAAGGTTAATGGTCCGTGTTTAAAAGTTAAAAAATGGAGAATCCAGTAACATCAAGTATGGAAAAATATATCTTGCAGAAATGTAGAATAATGATTTAATGGTAGAAAATAGTAGAAAGTAGATTTAACAATGAGCTAGTAAAAGATAATTTTATCAGAAAATAGAACTGGAATAGCGGCTGGTGGAAATATAGATGTGGAGAGGTGAAATCAGATTCGAACCGCATGCAGTACATTTACATCGATTTTAGACATTGAAAGGTGCGACGAGGTAACTAGAAACGTTTAACTCGGTTATCAAGCGGCGTGTCTAGCTTCAGTTTCCTCTTTGTTGGGACCATTCGTGACCAGTGTATCACCATGCTGCGGTTACGAATCAATATTGTCGACCTGTACCGCATTGTCACCACGTGTCTTTGCAATCGGTAGCTCGTTTTGTGCTTACTGCGTTCACGGCTTTACAACTTTATCGTGCATTATACTATCACATCCGAACTAGTGAAACAATCCGACGCAATTTTCTGTAACTAGTTGCCATAAATCCATTGTTCGTCGAAGAACAATGATCGTCTCGCGTTCAGCAACGATATTACTTGAACAAAAGTACACTTGCTAAATAAGAGACTAAATTAGATGGCGATAATGAAAAATCTGCAACTTTTATTTATAATATCGATTTTTAATACTTCAGGATTGATTTACGTAAATTATTAATTTTATCAAGTCATTAACTCTTTACTATCATTATCGTTACTACAACTTTAATTAATCGTTATCAAAAGATGAACTAATTTAAAATAACAAGCATCGTTTCTAAGGAATTCATCTTATTTCTGCATTTGGGTTAAATCAAAATCATTAGAATCGGAAAATCGTATAAAATCATATTAATATCTCTTTATATACTACCTGTGAATATCATACCGCGTTTAGCACGGGATATATACGCTCATCTATAGACATGCGATGTTAAAAGTCATTAAAAGGTTCGTTCACTTTTGTATTCGTGTTTAAATTCACGATACTTAAACGTCACTGTGAGTTTTACGAGTCTCGTAAATTGAAATTCTACGATCTGCACTATGTTAAAAGACATCCGATTGTCGAATAAACGTGTCACTCTCGCACAAGTTATCGCGCGGCAATTTCATAAAAATTTAATAACCATTCTTCATAGTATTCGTCATTCTATTGGAAATAACATTTTGCTGTGACCTTTCGATGGTGTTATTTGTACGAGTTCTTCGCGCAAAGAAATCTCTGTATTCAATCAAATCAGAAAATCATTCGATTATCTTTTTTAATCTGCCTACATTGTGGAATTTACTCGGACTGTTTAATTATTGAAACTTTTAATAATAACCTTCTTCTTGAATAGCTGGATTTAAAAATGATTATCTTAGCTAGTAATTAAATTCATCGAGGGCTTAATGAACGTAACATTCCTGCCAAAATACGCAAGGTCCGGTTAAGATCCATCTTGCATAGCACACTGAGCTCTATGTTCATTAAAACGCGAATGTGAATCGCTCGCGACGCGACGATTCCTCGAGCTGGACTTCTTGCAGTTGATTTAGAAATATTTTAGTGAAACAAGGAAGATTTTCTCAAATGTTTCCGTGATGAGAGAATAATTATAGATTTTCGGTGCTGGCAGAGATAGAAAATTGTAATTTGCACCTTAATTACTTAACACTACACTTAATTTTTAAAAGAGTATTTAAACGTTGACTTATGATAAAATAAAATAATTCCTAGCCGTAAAACATTTTTTGTATAAAATATCTCACTTCGTATTATTCTCGAAATTCGAATTACAACGGCTAATCTATAATCTGGTTGTCGACGATTTAATTTTGCTGAAAGCATCGCGGGGTTTATAATTGTAAGTTGTACGTAGAGATTAGAAGTGAAACGGAGTATAATAATCCCGTCTCCTATACGGCTTGACGTTTTTCTTCGCTATTTACCCTGAAAATCAGAACAAACGTACATCAGTATAAATTACATTATGATTAAAACTTAATATTATAATGTATCTATAATTCAGAATTATAATTATATTAACTAACAAGTAATTTACCAACTATAATATTCGATACTTTTCAAATATTGAAGTTTTAGACGTTTTAAAAACATCAACAATATTTAAAAATTATTGTGAAATTACTCTGTCACACCTACGAAATAACATTTTACTAAAATTTCGATGCATAACGGTAATTCGTACGACACATTAATTCCACTCGTCTGCGTATTTTTGACAAAGTACGATTATTCGTCTATTCGACTTCTATAAGGCTAATTACGAAGACTGGAATATATACTCGAATTTAATAAGAGTAGGTGAATAACCTTCGTGCTGTCTCCTGTGCGCATCGATGCATGTCATCGAATTCACGTAACCGTGGATGATTATATTAAAATTAATTGCGTGCAACCGTTTCACGTTATCTTCTGTATTAAGTTTATCGTGACCAGCTTCGTGTTTCAGTTTTCTGGGTCGGTCGGTTCACGCGAGTCAATGGTCTTCGATCGAATTTTCATAAAGCTTGTATCGGTACAATTGTCACGTTTCATGTCGATGCCCGGTATCCAACGAACCGAGTGTCTTCGATCGATTACATTTTCTCGTATGCGTTGCTTCTGCTTACACGAAAGTTCCATTTAAAAAGAAACGCGCGATGAATAGATCGACCGTCTCCACCGGCTTAATTTTACTTCGCCCTGGTTCGTTGCATTTCGTCGTATTTCGTTAGCCACCTTCGAAGCAATCTTTACGAACGAAGAAGAAAACCATTTATATTTTTTTCGTATTAAGTAAGAAATTTTTTGAAATATTGATGCAAAAATGTATAAATAAGAAATTTCATGTAAATTTATGTGTAGGAGAATTATGCATGAGATGCTGTATGAAAAGTTGATACTGTACCTAAACTGTACAACAAGAATGCAGAGTACGTAATTAAAATTGTTGATGAATTATATTTTAGGGAATATCGTTGTATCACCGAGAATTATGCTTTAGAAAAATTGCTACATAAACGTGAAACTTCATTTAGATATAATTTTAAAATTACTGTATGAATCAATTTTGAACATAGATTTTGAAACATCGAGTTTATGGCAGGTAGAATGTCAAATGGCATAAAATTATTATATAAGTGTAAATTAACGAAAATGTATGATGCGAAATAAAAAAAAATATAAGTTAAATATCGCAGCAACGATTTAACACATATTTTTTATTTTACATCGTACATTTTCGTTAATCTACAGTTATATAATAATTATACGTTATTTGACATTCTACCTACGATAAACTCAATGTTTCAAAATCGATGTTCAAAATTGGTTCGTATAGTAATTTTAAAATGATTAAATTACTATATTAAATCATTGCTGCGATATTTAACTTGGCTGCGACACAGCTCTCATATTTTCCTCAGAATTGCAATTTCGCAGGGTACATATTTTTAAGAAACTTCCATGCAGGTCGATAAACATTCGTGATGAGTTTAATATCGTAGGACACGGACCTAGAAAATCTGTCTCGAGACAGACCCCAGTTTATTGCATAACGCGGCAATAGACCCCAAGAGCGTCTGACAAACTGTATCATAGGTTTATTTGTATTCGTGAGTATCACGTAGATTATTTTCTTATTTCTTGATTTCTTGATAAATTTTAATTTACCAAAACACGCCAAATTCTTATCAAATTTCTGTTTCCTTGTCTTAAACTTTGACAATTTTAAGTTTCAATATCTAACTGTATATTTTGAAAACCTTTTCTATTCGTCGAAGTAGAATTGTAATTTTTCTCTTTTATTAAGATAATTTCAATCTCCATGAAAAATTATCTTGCAGTAAACAAATTATTGTCACAAGTGAGAGACTTGTAACAAATACACAAACAAAATTTTCAACCTCAAACAATAATGCGTTCCAGCAGTCAGATTTTTATTAATTCAAAAAAATTGTTAAAAAAAAAAAAAATATAAAAAATATAGTATATCTTGATTCATAGACAGATTATTCCTTCAAACATAAACAAGGATCGTGTTTTATTTTTCGTTTTTAATCGTATTTGTTAGAAATATCTTTACCTTTGTGCACAACCACTGGGTTGCTTTGAAGCACGCGTAATCTAAAAATCCACATTTCTCAACCGTCACGGTTACACAGTCGATGGTCAGGAAACTTTTTCAATGTTACATATGCTATTCCCGTATCTGTAAGGAAGTAAGTATAACGCTAGCATATGATCGATCAAAGGAGTAAAAATGTTTTACGGTCGCTTAGATATTTTCGCGGCGCATACATTTTGAAGGTGTGAAATGCGCGAAGCTTCGATCATTCAAGTTATGCATTTCTATGGAATGTCACCGTACTGCAGTTTCCATATCGATCATTTTTGCCCGACAAGTTTACAAAAGGCATATGAATTGATAAAATGTTGTATAAAAACTGGAATCTACAACGTCACTGACAGAAAGCGATTCTAAAAATGAAAAAGAAAAATGATCGAAATTACCATTAATTGATAAAAACGTTCGTAAAGCAATTAGATTCGAGTTTTATTCATTTTTCAGCAAGCATATGTCAGCAGTAAATGTCTTGTTGCTTTTTTATATATTTAAATTACCTTCAAATTGTACTAGTAGAATCAAGAAATAGTACCTACGTGTACAAATACATTCGTGAATCATTTTATCAATGTCTACAGAAAGATATTGAAAATGATTGAAAACGAAACTCCAATATTGACCTCCATAAATTGTCGTTAACTGGTCATATCAGTCCCATAATGCTACCCACTCGATCGCTTGGTGTATTTCATTGAAGGTATATATAGACGAACAGTATTTCGCGATAGTTATTGCAATGGCGTAGAGAACGTCTCATCTTAATAACAACGAAGCATTACCATTATTGTGTAACGCTTACGACACCCACTTGCGGCCATCCTCCAGCCTACTATTTTATTTGCACACGACAGGGTGAAACGACGGTCGACCACGCCAGCACACGCAATCTGCGAACACGCATGATACCAACTGACGACGTTTCTCCCCTTTTTTAGTTCTCTCTCCGTGCAATAACACGCGCAGATAACACGATGAAGATAACGGGCTGCTATTTCCGTAATTGGGTCTGCAAGGGAATGCGACACGACCCGATTGTACATACGTTCGACGAAGCAATGCGACAAAAGAAACGTTGAAAGAGGAGGAATAACGGAGAAAACACGTCAACGAAGAAATTATCGAAGAAAAATTGCCTGTAATTCCGATCGTGTGAATGTTATGCGTATTGGAAACTTTATCGCGTAAATCAAGATTGGAGCCGACTTCACGATCCTTTCAAGGCACTGCTTCCCAATCTTCTTTCGATCTCGTCTCTCTTTTGTGATAGTTCCGGGTAGGTTCCATTTCTTCGATTGTATTTATAAAAATACGAATTTCCATAAACATCTGTAATCCGTTTATAATATTAATTGGAACGTCTGTCTTACGATAATTTATCAATTAATAATAGTAATAAATTGACAATAATGTTTCGTCCAATAGGATAAACATCGGCATTCTCGTCGTTGTATCGTATATTATTTCTACGTTCTTTTGCGTTATCTTATTCGTTTGTATGTTCGTTCCTTTTATTTAGTCGAGCAATAGAAACATCGAAGAAGGAAATCATACGATGAAAAATAGAATCTACTTCTAACTAGGTCTACCTCGAACCGTAGATCTAGTGTAGGCTCTACATTTAATGACACGATGGGCAAATGATGGTTGAAAAAGTGGACGAAGATATCGCGAAACTTGGAAGATCGATTATTATGTCAAAAATAGAAATTTTTGTTTGATTGCCGGAATTAACGTCGTGTGTTGTAAATTGAGCTTAACTAGCACTTTAAAGGGCCAATTAAATGGTCAATTGCGGACTACATCTGCTATTAAATGTTTGATATCTATTTAAAACTGTAACTCTGTGGATAATGATTACAATGGGCGATGTCAGTTGACGTAAAGAAGAAATCATTAGAAATGGTAGCTGTCTTGTTGTTAGATCGATACATTGCATTACTCAGCAAAGTAGGCCTTTTTCTAGCGCTTTCCTTCTGTAAAATATTTATCGTTGTCTGGTTTGTAACTATGCATACGTGATACGGCATAGCTAATTTTCGATTCTTCCTCCGAAACTTTTTTTTGTGTATAGCACCGTTAGATATACATTCTTTTAAAGGAAACTTTAGGTAATCGTTAGGAAAAAATCTAACATAAAACTTGGAAGCATTATAATTCTTTGATAAGTATATATGTATAAAAGTTACAGCCGTAAAAAGTTGGTTCGTATCTCTGTTATTTTCATGGTTCGCGCGACAATATTTTGTCGAATAGCCAAGATTTTTCACAGTTTTCTTCCTCGCAACTTACGTTCAACCGGATTTGCATAAGGTATTACTTCTATATCCGCCCTACACATAAATTTCCCGATATGACCAAATGATCTTAAGTTAAAATCTAAGTCTTAACGTAATCTAAAACAAAAGTCGCGTATTTCACTTAAATTATTAACTTGGATTAAAGCTTAAATCAAAAGTTGTACAATTTATATTAACTTGTTGCGGTGTGACATCTTGCTAATTAATTTCTTTTATAGAAACAACGTATTCGTATGAAATATCTTCTTATATCGTTTCTCACGATTTTTACGTGCTATACATTTTTACCCTTCGTGCATTTTATAACGACGTTTTAATATTATTATCAAACATTAACATCGCGAAATATTTTAATCGAAAGAATCGAATCGACGCGAAACTATTTTTCCGCGTGTTGCAATATCGTAAACCCTTGACATTTAAATACTGGGCCAGAGTTTCGTGGGAGGGAAATAATCTCCTTAATGAAATTGGTCCATCGAATTTATACGCCTTTATCTTGTCACGTTATTTCAGTTCTGTTGACTTTAATTAACAATTGTGCACGAAACTTCGTACGATAAAATCCTTAAATAATCCATCAATTTATTTCTATGGTTATATTAAGTAATCGATTAGCTTACAAATAAGAAATTTGAATTTATACGTATTCAATAAATTTATGCATATAGAAATCGCGAACTGCCAAGTAAAGTAAAACCTGCAACATCTTTTATTAAAATACTATACACACGATCAATTTAATATTAATCCATTCTGCGATATGTTCGTTTGTATCATTCATGCATTTCCAATAATTCATGCCGTGTCTAATCCCTTCTACGTCCACATGTGTGTTCGATCGGCACATAAATTATATTCGTACGTGATCGTAACAAACGGCTGCGTAAACTATCCATTTCTCATCGAAATGCAATAAAGAGACTAAGAATAGAGAGAAATGCGTCGAGGAAAGCGAACAAAGTTCGCTGTGAAACTATAATTCAGTCAATGCGGTGCAAGGTTGCGGAGTTTTATTTATCTGTATCGACATGTTGCTAGTTTCTATTTACAGAACGCGAAGACACACGAATATAATTAACCTATACGAGACAGACGATGAATGCACATTCGCAGAAAAGAATAATCGCTGTACTGAAAAATTAATCGCGTGAGTCGTTACGGTCGATCGTGTCGTACTTTCATTTCTTCCGCCCTTTACTTTTCAATCATTAGAAATATATTTGTCGATTTTGATGGTTGTTAATCCTTTGATCATTATAAGCAGAATGCGACAATTTTTAATACAAAACTATATTTATCAAATTAAATATTATATTATATATTAGGTCATCCCATAAGTCCTTTCCCATCCCATACCTTTCAGTTTCATGAAAAAATGTAATCCCCCTCTCGTTGTACAACTTTTTCCCATTTTTCTGGTAGGGCCATTATTCCGTCTCGATAAAAGTTCTCTTGTTTTTCTTTAAAATAATTTTCTAAGCTATTTTTGAGAATGTCGATATTTTCCAATTTTTTACCTACTAAAAAGTGTCGTAATGCTCTGAACAGGTGGTAATCAGATGGGGAAATGTCCGGGGAATATGGGGGATGTGGTAAAATTTCCCAATTAAATTCGGACAATTTTTTTGTAACGCTTTTCGCGACACGCGGTCTAGCGTTGTCGCGATGGAAGATAACGTTGTTCCTATTCGCTAAACCTGGTCGTTTTTCAACTAGTGCTTCCCTTAATTTTTCTAACTGAGTGTGATATTTGTCTGAATGAATGGTATCACTACTAGATAAAAGTTCAAAATAGAGTATTCCTTTATAATCTCACCATACGCACAAGAGAACTTTACGCGGATGTAACCCTGGTTTTGCACAGCGTTGAGGTGGCTGATTTCGTTGGGACCAGCTACGTTTCCGTTCAGGGTTTTCGTAAAGTATCCACTTTTCATCGCCAGTTACCAGGCGTTTAAGGAATGGCTCGTGTTTATTACGCGCAAGTAACGACACGCACGCTGTCGTTCGTTCAAGACGATTCCGTTCCGTAAGTTCATGGGGCACCCAAACGTTCAACTTTGACACCATCCCCATTTTTTTTAAACACCTACGAATCGTTGTCTTAGGTATTTTCAGAACATTCGACATCTCTCGAACCGTCAAACTTCGTGATTTTTCAACAAGATCCCGAATTTTATCTTCGTCTGTCCGAGGAGGACGCCCGGAGCGTTCCTCGTCTTCTAAACAGAAATTCCCAGCTCTAAAACGTTGGAACCACTTCCTACAGGTGCGAGATGAAAACGCATTTTCTCCGTAAACAGCGCATATGTTTTTCGTGGCAATTGTTACAGAACTTCCTTTTCGAAATTCATATAACGCGAGATGTCGAAAATGGATACGCGTTTCACTCGTGATTTTTTACTGTTAGAAGTTACTGTATTCGCTATATTGCGATCTTATACCCACGACAATCTGCTCTAGCCTGTTCTCGATCAGCTAAGCTCGAGTGCATTGGTCCTTTATCGCCGTATGTTTATAAATCGACGCATGAAATGTATACACAAAAGTCGGCACGAACTTATGGGATGACCTAATAGATATGAAAAGATCCGATAAAAGATCGTACGATACTCGCGCTGCTATCACATTATCATTGCAGCCCCTAATATTATGTCTTTCGTTTTATACATATGCCATATGTGAGTCATCCACATTTTCAACTTATACACATATATTATTCATAGGTATTCATATATTATTCAAAATTCTGTGGTCTCGCATCTCTTAGCTCGTTAAACGATCGATATTTTGGAATTTATTCGATGCATCGAGGATAAGCAACTATCCTTTCTTCTTTCATTAAGCAATTTAAATCTCTACGAAGAGATTATTCTGCAAAGCATTATACGTTATCAAGCAAATTATAATTTCAAATACAATATAATTACATTTACAATACATCATTTTCGTATACTGTTAGGATACAATTTTTAAAAAAACGATTAAGTAATATCATATATAGTCAAAGGTTTGAAACGAAACTATCGAGACATTGTTACATGACAAATCTTCTTCGTTGAGCTATGCAAATAACAGTTTTATTGGATTTCCATTGATATCTGTCATTAAATTGTCTTACGTTATTCAACTCGATTGCTCATCTTCGCATCTTCGAAGTTCTTTGTTTATATTAGGTCGTCCGAAAAATTTCTTTCGTTTTATGAGGAAATAATAGACGCACAACGTTTTGTGTTTTATATTATTTTATCGAATTACGTACGATCCATTTTATTCTGTCGAGATAAACACCACGACATTTCACAGACTTGGTTTCACGCTTGTACGAAGGTGCACTGTTGTAAAAATCACGTTTGCGAAAGGAAGACACTTTCTGAACAACCTAATAATATTTTCTCTTAGATTTAGTTCCTGATCAAGATCGTTCACACGTTACAATTTGCCTGTTTGCAAAGTTTTCACGCGTATAAAAGTTTGACGAATGCAATTCGACGGTCGGCTGCATGCTGTTTCTGCCAGCGAATCGCGTGAACAATCGTTTATCCGGCGGACACGACACTGAAACGTGTAAATTCAGCGCGCGATATAATTTAATCATGAGAAACGCGTGGATATCGAAACACGATATTTTATATCTGGATAAAACGTCTCTTTGTGTACCGATCGTTTAATTGCATAACTGAATTCTTGCGTCCCGTGCATTCGTCGTGTGCGAACGTTGATTTCCGCCGATTAACAGTCATGTTCATTCAACTCTATTTGTCCAGAATCGCGCGGTGGAAAAATATTTTCACGGATATCTGAAAGTGTACCTTTTCCCCGGTTTTGTTTTCACGTTCGTTTATTTCATTTCACCGAACAATGTTTACAGAAAGATTTTCCATCGTCAGGTATACGGTAAATTAATTTCTGTCGATTTAATCGTTTGACATATCCTTTGTAGAATATTTCGACTTTTACTGTTTCACCGTTCCAATGCTTTGACGTCCGAACTATACGCGTGACTTTTTTATCACAAATTTTCTTCCAGATATTTAGAAACAAATCAAATAACATGTATTTCTATAAAGGTGGCAGCGAATATTTTGACTTCTCTTTACTTGCTCAACTGATGGAAGACAAGACGGGAATAGAATGTGGCAAATTAATATCGTCATTGCTAAATATTTGCGTAGGCGAGAGCAAATCGATACATTGCCGGGGGGATAACATCGAAGGGAGCAACATAGCTAGAAACTTACTAATTGCAAGTCCTCGGCAAATTCCCAAAAGATGAAACATCGTTTAATTGACAATAGGATGGACGTTCTGTTAATAATTCGACTGTTCTTTGTCTAAAAATGGCACGATGGATTGTACAGTAAACTAATACGACTTTCGTACGTAATAGAAATTTTGTTTCGACTTATTTTTAGACCTTAACCCAATAAGGACCAAGTAACACATTTATCATCATACTTTAAGTTTTATAAAATTGTAGAAATGTGTAAGTGGTGAAAACCGAGCATATCCTTAGGCTTTCGTTCAATAGGCGTAATGTTAATTGTCAGAATGCAAATAATGTATTGGGTTGGCAACTAAACGATCGCGGATTTTGTCATTAGGTGGTATTGACAAAATTCGCAATCACTTAGTTGCCACGCCAATAAATCAAGAGAAAAAATTTGCAAATAAAATGTTACGTTAACGCGAAGGACAATGCTGGCTTTTGAAGTTATATTTTTTAGTAGAAATATTTTATACAATTTCATGCACAAATGTGAAGCTAACAAGTTTGACATTTGAATATGATTTTGCACGCGTATCAAATTCTAGTAAACCACTTGTTGCATTGTTTATACCGAAGATTTTATTTACAATTTTATGAAGCAAATAAATAATTTTCATGAAAAATAACAAAATGAATTTTTATGGAATGCTAAAGACGAATGGATTCCATAAAATATCGTTAGACATTTTAACACGTTCACAGATATTTATCTACGAAACAAGTTAAAGCTGAAATAATAAGAAAAGTATTAAATTTTCATTTTTATTGCTATTTCATTTTAATCAATTTTATTTTCAAGTCACTCAAAGAGTTCACTGATAAATACAATAACACAAGTGAGCAAATAAATATTCAGTCAGTCCATCATAGAACAATTTAATTGGTTAAATAAAAAACGACTATATGGTAACCTCTATGACTTACTCTTGGTCTTTCTTTTCTCTTATTCTGTCATCCATATTTCTATAATCTTCTTTTCCATATTGGTCACCGGAATAGTTTACTACTATCAACGTAATAAAAAATGTTTAAGTTGCAAATTCTCGTATATAAAAATACTAATTTTAAATTTATTTCTGTCCGCTTTAAATAACTTATCGTTTTACGTGCTATCCTCACACATCGAGGTCATCTGCCTGTTTCATGATTCTATATTAACACTTGATTGGTCTGGCGCATCAATTGGTGCCATAACTGAAGATACTTCGCGTGAAATAATTACATCGCGATCTGTGAATATCGAAAGCGTTTAAGCCTTTGTACAGAATTGCACAATTGCAATGTTCTAGGAAATACGTGATATCATTGTACCGATAACGTAAATTTCTTATGTCACTTTTACCGATGAAAAGTGAAACAGAAAGAAAGATTGCTGTTTAAACAAATTTGGAATAATTTATAATCTTTTTTCTTTGCAAAAGGAGACATTCCTTTTACAAACTTTCGCTGTAAAAATATGTTAACGTTTCTGGTTGATCAAATCGTAAAAATTCTTAGAATGTCAAAGAGTTAAACTTCCTGTTCTCGACACGGACAGATCATCCAACCTTTACGTTTCCACCGTTCACGAACCTTATTCTTAGCTTTACTCGCAACCACGCAGAATTTAATTCCCCTATCCAAACACAGCACCGATTCCAAACCATAAATCAAATCCCCAAATTACTATAACCACGTGGAACAACAGCAGTAAAATTGCTGGCCGATCCTCGAATGTAGTTTGTCGAAGTTGCTCGCATCCTTGGAGCGTTGCTCGCAGCGATGGTCAGCAGAGTACACGAGGGTAACGTCGTTACTCAATCGAAACGGTACACGGTGAACGGAAAGTTGTCGCATAGTGGGTCATTCCCAGGCGATCGATGTTACTGCAGGTAGAAGCGATCGACGGCTAAACAAGCTACGAGCATACGGTTCGCAGGTTGCATAATTCATGCAGCGCCACGATACTGGATAGGATGCTCAGTCGGCGTGTACCGCGGAACCACGCTCGTTCGAATTTCCTGTCGATACATAAAAGCATTTACGATCGTCAGGTGGCTCGTAAATATCGCCGCGGGACGCGTATGACGTATCGTCCATCGACTGCACCCTACCGATTCGAGATATCGGCAAGAAACGTTGAACGGTAGGATGGAACGCCGATCGATATTCCAGGGAATTGAATGGAGTTTGTTAATACGATGGCCTGCGATTGATTTCGTCGATTTCGTGATCAGCCAGGGTGGAGAGAGCACGGCCTACTCACCGATAGCACGGAAGAACATGGAATTGATAGCTTTCAGGAAAATCGAGAAAACTTTATTAATCACGCGACTCT
This sequence comes from Bombus difficillimus, assembly GCA_014737525.1. Classification (NCBI taxonomy): domain Eukaryota; kingdom Metazoa; phylum Arthropoda; class Insecta; order Hymenoptera; family Apidae; genus Bombus; species Bombus difficillimus. The sequence continues at coordinate 1,593,423 of JACXIT010000140.1, read as the reverse complement.
TTCTATTTGCAGATAAGCGCGATTGTGGTTTTAAAATTTCAACGGACCCGCTTCGAGTCACGTGACTAACCTACCATCGCAGGTGAAATTTTCATACACCTTCAATTATTTCTCTCTTATATACGCTAATTAATATTAATCATTGTACTTATACGATATCCAATGACCGGTTGCCAGAGATCAGATCAGAGATCAGAATTAGATCAAAGAATTTCATCTGAAATCGCACGAGACGTATTTTATTTTTCATATGGGAGTATCAGAATTTCGACATGTCCAAATTTAGCGTTAATACACGTGTACCGAGTAAATTTTCAAGATATTTTTTTCTTCAAAACGAAGCCTCAAATGCAGAAACTTTATTCTACATTTTCCATTTATTCTTTTTTATGACAAATTATTATGCCACCAGTTAACGAACACCCCCTGTATATCGACGATAATTTGAGAACGTCGAAATACTTACGGACGATGGGATCGGATACTTGTACATAAGGATCGCAAACGATGCTTTCGAGGAAAGACGGAACATCGAGCGGCAGCTTACGAGTCGTGACGTCCCATCTATCCGACGCGACGGTAGCGCGGCTTATGCGGTAGTTTGCGTGACGTGCCCCGATGTACAGCGTTCCTTTACCTCGGGGGTATTAGCAACCGTTAGCGCGACGACTTTACGGGCCGTTAATACCTGGCGAATCTTACGTGCAACCAGGGAAAGCCGGGTTATTACCACGATGTTGCACGAAACCTTTCTATCTCTCTCTTTCTCTTAGACCGTTCTTCGCCCCCACTGTTACAGACTACGTAAAAGCACTGCGGAACAGCGTGCCGCGCTTTTGAGTTTATCGAGAATCCGTCCGTTACGGGAGCAACGTCTTTTCGGTCGGAGATTATTATGCAACGTGTCGTTTAGAATAACAAATTTAGGTTAAAAGCTACTCCTCTTGGTGCAGGTAAAGCAAGACAAGGGAAAGATGTGATTGAGTTTTGCGAGTAAAATCAGTCGGGAAGTTTTATTAATTTTTATCCTTATTAATACAAAACAACGGAATTTAAAATTCTGGTAAAATAAAAGGATTTTTTTTGTATTCGTAAAATAAATGAAAAAGAAACGCAGTGAGATCTATAAATTATAAATTTAATTATCGCAGAGTACATAAAAGGTAGCACCCGTAGACGACTATGAGAATTACATTGTTAACTCTTAACTGATACGGTGAAATCAAATTTCAATATCAATTTCTGCGTTCTTTAGAATAAAATTGTAACAATGTTTATAATCTTTGTGATATTTTACAGCCTCAGAGTAACGGTTAAAGGTTAAGGGTGCGGATAACTCGTAAATTGACTTTGCGATTGAGAATTTACGTGATTCATTGGTTTCGCTGTAACAGCTAATGGAATGAAATAACGTTTGATCGAAAGATTCTAGACTTGGACAAAATGAGAGTTTAGGGGAGGAGTTGAGCGATTGTCGAGGGCGGGAATAAACGGGCTGCATGCAAGTTCAGGAAATTGTCAAAAAGACCGGTAGATTTACGCTTCTGTCTGTACTTTTTGAAAGATCGCGTTCTTTGTTTGTCTATGAAAATTTCTCCCACGCAAATGGAAAACTTCTGTTTCGTTAATTACATTCGTAATAATCTGCAGTTTCGTTAACGTATTAAATTAGTTTTAAGATTAGAAAATGTATATTTTATAGAATTTTATTTATTTTTAAAGTAAAAACATTTTTAATTGAAGCTTTCAAAATGATACGTTTCCGTTGCTATAGTGACAATAGTCGAACCAACTAAACGGTTAATTGTTTTGTCGAATTCACCTGTCGAAACGCAGAAATTTATTTGCTTTAACATCAAAGTTTATGATTCGGCGACTCGTTTGTTAGTGACAGCTTTTGATTTTGAATAAATACGCGAAAATTCAAGTTCGCAGCCAAAAACGATAGCTGATTTTAAATGTCTTATTCATTTTCTATATTTAATCCCTGTGTTTCAATGAAATATTTCGTTTCTTTCAAATATTATTTAACCGTTAAAGATGCTGTAAAAACCTTTTTATCTGAAAAAAAAAGGAATGCAAGTAAAGTAGCGAATGTCAAGTTCGATTATATGTAATAAAATCTATTTTAATATTCTAATAGAAACTGAATCTTATGGTACTTATAAACCTGCAAAATATAATATATCGCTGATAAATTCCACTACGTAATACTACGTTACATAGTAATACGAAAAGCTGATTGTTGTGTCTTTTTGAATGTGGAGTCAGACTAAGTATCCTCGTGCCCGGTAATGAGCAATAAACGTCATATAAACCGTGAAATTACTGTCAGCAGAGAATTCAAAGACTAATGAAAATGAGTTTCTAGAAATTTCTGTGGTCGAATAAGTGTGAATAGTGTTGAACAGGCGAACAGTGGGATCGTCATTGTGTTTCGAAGATCGCGTGGTAATTTCATTAGCGGAGTTGGAAGTCTTAAACGGTTTCGTTTATTAATTGGTGAAGTTAAATGAAGAATTAAAGGCGCAACGAAGATCTGCAGGAGAAATAAAGTTTCTTGTAATCTCTTCGAATTAGTTCGAATAATCTTGTTTGCAGATTAATTTTTATCTTTCATGAAATATTTCAACGATTCTTTCTTATTGTAGCTGTCGTATACGATTTTACTTCGGTTTGGTTATATTTCGAATGGATTTCGCAGTATTTGGAAATAAGGATGACTTATGGAATTTGCCTGATCAAAAAGGCCTCATATATAGCACAATGTAACTGAGCTAGTCGCGAAAACAGCAAACAAACAGTAAGCAAACGTGAACTCTAAAGTCAACAACTTAAGCTGATTCTAATTCAGCTTAGAGAACGAACACGGTCGTTAGAGCAATTTAATTCTGAAGATCGAGGAGTAATTTCAGTCCTTTGTATGTGTTTGAATTTCTTCAGGGGATTTTTCACCCCCTTTTGTATGTTGAATTTTCTTTTCGTGTTAACTCTATTGTCACGTCATTTGTAACCATCGAAAGCAATATCTTTTTTATTTTTCTTTATCGATTCGTTGATCTCCAAAATATTAAAAAAATGTACGCGCAAACACGATTTCTTTGGTTACTTACTTTAAGAGTTAATTTCATCGTTAATTTCATCGTTAATTTCATCGATATACTTTAAGAAATTCATTCTCCCAACCAATACTCGAACTTTCTTTCTGAATTTCCAAGAAATGCTTCTCGTTTCGAAATTTTGCGACGCGACGATCGGCTCGAGTACAGCGTTGGTTGAAGGGAATAGAGACAAACAAGCTGTGACAAACGCGGAGATCGGAAGCAGGAAGACGAAGAGAATGGACCGGGGACGAGAACGTTCCCCTCAATTTATATAGATTGCTCCGAGTGGCGTTTCGGGTTCAAGTAACGAGGTACAATTCCGTAGCTGGACGAGTATTTCCTTCCTGAAGTAGAAAATCCATTACGTGGTCAGCCGTCGAGCTGACCGAAGGGAAAGTAGACGATACGTAGACTTATATAAACGTTATCTCATTAGACAATGTTTCGATGTTGATGCTTATGGGTAGAAACAATCCTTTCAGCGATATATCTTTTGTTTAGAAAGATTTTTGTCTGATGAAAAGTAAAAATTATCGACGTTTTAAACGTATGACATAATATGACATTTAATAGCAGAAGAAAGTTGCAATTTATTCTACGAACATATTATTATTACATCATCACCGGGTGAACATAAAATATATAAAGCCCGAACTTTGTGTTATAAGCGTAGGTACGTACTTTTCTAATTTTCTTGCATAGCAATAAAACTTACCAGTGATAAGCAGTAAAAATGTGTAGAAAAGTATGTACCTACGTTTATAACACAAAGTTGCAAAACAGAATAACGAGTTTTTTTACCTTCAATTTGGACTTTGTATATTTTATGTTCACCTGCGGCGATGTAATAATAATATTTATCATGCGCACGAATTAAACGATTATTAAAACGTCTAATAATTTATTCGAAGGTAGCTAAATATTTGCGATGAAAACCCCCATCTTATTTAACGCAGTGAGACATAATAGATAGTACATAAAATTACAAGAAAAAGTTCCCGGAACTCGTTACTGTGAATTGACCTTTTAGCGAGGACCGAAACGGGAGCGTAGTCATTAATTTCGTTAAAACGAAGAAGTTTCCCCTTTCCTTTGATTGCCAGGACTGTGTGCCACGTGCTAATATCCGATTTCTCCTGCTACATTTTAGAAACTGTATAAGTTTTATTTCTGAATACTTGTACATAAACAATTGAAAAAGGTTCTTTGAAGTTTCATTTGCACAGCTTGTTATTGCATATAAAATATCGCAACACGTACTTAATTTTCGAAAATGAATTCCACATATGATATAAAAACTTCATTTGTCGAAAACGTATTCGTAAAATTAATGTTTTTGACATTTAGAAGTAACAATTTGTAAGGATGACACCTTGTACGGTATTTCATTTTAAATTAAAATGTACCTTTTCTTAAGACAATTCTTTCAAAAATGTAATATTATTATCTTAATTGATTAAAATTCCTTAATAAATTCTAATTGATCGATCTTCGTCATTGGATAACATTGTCGAGGACGATAAATAACTGGAAATGCGAAATAAAGAGTGAATGTAAAAGTCTGCGAGCTAAGAGGCCGAGAAATGAGGTTCGCAAGTCTGAATATTTCAGTTTAAGATCAAAGGGGCTGATTCGATGACGATTGCATCGGAATTTTAGAAATCACTGGCGCATGCAGATTAGTCCTATTGGTTGCGAATCAATTCGGGGACTCCAATTATACTGGAAATGTCAACGCTCTAAATTCTCTAACCACATTTTAATTAAATATCGACAAATGGACTTTGAGCTAGTGGAATGATGAGCTGCATTTGGATGATTAGTTTACGGTTTATCCATTCAAAGTGCTTGGTTCTCTCATCATTAAAAAGTGAGACGGAGCAAGGTATGCACGCATTTCATTTCAGATTCTCGCTATTTATAAGTTAACCAACTAAATAATTTATGAGGCGGATAGAGCGTTTAGAAAAAAATATGACACAGCTTTAATCGCTTTTTTCGCTGTTATTTTTACATCATCTATTTAAACAAAATACACACATATATATATGTGTGTGTATATCGATAGGGCGAAGACAAAAGTATTCGCACGGTACCTTCGTCTCTCATTGTATGTTATTTAAGAACTCTTTTCGTTCTGGTTACAATGATATATTTAATTATCTGTTTGTAATAATATTGTTGTAATAATATTTGAGCTGCTCGATCAATTTTAAGGTCTGACAACGTTGTACGATGATTTTAACCGTGTCCTAAACGTATTTGGATACGTGTCCAGTCAATAATGCGATATTATACCTATAATAATATTTTATTAGAAAAATGTATAGCAGATATGTAAGAAAAATTTTGTCCTGAACAGTACAGGAAACGATAAATCTCTACAAATTATTCTCTCATTTCGAATGTGGACAGAACGTTCATGCGACCAGTAGTATGACCAGAAAAATAGCTGCTAATATCCACTTTAAACGAAAGCATTATAATATAAAGCCACAACATTCGCCTGAAAAACAAATAACTCATATACTTCCACGTAAACGGTCAGCCCTCTCGGCATCGATCGCCATCAAAAATTTATCAAGCCACCATCCTCGTTATTCACATTCAAGAAAAAAACAAAGAAATAGCCGATATACCTAACGAACGATTTATTCGCACTTTCACGCCGTCACCGTCCAAACGTTATCTTCATCGTTCTGTCAAGCTCCTTATCCGTCCCGCGAACGACAAGAAAAAAAGTTGTCGTTGCCCGATCGATAAATCAAGCGAACGACACGATGGAAAATGTGTATGGATGGCTAAAAAAATAAACGATAAAATTGATCACTATGGCTACGAACAAATTACAACGCACAGTCGTTGATATTCGCGAATAATTCTTCTGTTTGTCATCTTCTTGCGTATCTACTATTCGCGAATGTGTTCATGAAATATAAATTTTTGAAACCGAAGTTCTTACGAGCAGAAACTGATAGAAATAATATATTAATCGATATTTTCGAGCAAATTACTAATAATTCTTGAATTAAACACGAATCAAGCTGGTATAGCAGATTCGAAATAATATCATATTCATTCGTAAAAATTAAAATTTAATAGGTAGGCTTTTACACAGTGCAAAATATGTGTTAGAACTTTTGATACAATGGTAGGAAATATTGTGTATAGGCAAATCGTTTAAGCGTCCATAACTCTCTTTTGCTGTGCGCAGTCTAATAATTACCTGTCAAACTATTTCACAACTAAATAACATCAAACTAACTGAGCTCGATAGTATTTAAAAATAGGTCGTCGCTAGCATATAATAAAATATACTTCTCGCGAATTTAATATAAGCAGAGTTTGAAAAAAGATCGCAAAATCTTCATAAAAAGTTTGCGAACATCTTGCGAACGGTGTTTTGAGTACGCGCCTTTAAGCCGCCTTCAATTCGCTATGATATCACTCATGACTGACTAATCCGGATTCGTTCGCCTGAGGATATCCGATGCCCGATGCATCACGCGGTGCAATCTAACTGAAAGTTTTGGCACAAAGGTAGTGCACGTTCACGAACGAAAGCGTGCAACGGCGCGCAAGCTTTCCGTTTCCGATTTCGCGCGTGCTCACACACGTTTTCTCTGGCATATTTCACATGGTTGGTCACACCCATACCTCAACCAATAGATCTTGTCAGGAACTTTTGCTGTAATTTTGCACGTGAGAATCAGACTGACATAAGCAGTTTTTCAAGTTAAATTGTATATACATTATAGCACTAGCACAATAAGCTAGCGATATTAGCGTATTTGTGCTACTTGTAAGTTTGTAAATTTCTTAAATAAGGCGTTTGTAGATTAATTCGATGGTGCAGGAGATCCCTGGTGCAATTTGATCAATAAATTCGTACTTGTACGTTCGAAGTTATAATACTTCTAGAAAAACGTTTCATTGCTGTTAATACTTAATCTTCTTGCCATAAGTGGGACCAAGTATCCTGTTAAAGTTAGAATGAAACACGAAGTATGCCCGTATCGCTATCGCTCGTAATATATGGGTTGAGTAGCGATATTGATTAACTCCATAAATTGAAAAGCAGAAAAACGTTACTTACAAATATTTCTTAAAACTTACGTGAAAGCTCGCGATTTATATCGCCTGCAACGAATAAACTTATGAAATGGAAGTAACCGAGTTGTTCATTTCGAGAAGTTAGACACTAATCGCCTACTCGGCTAATGAAGCTGAAAAATTTATAGAAGGTGGAGCCGATGAGTTCGCCTATCTTTCTGGTAATCTCGTAAAACGATTAAAAAAAGTAGAAAGATTCTGACATTGAAACAAGCGAAATATCGAGAATAGAAAAGTTGTCAAGGTAGATGTTTAAATGCATCGAAACGAAGTGCCGAATGTACGAGATTAAACTTGTAACTGGTGCAATTTGCATAATGCTGTAAATGATGAGTTTGGCCGAGAGTGAAGCTATTTTGACGTAGGTGTCTAATGAATTATTCAAATTTTGACACCGTGCGTATAGCTGAAATCTGTGGATCGCATCGAGATTGAACGAAATTGAATCGACTGAAGCATATATGAAAGCTGAATCTGGTGTAGGAGATAGTTCCATCTGGATGGTCAACTTTCACGATACTTTCGTATTTTAAATAATTGAATATATGAGATATTAAAAAGTGTATGATACGAAAAATTGTAATTGATATGAAAATTGATATCATCGAGAGTTTTAATTTCGCGAAGCTTCAACGGTACTATAATAAATATGTCCTCGACAACGTCATGCTAGTTGACAAATCCTCGAGGACGCTTTCAAGGAAATGGAACCTCCTCCGAGACCCTCCAAAATGTCAGTTATAGGTTTGTAAGCGAGTGAAACATACGATAACCGATACAGCTTAAGCTATATGGCGAAAATTGTTCTGTCGAATCAATCAACGTTGGGATTTCGATTGCAAAATAATTACGATTCCTACATTTGTTGTACACTATAGATGTTTATGGATTTATGATAAATTTAAAGACGTAAAAATGTATAAATTTATGACAAACTTATGATACTTATCAGATGAAACAAATGTGTATTTAAATTACATAAACATTCACACGGCTGTTGTTACAATGGTAATTAAATAGTTTGATCACATAAAATTATAATTTTCATCCGTATCTCCATTTCATATAATATCGCGTCATATTTTGTTTTTTCATTACACATTGTTACAAATTATTCATTATCATTAGCGTTATTTCAAAATTACTTAAGACAAAGGAATTTAAAAAGAGCTTAAATACATTATGGGCATTGGTAATTGTTATACTATATATTCCTTTACCATGTTATTAACACCTACACTGTGGCATATGTTATATCTATTCATTGTTCTTGTTGCACGTATTACGTTCGTAATTTCGTTTTCTGAAATTACGACGTTTTCTTCGTCGCGTTTATATTTAAGAGATCCGTAAGATAATCTATAAGAAACCATAATCTCATTAAAAATTAATAATTCAAATAACATAACTGAAATGAGAAGAATATCTAAACTGGAGGTACTACGAAACATATTCCAACGATAATTACAATAATCGCGTATTCACCTCAGGCGAACAAACGTCGCGAAAGACTCTCGAAGTATTAAAGTTCTTCAAAACTTAAACTTCTTATTTTTTTCAAACGAAGAGCTCTCGAAAAGCAGCAAAAAGCCGTAACCCTGCCCCGACTATAACATGGAATTCTTTTCACGCCATCGTTCGCTTGATTACACTCGAAAGTACAACCACGCTCTTGCAGCATGACTCTCCAAGGCACAAAGGTTTCCGCGTGAACATCCCTTGATCGACGATCGATTCAAGAGCCTGTTTCGTGCGAATGGTCGTTGTCGTCGATGTTGATCCAGTGATGACACGCGACGTTGTGAAATCGTGGCGCATCGTTCAACTGACTGAAAAATAACTGCCAATCGGAGTTACGTCCCTCGGTGGAAATGATTAGGCTATTAGACGGTCGCGGTTGCAATAGTAATGCGAACGATTTGTCTGGTAGACTGATTTTGATTTAACAAACGATAATAGGAGTGCTGTTGCTTAATAATGAGAACAAGCGGCACGCTGCCTCGTGAGAACTTTCGACGCGAATGCGTTTCATAGAAATCCACCGAACTGCGATTGTTCCACGCTGCATTCAACGATATTTCGACTCGTGATTAGCTGAATAAGTTGGATTGGAAAAGTTTACCACTCTCAGAGGAATTGTTTAGTGTTATACGATTTATGAGAATATTAGGAGTTGAAGGGATTTTGCTATGATTTCGTACAGCTAATACTTTTTTACTTACGAAAGAATACTATTCGATAATCTCTTTGCTATAGATTGACCTGGGTCAAGAGGGTCGTTATTGTCCTGCCGTTAAAGCGTTAAAGTATCAAGCTTTGAAATGTGCGAAGATGATATTAAATAAAAATGACATTAACAATTGCGAGCTTGTGACATCAAACGCATAAAATTGAAAATTTGTTAATCTCGATACTATACATAATACTGGATTTGTTTTCAATAATTAGAATTACTTAATCTATGAAACGTCAAGTGGTAATTTCAATTTCTCCTTCTTTACAGAGTTCGTGTTGAATATTACGTGAACGAAAACACGTTCAAGGAACGACTTCAGCTGTACTTCATCAAAAATCAACGTTCGAGTAAGTATACCGAGTACAGTTTTTATATATGAAATTAATAACCGATAAATTGATGCTTTAAACTATGTATACGAATAAATTACAAATTGGTAGATATTTCAGAAATATTTATAACCCTGTACTTTTCGAAACATAAAGTTTGATTTCAAAAAGTTTAATTGCAAGAAGGTAGTAATATTATTAATCGGCTGTAAAAGAATCGGAAAAGAATTATAAAGAATTTTCAAAATGTAAAGGACTAAAACATTTTTTTTTAATTTTATTTATTCGATTATTTACAAGCAATTCTTTTACAGAATTTTCAGTAAATTGTTTTGGCGTGGTTCTGTAGCTTGGATTATAAAAGTTTATAGTGAGTTAGATTCTTGTTGAATCTGATGCTTCGATCTAGGAGGTAATGCCTTTTTAGTCTGCGGATCTGATCCGTCTTATCCAGTAATTGGGTAACTAATGGGTTTTGGTGATTGTTAACTCTTATGTGATATCTGTTTTTGAACTTTGAGATTTCTTCTTTGACCGTGGGTATCTTAAGATCGCGATGTATCGTTTCGTTGGTAACATACCAAGGTGCGTCTATTAGGGATCTTAGAGTTTTTGATCGGAATCGTTGGAGGATTTCTATGTTGGAATTACTCGCTGTTCCCCATAGTTGGATCCCATAGGTCCAAACAGGTTTTAATATGGCTTTATATAGGGTTATTTTACTCTGTATGTTTAAGCTGTAGCGTCTGCCGATGAGCCAATAGAGTTTTTTTAGTTTTGTTTTCAGTTCTTTGGATTTCTCTACGATGTGCCGTTTCCGAATCATTCCCAGGTATCTGACTGTGTCTTTGTTTGGTATTGGAATATTATTTATGGTCACCTGTGGGCAGGATTGTTTCCGCAGTGTGAAGACTAAAACATTTGAATTGAAAAATTTGTCAAAATTTGTTACCGATATTTTCAAGCAATTGCACAAGTAGAAATCCAAATAGTTAAACGCATAAATAGACCTTTGGATGAAATAGACGAAATAGACGAAATACGTTTTATACTGATTTAGCCTATTTGTAAATTCGTGTCCTCTATTCAGATGCATTGATACGTTTCGTATGAAACGCCATGTAATAGCTTATACCGTCATTCGCAGGCAGAGTTCACTGTCGCAGTTTTAAATAGACCTTTCGGTCTAACGCCAGAATTTCACGTTATAGCGGAACATACGAATATACCTATTGTGCCAATGTCATCTCGTAAATCGTGTTACGTTTTTCGCTTTACCGGTAACACAATGCGGAGCATCTAAAACTGATCGATCACGAACGTCCTTTTATCAGAACAGTCTAAAAATAGTTTAGCTTTAGCTTGTCTTTTCTTCAATTCTTCGTCGCATGAAATATTTTTGTGGAATATTTCATTAATAGAACTTTGCTAGTCTCTTCATTCATTGGGCAGAATGTAATGAAATTAATTATCAAAATTGTCACGTGTCAATTAACAAAAATTTTCTTTTTAGACATCGAAATTTCGAAAATTTGAATAGAAGTATAATTTTATTGAATTTCAACGCGATAAATCTCAAAAAACTTTCAGGACCAGGTACGAATATTTGATTTGTTTGTTCCCAGTTCTCAGAGAAAAGATAATACATATATATAATCCAAGATACCATATTTTCAGCTTATTCTTTTTAACTCGTTTTCCATGAACATCAACTTGGTTTATGAAAATATCTTCATTAATAACAATATCAACGTCGAGCAATCTGTTAGTGTATTTAAACTGTTACATCCATCAATTTACTATTTCCTTAACTTCAAATACTTTCAATAATCAAGTAGACATTTTTTCTCTTTCGACAATTCCACTTATACGATTATTTCCTTGAAATTGCCATTCCATTAACTTTATTAAGATGTAACAGAAAGCATAAAAACACAAAATTTCATTACTGGGTGATTAATTCCCTGTCTGCAAGCAACCATTAATAACGAACTACATGACATGACATATCTTTTTTCGTGGATCTAACTACAATGATTAAGCTAATTGTAAGAAATAAAACAAAATCTTTAATCCTTTTTCTTCAATGGTAATATTTCAGTTCGTGCGATACGAATTCTCATAAGACGTTAGATCTGCAGTGTGTTGCAAAATTATTTGTACAATTGAGAATCTAATAAAAGATATGAAACGTAATACGTCTTTCCCCCAACAAAACTAGCATTCTTTTTACGTTATAACTGCGATGAGTTCCTTCGTACATGCAAATTGAAACTATTTTTTAATATCTTTTACGATTTTATTATCACAGAATCTTATCTTACATTTCTAAATAAAAATGATTGAAAAGTTCTTTATTTTATTATTTCTAAATTTTTCTTCAGCTTTCGCCTGTGCAAATAATTCTATGACTCACTATACGTTATATTATGTCTGCGACAAAATAAACACTCGACGAATGATCGCAAAAGCTCGTTCTGTCTGCATCAACGCGCTCGAAAAGATCGGCAAGCTTTTGATCGTGAAAGAGTTCAGGGTGCCGGAAATTCTTTTTGGAGACATGTTGCTCGTTGCATGCCAGAAACGTAATTTCGGGAATGGCGTGCCATCGTGACACCGACAACCATGTAGATGTCTGGCAGCGAGACATAATCTTTTGAAGCTGCTGGCACTAGCAGATAGCGGATGTCGCGCCGATATCGTTGCTCGATCTCCCTTGGTATCGATTGTTTGCATCTATCCGTATGCCTAACGAAAGATCGATGCCCTGCCATGTTCCACAACGCTGCGAGGGGACGATTAAAAACGGTTCTTTGTAGATCGTGAATATCGATACCTTTCCACCTGGGCATTCTTTATCCGTGACAAATTCATTCTACCGATTTTCTCGTACCTTTACCCTATCGCGTGTTGACGTGTCGTGATAAAAGGATTCGACTAAATTGCGCGTTTAAAAGTTAAAATAAATGTTTTACCACTATGGAATTAGACAAATTTTACAGAAGAAAGATATTAAATAGGAATTTTTATAAAGTCCAATTGCACTTTATTATTAGTTCCAGTTGTATTTATTTACAATTAATAATGATTATTCGTATTTCAGGTTTGAGGATACGATTGGCTAACTTGTTCTTCAAGCTACTAACATGCTTCTTATACATATTCAGAGTGATCACCGACAACGATCCAACTTACGCAGCATGGTGAGCTTTATACTCGATGTTGTTATTTTAATTAACTCTGTGTTCTTCCAGCCATTTTCAATCGTTAAAAATTTTCTTAAAATTGGAACAATGTAAAAAAGATCGTTACGAGTATATGTCGATTTCTTGTTTCAAGTTTATGCTACAATTTTTCTTAAAACATTATCCTTTTCCTTGTTGAAGCAATTAATTACTTTTATACGACGAATTCTATATTTTTAATATAATCAATTTTAATTCTATCTTAATTATCTCTTGCAAAGATATCAAAATTGTACACTCTTTTCTTTTTCTTGAAAAAAAATTCCTACCAAATATATCTTCAGCCAATCAAGTAGAAAATATTTTAATCAAAATAATTTTACAGTATCACAAACAAAGAAAAGATTTTCCCTATTATCTCATCTTGTTTTAACTTGGTAATGTTTCATTGCAATGCGACAATGAGAAAAAATTTCTACTCGAAGACGAAGGAAACCATTTCGAGTCGTGATTCGAAATTATGATATTTCGGAAAACGAGCTATCACAGTCGAAAATAAAAGCGAGATTAGACTTCGCGGGTTGATATACCATTTTCCTATTACAAGTCTCTAACATTCGCGATATTGTTTAAGTATTTTTGGTCCTCTTACCTTCTTATGGATCTTCAATTTACTTCCACGTTATCTTCTATCTGTCGTATTACCGAAATTACTGTCCTTCGGCGTCCAATATCTCTCCACTCTTCCTTCCAACGTTGCATTCCTAACTTCTTTCATGATCTTTGTTTCTTGATTTCTTTCATTACGACAAATAAAAGATTGCTAACATTGTTATAACATTGCCTCTTTTTTTTAATCTCTTCGATATAATAATCGAATTATTTCGTCATATTTAATCTTCAAATTCTCAAACTCCATAGTACAATTAGTCAGATACCATTGCAGTGTGCATTAAGCAGTTGCCCTGTCGTTATAGTCGCCTACCTACTTTCGAAAATTTCCGTGAAATTATAGCGCGTAAGCTTTTAAAAAATTTGCTTTGTGCACGAGTTTCTCTTCATCAGCAGTGCTTTTAAAACCCAGAAAAAAGGCAAATTCCTTTTTTTTTCTTTCAGTTACGGTTGTACGCCCGGCAACAAAACCGAGTTCCTCGCGTCCCAGAATCTTACCGAGGAGGAATTTCAAGAGCATCCGACCATCAACTGGGACGCGATTTTATGGGTGAGAAGGCCGTTGGAATTGTGGGTCGTCCAGGTGATCCTGGCAATAGTATCACTTACGGAAGCATTGCTGCTCGCCTATCTGGGTTACAAGGTACGCATCCTTTCATTCCCGGGAAATTTGATTTCACGCATAATACTCGATTATGGGATATGCGGCCGCTCGTCTGAAATATCTCGTTTCTCCATTGTCGCACAGAGGCGTACGAATTTTAAATTAGGTAGTACTTTTCTTATTTTAGTATTTTATTTTAACGCCATTCGATATTTTAAAGAAAATAGCTAACGTAACATACAATGGCTCATAAAAGTATTAGGACATTTGTAGACATCCCTTATGAATATATTATGTGTTATACAGAACATTAAAAAATTTTATTAGTACTGTAAAGATACCCAACTGTCGTGATTATATTGATAAACAAATTGAAACAAATCTAAAAATATATATAGAAATTACAAGATATTTAGTACAAGTATATATTTCACAGAGATGATACAAATATTTAAAGTACATCAAATTAATTATACGTTATTTTAATAAGCCTCGATTTCAGTAGGATCATCTTTGACGCTTTTGTGCTTTTTACTAAATATACTTAAAATATAGGTAGATATTCGTATTAGAAAATTACCGATAAAAATTACAGTATCTTTTATACTTTAAATAGAATCGCTCATTTTCATCAAATAATTCTGATATTATATCTTAAGAGTTGGCAAGAACAATTACCTTGCCTAAAATATATGTAACGTGAAAGTAGACTTTTAAATCAAATTGCAAATATTTCAAAACACGGTACCTACATTAACATGACCAAACACTTAGCTCAATTTTTCATATATTAATTCCTAATAACAAATTTTTACAGAAGATGCTCAAATAAATACATTAACAGATTTCATTCGACAAAGTCTACTATTTAGAACCTAATTGACCGGATGCCATCCGTAGAATTACATTTGTCTGC
Source organism: Bombus difficillimus (assembly GCA_014737525.1). Taxonomy (NCBI): domain Eukaryota; kingdom Metazoa; phylum Arthropoda; class Insecta; order Hymenoptera; family Apidae; genus Bombus; species Bombus difficillimus. The sequence continues at coordinate 1,578,264 of JACXIT010000140.1, read as the reverse complement.
AGGACATCCGTCGATGAATTCCATTTTCCTTCCGATTTTTTCTGTGCGACGATAAAGCAGCGAGTTATTTTGCACGTCTTGCTTTCGTATATCTCTCTCGGTCGTTTTCCTCTCTATGTGTTTCTCTCTTTTCATTGTTTGCTTATGCATGGTAGTCGGTGTACGCTGGTGTAATCTCCAACCGTTCCGCTGCTGAACGAATTAGGCTAAATAAAACGGAAGTCGAAGGTTCGCGTTGACTGGCATTGAATAGCGTGGTGTATGTAACCGAGAGTCAGAAAGTTAGAGACGCCAGTTGGCCGACTAGCTAGAAGCTTTTCCAACCAATTTACTGGCTTCATAGAGGGTAGCTTTTTCCTACTTTGCCACGGATTATAATTTTTTTTTTTTTTTTTACTGCAGCGAGCCAGGAAAATTCACAAAGAGCTCTCTCTCTCTCTCTTTGTTCGGTGACTAAAAACGCTTCCTAGAAAGGAGAGATTTTGCGGCAAGCGCGAAATATTTGATTCTTTATACGTATTCTGACGAAACATTCCTAAGAAGCTCGCTTTTATTTTACGCGTAATAAGAAAAATTCAATTGAGCCGTCTGAAGTCCTCTTGCGTCTCCTTTTCGTTGCTCTCGAGAACATTCCGTTCAGGCAACGAAATTTTCTTTCCACCCGTAAGGATCACTTTCCTGACTGACTATGTGTTTCGCTTTTAAAATTTCAACTTTGCTATAATGATTATTGTGATTTATTGTATATTTATGTGTATGTATGTATAGTCGGTCGCAAAAGTTTACGGTGTCTACATACATCTGTTGAATTTGAAACATCATAGCGAAGACAATTCTGGTAATATTTTTTAGTGTCAAATTTTACGTTAATTGCATCGAGACGCATGTTTAAAAGAAAATAAATAAAAAGAAATGACACATATTAGAAACAAGATACATCGGATTTAATTTGAAGTACAAGACAGATTTAATTTAACCGTTGATGAAATGATTATGATTTCTGGTGTAAAAAATTGATTCTCCGTTTCTCTCGATGAATCGGACACATACAATTCGATGAATATACATAGATTTTTTTGACTGACTATACATGTTATTTAGATTATATTCGTGATAAATATATTTAGAATAAAAAATTGATGTGATTTGTGTTCCTTTATGTATTCGAGTTTTTCTATTGCAACAAGCACGAAATTTGTACACCTCCCTGCTTGTCGCTCAGCTTTCTCGTCGTTCTGCAATTTCGTCCTGATTATTTCTCAACTCGACAAATCGATGACGAGCTATCATATTATAAATAGACAAATATTAGTGTGAAAACGATTTTTCTGGTTTCTAGCCTGTCAAACTCGACCGAGTTATAAACATCCTGCACTGAAAGTTTAGGCACGATCCTCGAGAAATATAAAACCAATGCAATTTCACTGGTGCAATACAAAATTTTGCAAACTTCGGCTCGACTCGACGGTAGTCACAAAACACGTCGGCTTCTATTCAAAAGTTTTTCCTTATTTCGCTTCAAAAGTAAACCGGGAAATCTGTAGAAGACTTACGAACGCATGAAAGTTCGACTCGAGTAGTTATACCTAAATTCCAATTTCATTTCTGGCTGCAAGCTCTTTTGTCGAAAAAAGATGTTTAAGAAATCGAATATTTTTATCCCATACTGACCGCTTCGTGGATTTTTCGCGGTCCGATGTGATTTAAATTAGACATATAACATACTTTGTCTTTCAAACTTATGGTATAACGCTATTTATAAGTTGTATAAGATATTTATTTTCCAAAAGGATATTGTTGTAAGGCTAGTAAGATTTGGGTTAGCTTTAAATTAGGTTCGAAAGTTTGAAGGTTTGCTTTAGGACTCGAAGAAATAAGAAATATATATAATGTGTCACGCAATTCGTGTCAGTTTAATGTACTTCCTGTACGATTAAAGGCAGGAAACTAGTATCGTTATGATCTGTTTTATAACTGTCACGATACATTTACAAAATTAATTCTTTCTTTCTTAACGAAGCAGGTGAATTCTCGTTTCTTCCGCGATTTCTTCCACGAAATTTCTTGAGATATCTTATTTATACCGATGCCTATTTGTTCAAAAAGATGGATAATATAGACAAAAGCATATACAGTAAGCGTTTAAAGTATAAAAAGAAATAAATTTAATACAAAGAATATTAGCTATATGATAGTAAGTTAAAAGTTCAGAGCCATATTATTAGTCAAAAACGTAAAATAAAAACATTTCTTTTTTAACTGCATATGCAAAGCACCAAGAAGCACAAAGTATAATTTTAGTAATAAAGAGAGAAAATTCTATTTTATATATCTGGGTTGCATGGATCGTTACGTCAGAAGAAAGATTACAGCAATAAGAGTTTGAACTTTGTTATACTATTTAATTTCTTTTTTTATCGTCTTTTCTCAACTTTCAACCGATTCTGCGATACCATTTACTTTTATGTAAGTACGTCTGTTATACTCTAAACTGCAAATTTAATATAACAATTTCTGCCAAAGTCATAACTACCGGTCAAACATAGTGTCTAGCAGTGTCTACTGAACTGTTGTATCTCGTATTTCTGTTTGTTTAAATGTCGTGGAGTAATCATAACCAATTTCTAGAATTACTTGCATGGAAAAACGTTTTTGGTTAACCACTCGGCTGCTAATGTGTCACAGAAATGAAAATAGTGAAACTTTTCAGGAGATTCTCTTAGAGATCAAAGGCTTTTCTAATGAAAATGATACCAAGTATGATTGTATTTAACTGTCATTAAGTTATGGAATTCATATACGTATGCCTTTGATGATATTCAAGGAATATTATGACGTATAATAGTAGTTTACTTTCAGACGAGTAAATTCAATCTGCAGTAATTTATTTAATCAAACAATAACTAAAATCTACTTCCAATAAATAGAGTTCTAGTTTAAATGATAGTGGATCTACGTTATACCTAAAATAACGAATAGGATGGAATTGTACGTCACACTTAGCATTCGACATTTTTCATCTACCCTTTTATTGATATACGAGGCCCAATCTCGAATTTCTTTCTCGTTGATCAATTTTACAATTTATTTAATTCTAATTCTTCGATGCTTTTATTTACCTTACGTGAAATTCAACAAATAATCCCAACCTACTCTAATATCAAGACGAAACGCATTAATCATGAAATCGTTACTAATTTTTTGAATAATCCAACACATCATAAACTACATCAAAATTCATTCGTAGACTTCACAACCTTGCCGTGTAAAGACACAAAGCGGAAGCAAGTCGATTACGAAAGTCATAGAAATTACAAAGGAACTCGTGAAACGCAGTTACTGTCATCGAGGCCCGTGAAATGATCGTTCACCGTTGGTGTTGGATTGTAACAAGCCGGTTGCCTTTGCACGTGCAGGATCCTCGATAACATCTCTAACGATGTGTTGCGGTCGCCGATCGGTGGTAGCACGCTATTCGCTAATCGAACATTCCGGCGACCCGATTCGTCACGTTCTAACAACCGACAAACTCGATAACGCTACGTTGATATCATGTAAAACGTGATGATCGAGCTGCTTCTCCTACCTATACGCATTCCGGTTGTAAAATTCCAAAACACATTCCTATAGAGTTCTATGAAATTTTGATACCATACAGAAAATCGTCGATTACGAGAATGGGAAAACAATCTTTTTCTTTTTTAATAGTCTACGTAGGTTGTTCTTTTTCTACCCACTTTTCTCTTGTTTCTTCTCTATAATGCTGTCTTCCATCATTTTCGTGGTTTAGCAACGTCATTAAAGATATAGTCGGTGTTGTTACGTTACTATTGTTATTGTTATCGCAGTTATTGTTACCACCGGATGTTATTGCCGCAGTTTCAGATTTATTCTCTTACGTATGTTCCAACTTCTATGGGAGCGTTTCACCGATACTACTTGTCATCCCTGTTAGCCGCCGTTTCTTTTTAATATTGTCCGTTTTATGGACTGACGCGGCGATTTTAAATCGCGAAGTTATTGTAGTTTGAACAGTTAAACGAGTGTCGCGTCGATATTATATTTCTATTCTGCGATTATATTTGGAGTGGTGAGCGTATGAATAGGGAATGTTTGCTCATAAATTCAAATAATCGCATTATGAAAAGCTTTTCTTTCTTTTTCTTCCTATGATATAGAACCTAGAGATATACTTTCTGTGATCTGGAACGATATAAACATCGAGTGGTTTCAAAATCTTTATTTCGGTTAATAATTTCGAAGTAAATTAAATTAAGTTTGATGCATAAATATATCCGACTAGGAATTATTTTCAATAATTCAAATGTAGTTTCAAGACCCTAAACCAAATTGGCCAGAAGACAAATTGAATTCTCTGACTTACGTAAGAATTATTTCATCGATTTTAAATAATTATAAGATAAATATTTGAAAATCTAATATGCAATCTCCTGTTCCATGAAACATTCTAAGGAAAAGCTTTTTCTTTATACTCTACAATACAACTATTCGTATCCTTCCGTGTCCTCCGGCACAATGCATTTGCATAGATTCGAACTTTGTATCTGCCTCTGTAAAAAGAAACGAGCAGTACACACACACAAACCACTTTCGTGCGATCGTTACACCTCGCTCGAGAACAATCTGCTTGAAAAGTTCTCAAACAGCGTCGACATGCTGGAAATCGACGAGTGATCTCTCGTATGACGGATTGTCGAGTTAACCGAAACAGTCCGTCGGAAAATAGGATTACCGAGAACCTCACAGTTCCACGGCTTTCGATTCTACCTCGGAATTGCGAAGGGAGGCGCGCGCAAGGTCTCGATACTCCAAGCGACAGCGAATGCTCGGATATCATTCGACACGCGCGAATACTCCAGAACATATACGCAAACGTTGTATTTTGTTCGTGTACATTCGTTCGCGAACACGATTGGTAATTGTGTATTTCGCCCATCTCGTCGAGGGGAATTTCACGTCAGCCTAAGGCTAATGATGGTTGAGTGGCTTACTGTTTTGAGAAACGATACGTGCTCGTTATCTTCTTTATTTAGTCGCTAGGAGTCTTAGATCATCAGTTGGATAAAAGTAATTTAAAAAATAGATATAAGAAAATAGGTGTTCGAATAAATTTGCCCTTTAATGCTAAGAATATGATATAAAACACGAGCTTAAATGTATATATTTAGTAATTCACTGCGTACTTGGAAAAATTCCAAAAATTTCGTATAAATTAATATCGAGTTTAACTGACAAATAAATGATTCTGATGTCAACTACGTTATTATCTAGAAATTATCCTATATACAAATTTAATAGAACGTTTACGAATAGAAATTAAAAGATTGTTTTATAAAATTATTCACGAAATTATAAACCCAATTTGTTCACGCATTGTTCATTGTTTTAGATACACTTATTCGTTGTTAAAATAGAAAAAAAAACAAAATTAAGGTCAACGGGTATTTTTATAAAATTACCAAGTAACAAGAACTGCCCCAAATCCTGAATATTTCTTTCCATTTACACACCTAGCTACAATTGTTAAAAGAACAGTGCTTGATCTCCAGAAAAGACTAAATTAGAAACGAAATCAGAATCCCTGTTAAAAAACCTGTCCATTGTTTTTAATAAATTTTACTTTGTTAAAACTTGAGCGACCGTAGACGAACGATCTTTGAAAAATATTTTCGACACGATTTTCATCTCAGATCCCTTGACACGCTCTTCTCGAAAGAGCGTTACATCTCCGCAACAACGTTTAATAGGATGTTTATGGTTTAGGGCAGCAGCCTTCAGAAAGATACTCCTTTCATCGCGCGATAGACGTTTTTTTTTACCGTGAAAATTGCATTCGCCTGCTGTTCGTAAATCTCCGGGGATATTAATAATTGCGAAATCCTGGAGGAAAGGTTGATCCAGTTATCGTGTGGGAGCACCGCTGCTAGATTTTTAAAGCTTTGATGAGCTTTCGAGAAAGCTGCTGATTTAGTTCGTAGACACTCCAGACTTAGCTATTTCGTTCCAATTTTATCCGAAGGTCGTTGATTGCGAACGGAAATTAATGTTTATTTATATCTTCCAAACTTTAATTTTTTACTATCTCTTGGCTTTTTATTTATATCTACATTTAGATTTTCTTTATCTGTTCCTACATTTAAAATTTCCATTTTCATTTATCAATTTTCTTAGAGATGAGATGCAATCGAATATTCGTTTCTATGAATATTTAGATCTTCTTTATTTATATCTACATCTAAAATTTGTATTACTCTTACTAGTACTTTTACCAATAGATGAGATGCAAATAGATTTATAGATATCTAGAAAAAATACAGCCCGCTGAATCACTTTCAATTAAATCATCAACCTTCCCTCCAATACCATATTTTGTAAAAAAACATTGCAAATATGTATTATAACAATTTCTGTTCGTGAAACATTTGTGTAGAATCTTTATTCTGAATAATTATGATAAAGAATCTGAATTGCTATTCCTATTTATATAATTATTATTGTCTGTTATATAATTGAAATCTTCTGTTTTTAAAAAGAAAAGGTAGTCTATTATTATGTATTTCTTATTATTTATTTTTATTGCGTAATTGTTTAACAATGATAGATCAAAATATGCTTCAACTGTACACTTAAAAGTTATATTTGATAAAACAATTAAAAAATTCAATCTGTATCGTAATTTTTATTCACCACTTATTATTGAATTACAAATTACAGACGAGTGATGTACGTCAATGAAACCATTAATCGCCTCATATTCCGATTTTCGTCCCATGAATTAAACAGTCTCTAGATTACACGTAGAAAGCCGTAATGCATAAAGGAGTCCGTTGTTGCACGAACGTCTCGAGAAGATCGTGTTTTCAACCTTCTTCAAACGTAATATCGCTCGTAAGGGAGTATCAAGAGATCTCTGTCGCGATAAAATTGCTGCTTCCTCACAAATCTCAAAGATACGCGCAAGCCCATCGTTCTTGATTGTTTCTTTGATCCCTATTGTTCCAAGAAAGTAGATGCTATAAATGAAGGAAAGAAAAACATATTTTGACGGTGTCTGAAATTTTGTAACGATACTTTCGAAAAAGAGACTAAAAATAATACTTGAACCGTAATGTAATGTTTGGTGTCGAAACATTCTTCGTACATCGTATATTTGTTTTTGGAATTTTTCATATTTTAACCATTAGGTAACCATTTAAAACATTAGGAAAACTTCAAAATTAGAAAATATTATTTTACGCAAGATTTATTAGACGAAGCTATACTAACACATATGTGTTATGATTCCACGATACGATGTTAATTAGATTATTCAAAAAAGGAAAGGAACTTGGTAAAATTTCTTCATTCGACGAATAAAATCATTAAAGGATTTATCGTATAATTTTTAATTTATATAAATAAATGAAACAAAATTTATTCGCGCGTCAAATATATTTATTAAATAATCTTTAACCAAATATATTCCTTATATCTTCTTTTTTGAAATTTACAAAAAGAAAAATATAATATGCGAAGAAAAAATTCTTAACAAAATTCTTCATCGGACAAGTATATAATTTTTGTATGTTCGTAACGAAGAAGCTCCATGAAAAAATTCTAATTAACGTCTTTTAAACAATCCATATTTGCTCATATCGTCAAGCTCGAAATAGTCAACGACCAGTTCTCTTTACGCTTATTAATAATTTCTGAGGATATTTAGCTATTTAATAAACTCAACAAAGTTGTGGAAACGTATATTCATCCTACAATAAGATAAGAATGTTAAATTATATACAGTTTGATACCCTGCATTTGCTTAGAGTCCTACATTTGAGTAAAATTCTCCTTGGTTTACACGGAAATTTCCAACTAGCGTGTTACAACGAGCATAAAGTCTGACGCGAATCGTATTTTGTATTAAATTGTTTCAATTTGGAGCTTTACGACAGCAAAACAGCAGTAAATTTTATAATACCGCGCGGATTTTATCTTTTCTTTTAGTTGAAGAAAAGATACTAACGAGCAACGTTTATTAAATACCATTTTGTATTTAGTAATTCTTTTAACCAAGCATAGGAATTAAGATTTTATCGAATTATTTTATTATTTTATTTCTAACTAAATTAAGTATAAAAATTTAATTGGGAAATTTTATAAGTTATAAAGTTTGTACGTTAAGTAATTTATCGAGCTTTGATTGATATAAAAATAAAGTTGCTTAAATAAATTGTTTCATTAGATTATGATTATCTAAAATGCAAAATTTGTCAACGTTTCAAAAATTAGATTTAAATTAACCGTTTATTGAATTTTAAATTTTAAAAAAATTTTTTAAAAATTTATCCATCAAACTAGACATGTATATTATTTGAATATTTCTTCAAGCTTTTCCAAACTCAGTGAAAGCTAAAATGTTGATTCATCTCTGTTAGCCAAATGACTATTTGGCTTGAAATTGCATAGGATATGTTCTCTTGCAGATCAGTGTTCTACCTACGACCAGATATACGTTGACAGGTCACGTTAAAAGATGTATGTACGCGGAGATGTGCCACAGTGATTTATGGATTTCCCGTTGAAATGAACGTGTCGTTTGTTTCAATTAAACATGGTATTAGAACGCTTTCGGACAGATTCATTGAATACTTAATCAAATCGTAGTTGTCTTTAACAATTTAATCCTATAATATTTACAAATTTAGTTTCGATACAATTTTTAGAAAATGAATGAAAAAAAAAAAAAAAAATAATAAGAAAAGAATAATAGAATAATACAAATTTCGCGTCTATACTATATTATAACTTAAACGTTACTTTTAAATAAAATAATAGACGAATGAAGTATTAGGTCGTCCGAAAAGTTCTTTTCGTTTTATAAGGAAATAATGGATGCACAACATTTTCCGTTTTATATTATTTTATCGAATTACGTATGGTCCATTTTGTTCTATCAAGATAAAGATCACGACGTTTGATTAGGTTTCATGTTTGTATAAATATGCGTCGTTGTAAAAGACGTGTCTGTAAAAGAAAGACACTTTTCGGACAACCTAATACATATAGGTAATTCTTTTAATTTCATCACTGAAAAATTTTCATTAATTGTTTTATATCTTTATATATTCTCTATATTGTTTATATCTTGTTTTAAACTTGATTTCGATCAACAATTCGCCGATACATAGACCTAATGTATCTGGTCGCGTAGTATTTCGAAGTATATATCCGTCGATACTGCATTTCGAATAATTTTGCTAAACGAAACCATGCAATTATTGTATTTGTAGGATGCTTTAATTAATATTTACTTATGCGAGTTTACCCGGCAATGTATAGATCCGGAGACAGATTTAAATTGGTTTTCGGTAATTAACTAGGCACCTGTTGATTTAAAGTAACATTCTGGGAAACATTGACAAGGCCCGCTCACGCACGTATATTATAATTACTATAGAAGGATACTGGACAGAAAATGCAGGACGGCTGTTCGATGTTGTTCATGGAACGTTCCACCGCACCTTGTATTTTTCTTTAAATTGTCACTGGGTTTTTTGAGCTGTCTTCGTCATGTTCACAGGGAAACATCTGGCAGCAGCTTCTCTCTTTCCACTTCATCCTGGAACTAGTCAACACCATTCCGTTCACCATCACGGTGAGTCATTCGCTCTTTATATTTTCTATATATAGCTTCTTAACAATTTAACACATCCTTTTGCTTTCTATACTTTATGTTAGATATAAGATAGTAATACGTACACTCTGATATTATTCTTTAATATAATGCTCGAGATAGATACATAGGAAAAGAGTTTAGATAGATATAAGGGAGGAGGCAATAAGGTGATAACGCCATAAAAATGAGAAAATGTAAAAAGCGTGATAGGTAAAAAAAGATGCAAAATTGAAAACTCGTCCAAAGCCGAAAGGCACGGACTAAGTAAAAAAGTAAATAAATAAATAAAATAATGTAGTGCTTTTTTTTTATTTGCTTCTTGTCGATAGAGTTAAAAAATTAAAAGAAGGGAATAACTATACGAACTTAATAATGTATAGAATCAACGATACATTGCTTCTCTAAAAGATATTAAATGAAGCAGAAATAAAGCTACAAGGAAACAAGAAAATGAAATCGTATCTCACAGACATTTCACGAATATAAAGAAAATATCGTAAGAATAGCTGAACAATTCGCCCATTACATTTTCCAAGCGTTGAGACAGAAGTACATAAAGCCGTGAAACGGTTTATTAAGACACAGCTTGATAAGAAAGAGAAAGGAAAAGGTTTCTCGGGCGTTTGGAGCCTGCGGCAGACAATAAAACGAATTATATCAACCGTGTGATTCCTTCTGAATTCCATTCCACCGAGAAAACCATAAAAATCTACCTGTTTTACGTTCCTTCTGCGCGAAATATCAAAAGATTCTAATGGAGCTTTATTGGTCGAATCTCGACCCACGATATATAGCCGATCAGCCGTGGTTATGTTAACGAGCTATCATACCGAAAGAGTAAAGAACTTGTTGCTTTGCATCGACTAGATATACAATGTCGATGTATACAGATATATACATGAACGCTTTTTCCAAACTACATATGTGAAACTAAAAATTGAAAAACAATTGAGAACCGCATAGAAAAATTGTGATAAGTAATTTTTTCCATCTTTGGACTTTCACGTCGCTTAAATAACTAAAAAAAAAAAAAAAAAAAATAGAAATTTCATACTTTATAATGGAATTATTTAATAATAATTAGGAAAAGAAGAAAGTAGGGAAAGAGGGTAAAGGAAAGGAGCCTAGCCTCTAGTATGCTATTGTTCTTACTGATTCCAGAGTTCTAGAAAAAGTGAGTCGATATTTAACAAACTTCTGACTATTAATACATTCGCAATTTTAACCGAATAAATTAACGACTATGTTTAATGGCCGCAGAAATATTAATTTTTAATAAATTGAAAATTCTTAATCAAAATTTGAGGAATTTGGTAGTATTAATTTAATAATATTTCTTCAACGTGTAGGATAAATTAGATTCGATCTTGGTGTATCGATCTGTGCCCTATTGGGACCAACCCTGATTTGAAAGCGAACAGGATTTAACAATATCAGAGGATTGTGCACGGAATTTAATTGGCTTAGACTCATTAGTATCGTGTCACCTCGGTGACATTTCAGCAAGTCCAGTAAATCCCAAGTCATCGCTCCTTATAGCTATAATCACTCGTAAAATATTTGTTCTATGGAAGGTAAATAAATCTGGAATAAATCTTAAGAAAAATGTAACCCGTTAACAATACTCAAACAATAGCCATTTTACAATAGAAATTTTACAAAATGATGTCTCTGGTACGTGATATTTTCTACGTCAATGTGTACATGTTAAAGACATAATCGAATTATTGACTGTATCAGTTAACGATTTTCACGATCTTTTAATATTACAATAATTATAAATTTTGTCGTGCGAGTAAATTTATGAAATTATTGTTTTAATTAGTTTCGGTACGTCAAGCTTTAATATAAAAGTTTCTTTAAAGTTTGAAAATTGAAATTAAAAATTTGTTCTGTAAAAATCACCGTGTAAAATAAATTAAATAACGCGTGTAATATCAAAGTATATATTGCGAAATAAAAAATTACGGATTAATTTTAAAATTATACAATTTTTGTTGACTGTTTCCTGTACATGTATATGGAGATTCGAACAAAATTAAACGCTGTCTATATGGAACGTTTCACTTAATTCGATAGTAGATTAAAAAGATGAAGGCTCTCGGTATACAATTACGTTTTGTTTTTGCTGCATTCTGAACAACATTAAAATAACGTAAAAATAAGTACAGTTTCATTTTTTAGGTCAGCATTTACATCACATGACAGCTATTCGTGACTTTCGAGCGTGGCTTATACTTTTTTTTTAACGAGTTTTATTTTTAAAAAGTCTATCGTGAGAACTTCTTTTCCCTTTTACGTTAATGATCATTTACGATTATGATCATCTAACTGGCAGTCTATAAGCTTCAATTAACTTACGAGCTGATGCCAATAGCTCACGAACTTTCTAATTAATTACGTATCTAAACATTAATCACATTTTTATGTAATTTCAATTCAATTCTCAAAGTGTGAAAGTTACCAATTCTCTTTCATTTTATATTTTATATTAGCATATTTATAATTTGAAAATTTACGATATAGTATCTTTGTTTGAGGTTCCAAATTTTTCAAATCGTACACTTTTTATTTCGAAATTTGTATTCGTCATCAACGAAATTTCCTATATAATCTCGCTTCCTTTCTTCCAAAGAAATGTTACATGGATGTATGAAGTATCTGGAGAAAACAGTGATGGACGCTAATTGCTGTCACTTCGAAGCATGTTTGTTCTTCGATGGTAGAGAAGCGAGAACAATGGGCAAACTCATTATTCTTGCGTACATTTACAGTTGCGTTTGCAAATATATATATTCGATGGAATGTATACGAGACGAGTCTTTCGTTTCTTAAATTAGCTTTCCACAAAAATTATTCTGTTTACAAATGATACACAAGTACAGATTAAAATTAGTTTAATATCTGGGCCCTCTCGCGTAATAATTTATTAAGTAATAATATTAGAGAATTGTACCGAGCGTAAACCACATACTTCTGTTGGACAAATAATTTTTTATAATTTTATGATTTTGTGTTGAACAAGACGATTAAAAATCACTTTTAAATTTTTGTTTCATTACCAATTTTGTTACTGCTATATATACAAATTTATTAATACCGATATAATTTTGCTCATAACGTTAGTTCGATTGTGCAGAAGAGCCTTTTGGTAATAATTATATTAAACGATATTTAGTTATTTACAGTAAATTATTACGCAGTAATGTTAGTAGCAAATAGTATGATTAGTAGCAAATTATTAATTATATTTTTAGCTACTTTATCCACCAATGCGAAATCTGTTCATCCCGGTATTCCTAAACTGCTGGTTGGCAAAACATTCATTGCAGAATATGTTCGTAAGTAATTGACATATACTACTTAGTATTAAATTGTTCGTCTTCATCTCGTTATCGTCGATACTCGTGTTTCAGAACGATCTACACAGAGCTATGCAAAAGTCCCAATCAGCTTTAAGTCAGCAACTTATGATCCTTAGTGCTACGTTACTGTGCCTTGTCTTTACTAGGTGAGTAAAATTATAAATTATTCTAAATATTTATTATTAAAATAATAGAAATTTAGAAATTCAAACGCAAGTTAATAATTTTTTCATAAAAATAACAGCACGTATAACGTCACCGTATTGTGAAATAAGATGTAACATTCTTCAAAGTAATTTATTCAACTTAAAGGTTTCATGATAGACACTAAATACATAATCTTTTGCTTATAATAAAAAGAAAACTATTTTCTCGATTTTCGTAAATTCACCATACGTAAATTTCGTTTTCTAATCATAAAGAAATAATATTTATCGAACAGAAACATAATCATGTTGTGTAATGAAATAGTCTCTATGTTTCCTTTAATAACTTCCGTTTTCTTCGATGCAACGAATGAACGAATTAAAATTCCGTCTTCGCGCTGGTCGACTTTTCTCTCGGTTCCTTAGCCGTTCACGACAATTATGTAAGTTTATCCAAAGTGCATGTTACGTGGCTTGCATACAAGTCATATTACATTATCCAAATAACGAGGAAACTTTGCCAATCAGGAACAGACGCTTCCATTTACGAATTCTCAGATTTCCTGGACGGTGTTACGATTTAGACAGAGAAACAAAGATTCCAGGCTTAATTTCCTCGATTCAAAGATTCTTTCGTCGAATTTACGACAAGTCTTTATTATCAAGATACATCTTGATAATTAGAAAAAGATATGAAATTTGGTATTATAAAAGTAATTCAGAAATTTCAAGACGTTTATTTAGAATTTTCTTTTAATTTCCATTTCAAATAATTATTCTTAACGTACAGTTCTTACTTTTATATAGGTGCAATACAAGATTATTATATCTAGTAAACGCAATTTCCAATTTTCTATCAAAACTCATTATACCATTCTAAAGGCAGTGCATTTGTTCGTGTAGTTACACGTTGCTCGAGCGATAAAAGGCAATATTCCAGGAAACTCGAAAATTATCAATTAAAACCAAAGAATAACTACAATTTCGCGTACTTGTTAAATCTATAATTTATCTGGGCTATTCTCTCAGAGGGTTCGATATGATGTTTTATCCGTTTGGAATGAACGACGATATATATAATAACATCCGCGTAGGATTATTGATAATTCAAGATACCCCAGTGGACTAATACCAGCATTTCATTTCTCCCGTACGTATTATTAACTTGCTCCTTTGCTTGCGAACCACGAAAAGTTAGCTCGACGTCGGTGTATTTATTATGCGAATGACGTCAAATAATATTCTATGCTTGAGAATTATGTAAAATTTCCTGCATCCATGTTATCCAACGCCTGTATTTTGTATTATTTAATGAGATAAACGGAAAGTTAAACAACCCGTGAGATACCTATTCTCTATTCAGTACGTCGCGATGATCTCGACACCCTCGATATTGCTTTATCATTCGACAATTGTTATTGTTCGTTGAAAGAAATTTGGTTATGTAAGGAAGTAGAATAAATATAGGAGGTATCTTAACATTTAGACTTGTAGAGCATACATACATACACTCACATGCGTACAGTGTTCGTAGAGTATATATACCAAGCTTTTTAACTAAGCTTTCTTAATATATTCTATAGGTATGAATAACAAAAAAGACGTTATATAAGTACGCTGTAACAATAGCTATAAATATTCCAGTGCGTTCCTTTATTCCGGACTACTCCTCGTCATGAGCCTTGTCATTAAATCTGCCGACATCGACGTCAATTGAAAGTTAAGATTTGTCCAAGATAGTACACGCCGAAGCCTACGTGGTAAAATCGATACGCAAAGGTGTTAACACGCGTACATATGCACATTATTGTACATATGTATGCAATATCCTCGTAAGGATTACGATCGCGCCACGAAGGGATGAAACTTGCCTGATTGACCCAGATCGCAATGTGGGACAAATGTTAATAAGTAATCGTGGCGGCTCGTGCAGATGGATTGGTATCGCCATCGATCGTCCTGATTCATTATTTACGGTGTAATTCTAGAACGGCGTACTTGTAAGCTCGCCCTTGCCACCGCGACTTGGTCGGATGTCCCCTATCTGTTGGCCGATCACGGCATTATTCGGAAGTCGTTTCTCAAACGGGGGAACGAGGTAAGGTGCACGTACTTACGTTGTCACGGTTCGCCTATGTTCCTTCGTTCCACGGTGAAATATTTTGGGAACGCAGCCGTGGCATAGAGAAACGGCTACGTTTCAAGGGAAAAGACGTTCGAGTCGAATTGTTTCCGAACATTTGTAAAGCGATGTAGAAACTTGAGTTTCACGAGCTTTGAAGAGTATAAATTAGTACCTGAGAATTATCATGAATTATTACAATTTACCGTCGAATTTGGTTTAATTTAGAGAATTATCGATCAACGGATTCATTTTTTTATTAATACTGAAGATCAACTTATTTTCTTTATTAAAATATATAATGAATTCGCGTTAAAGAAACAAGGTTTAAGATGATGCGACAAAATTAACGGAGACAACCAAGAAAGGATGAGATTTAAAATAAGTTACAAATCATTTATCTCGTTTTCAAGAATCCAATGGTCCATAAAAATCTAAAAAAACGGAGAATTCAATAATATAAACGAGTCAAACTCATCCTAATTACTGCGTAACATATAATCTGTTTCACGATCACGTATTTAATTATTGCGAAATGTAAAGCATTTGCGTTAACGTGTTTTTTAATCCATTACAAAACAAACCTGTTCAACCTGTCACGTTACATTTTTTATACGAAACAACGAAATGACAACGTTAACCTGGTAACAACGCGGCGAAATTATGCGTACAGCTTGCACACATTCGCAAATAGCACGCACCGGTTAATGAGCGAAATTTATTATCTTCTGGTCCAGTTATTGCGTCGGACCAGACGTTATCTATTTCACTGTCACTGTGAAAATCGCTTGACGTTCGCCTTACGAATGGGCTTGTCGCGCTTAGAAGATGTATAGTTGCCGCCACGCTTCGTTAGAACGACTACTTGTGGAGTTTACAAGGAACAGGTTCTGCTTATAAGCTGCATTCTCGGAGTTGAACGGAACCAGCGACTCTTCTGCACAATCAATATTGATAATGCGGCAGGGTTAGCGTGCCTGCGTTCTTGAAAATAGATAGAATAAGCGAAACGCGCTATAAATGATTATCGTTACCCTGGACGAAATTTTGTTCAAAAGATACCTACGTTCTTGTCTAAGGAAAATTTACTAAAGATACTTGATTGCTCTATATGATTTTTTTATACAATTATTGAATTGCACAAAAATTCCTGTTGTTTATTATTTATTTTGCTATCTAAATCTATATTCGATATCTACATCTTATTTATATTGCTAAATGGCGAAAGAAATGTAATTTTGACTTATCGTTTTGACAAAAGCATTATGACCCCCGTAATAAAGTTTTTTAAAATCAATTTTTCATGAAAATATCTTATGTTTGTCCGATTTTGAAGATCAGAATTTTTATTTCGAAACCGATCACACCACATCGCGCATGATACACAACAAGATATTGTACTACATAATCCTTATAAATGTATTGTGTAATTATATGGCAGAAGAACTATTATCTACTTAAATCATGAAGTTGTATATCTCGTGGCAAATCTTTCTATAGAATCAGCCAATTTGTATTCGATGTATCGATAGCAAACTAAAATATAGATCATTTTTTTCTAATATCGATTCTACTATGTGGTGAATGTAGCTTCCGAGTACTAGAACGTTATTATCTAAAAAATGGAAAAGTTTTCGGAACACGGGCGAAAATCAAACTATAGTTTAATCGAGTCGTGCGAATTTACGCGGCGTGCGACCAACTATCTGCGTACCACGTTCATAAAAATTCATGTGTTTAACGCTCGTATGAGTTCGCGCATTCAGAAGCCAGAAGATCGAAATGCACACATCATTAAGTATGCATGTACAGGCAAAATTTTGTATATATTTCATTGTTCTGACGAACTGTTGGTCTAACAGATGATACGTTTGAAATTTGTCAGAGCACGAATCTACGGTAGCTTAAGTCATCTTGACAATTTTTAGGTATCTTCTGTAAAATTAAAGCAGTTATCGTATCTCAATATAAAATCTGAAAGTATGTCGATCGACGGGAAGTTACCTGCGGTATCGATACCACACTGTGGGAGTAACTGGAATCGTAATAAACGTGCAAACGATTTTGAGAAACAATGCGGTTTTGAAACGAGGAACGAGTCCGAAAGCGTGAGGATAGTTTGGATATTTGTTGATACACATCAACGCATTCGAACGCGAAACGAAAGTCGTCCAATTAAAAAAGCAATATCGTTCCTCTCCTCTCGCTATTCAACGTTTCTTTGTTTCGTTTTTTTTTCTTTTTATTTCGGTTGACTCGCCAAGCAGCGTTTTCGAATGGGAATACTAAATCGCGGGTCAAAATGTGCAATGAAAATTCGTACGCACGAATCAGGCTATTTTGTTTCAACGTTTCGTTTGAATTTCGATAAATAATATAAGGCGAATGTTGCCTCGAATCAGTTTGAAGTTCAAATTGATCCGTTCTATTCGATAATGATTTTTACGTAGAATATTTTACAACGTTAACGAATGCAACGAAAACGAAGGAATTCGACGCTTTAAAATTGTTCCCTGTTTTACTGAAAAAGCAACCACATTGATAAAGGGTATTCCTTTGAGGGAAGTGGATCTATCAACCGTTAACAAAACTAATAAAAGAAAAGCTTATATTATATTGGAACAGTTCTAAAAATAATGAAAATAAAGTCTGAAAGAATTCTTAAGTATTTCTTTAAATCCCGCGATTACATCTTACGCGATACTATTAAATTTATTTTAATTTAAAACACTTGATGAAAACATGAGAAGGTATTTGAAATACATCTCTAAATAAAAAAGGACTCATTATACGATCACCTCGTTATAGTATAAAAATAGTTGGTTAAACACGAACAGAAAGAGAAAAGACCAATTCGCACAAATATAAACTCGATACAGATATGAGAACGAGGCCGCATGCATAATACGGACTGCTGTCGTTTGTAAATGTTCTTCGTTAGAAAGAGTTCGCTTTTACCAAACGAGGTAAACGTTTTTTTAACCGCGAAGTTTCAACGATCCTTTTGCTTTCTCGAGGATGAAAGGACACCCGATGGTATCCCTCGATGTTCGAGAAATACCAACTATTATACTAATTGTACAATCGGTTCCGGCCGACTGTGAATCATACACTGGTCGGTGTAAGGCTTGAATTATTCTCGTGTTCGTAAATTATTGTCTCTGAAACACGGTGACTTGAACGAGCGGTAAAATCTGTGATCTCGTGATTCGTAAAATGCGTGTTTTAATTTGCCTGTTTCAGCGTATGTGGGATACAACACTTCCAGAGAGCGGGGCACAGGCATCTGAATCTGTTTCAAAGCACATATTACGTTGTAGTCACGTTTTCTACGGTCGGCTACGGAGATTTTGTACCTGACATTTGGCCCTCGCAGCTTTACATGGTCATCATGATCTGCGTTGCTCTCATAGTTCTACCTACTCAGGTATGTGTTATGTTTTACGAATCATAGTTTTGTTGATATTTCGTCTACTTCTTATGTTTGTTCGACCATTCGCGGAGAGACGCGATCGCGAGAAAGCACGTCAACGGGAGTCGTAAACTCCCGTTACGATTAGATAATCGACGCTACGAAATGATCGATCCCCTATTTCGGTTAGGATAATAGAGGTAGTTATATTGAATTTACGCTGAATTGACAGGTAGAGATTAATATTTATTCCAACAACTTTGTAGAGATGATAGTTACGCTATGTACAAGTTACCTATGTGATTGATTTAAGGGTAGAGACCCGGTACTGACACGTTGACTATTCTAACGGCGAAGAATAAGTGATGTTTAGTGACGATGCTGTGTCGGAAGAAAGCTAGCGATGGGTGTGTCTGAGGACACGAGAAAATCCGATTTGTTAAGGATAATAGCGAGGGAAATAGGCTTCGTTGTCGATTGATTAATTTTCTAGGTTTGCGGAGCGAGGAAGGGTGCTAACCGTCCTGAGAGAAAGTGGCAAGAATGGGATGCACCGTACGTAACAAAACTAGCTTTCTCGGGTGTTTCGGTCGTAAAACAATGAATGTTAGAAATGCTTCTATAAACGGATCTTTCGTCGGCCCGAAGGATCTTAGCTAGAAATTGCTGGGATTTATGGGGATCTTTAGGCCTATTGAGAGTACGCAGTACGGATGTGTAGACATCTGGATACCATCCTGTCAGCGGTGTATGACCTGGGCTAGGTAGAGTGTCGGCCGGCGTAACATCTTAACGAACTGTGAGGAAACCGATAGGACAATAATATATCAATAGCCGAATTTCATATTAATGTCTCGTGTTATACGCGATAACTGCTTGAAATTATCCAGTTTAATTTTGCATTCGTGCAAAACGTTTTTACGACAATCGACGCAATTTTCCGCTGTACGAAACGTCAGAAAGACAGGAAGCGTTGGACTATTACTTTCTGCTATTCTAGCGATATTTATCGTCCGGAGTGTAACCAGTCGCATGAAACTTTATTTCCCTTTTAACGACGAATGTTACGACAGAAACGATGCGACGCGTGCGTTTGCTGACGATCGTAAAAGCGCTATCGATTTTCCCCTGATCATTGTCTGACGAAAATCGAAAGGCAGGTGATGGCGTGAGACTTTTATATCCAAGAACTTAATGGTCGGGAAATTACTTGTACTTAATGGCCACAAATTCCTATACAGCAATTGAGATATCAGAAACTTAATGTTGTGAGATTCGATACGTAATATGAAACTCCATCTCTTAATTGTTTGAATTTTATTTGGGATACTCTCAACGGATATCATTGCGTTATAGTCGACTATAAAAAAATGTGAATTAACTTTATGCTGAATTACTTCATTTTAATTTATACGATATATTTCGTGGTATTTCGTAATGATAAATATCCCTGGTAATTTTCATCGTGTTATATTTCTTATATTAAGTTAATTAATTTCAGGATATTTAACTCTAATTTGTATTCTATATTTTATACGATAGAACGATGATCTTCGTAACTTAAAATACAGAAAACAAAGGACTAAATTTCATCGATTGAACGATCTCTTTAAATTTACTGAAATACAATTTTTCTAGATTTCATAGGTACGCTATTCACCGCTGTGCCATCGTGTCAAGCGACACGACATTGAATTATTATACATAATCTATATTTAATAAGCCCAGTTTGGAATTTAAATTTAAACTAAAGCGCGATACGGACACATCTCTCGAGTTCAAGTACACGTAATGCTTTTTACGACTGTGCTACGGTATAATAAAACAAGCGAATAAGTATTTATATCTTGACTAAACTAAATTTAACTAAACTCAACTAAACCGAACCAAATGAAAACGTTAAAAGTAAAAAGTAATCTCTCTCCACAGTCGCGTCATCAATCGTTACGTTAATTAATGATTGAATAAGCAAATAGCTAATAACCGTTAATATAGAATGTTGTTTAAAACTCTGCGAATGGTTGCAACGATATAAAATCAGCGATGTATAATACGTATACTGCTTCTATAACTGTGAATGTAATTGTAAATGAAAGGTACAGCTAGTTATCATCATAAATGACTTCGCTACGGTAATTAATCTACGATATACAAGTAAATAACGTCGCATACAAAACTCATTGCCAGCCCTTTGTGTGTTTATGAAAGGATTCATAAAATTTCGATGTGTAGCGTGTAATGTAATTAATGCTCGTCGGTAACAAACGTTTAATTAAATCCTTTATGGTGGCGGAAGCCAACCTAAATACCCTATCCTACTTGTTGACCGAAATCATTGACTAATGACAGTAGGAGATATCAAAGGTTAGCTGTCGGTTGATGGCACAGATTGCGATGACAGCGATAAACGTGCGATTCAGCCGTCAGGACTGTCGATGACGTATAATATGCGAATATTCTGATAAAAGGAACCCTTAGGATACAGATCTACATCTACATAATGAATTAGAATTGACAGAATTTGGTGACTTAATATAATTTTCCTAATGTAGTGTTATTATTTTAATCGATATTTTTCAATCTGTTATATTTATCTGAAATAATTTTTACGATACAATTATAAAATTGCGATAAATAAAAATATTTCCTTGGAAAATACAACTTTTCGATAAAATTATACTTGACGATTTGCAATGAAAATTAGAAATGTTTTACCAGAGCGACAAAAGCATGTAAAGAAAAAATAAGTATAGCGATTTTTTAAATTGTTGAAATTTAAGATTCATAAAATCTCTCTTTCAGTGAAAACTCTAGAAACTTGTCAATATATTAGGTTGTCCGAAAAGTGTCTTTCCTTTACAGACACGTCTTTTACAACGACGCATCTTCCATCGACATCAGAACAAAATGGATCATACGTAATTCGATAAAATAATATAAAACCAAGAATGTTGTGCATCGATTATTTCCTTATAAAACGAAAGAAACCTTTCGGGCGACCTAATAATTTGCTACATTCTGCAACTCTAGAAGAACCTCTCAAAATTTACTTTTTATCTCAATAAAAGTTGTCCTTGCATTTTACTCGAAAAAATAGGGAATACGATTATTCTACGATAATTATAGTCAGCCAGCTAATAAATGACAAGTAGGCGCGTAGTGACATCCGAAATTTCTCTAACAGTTCGAGCAGTTGGCTTTCACGTGGATGGAAAGACAAAAACTAGGTGGCTCGTATTCCTCGCACAGAGCGCAAAGCGAGAAACACGTGGTGGTATGTAGTACAACGCTGCAAGCCGACACCATCATGGATTTTCTAAATGAATTTTACGCCCATCCCCTTCTACAGGTGAGAAATTCGATCGTGTAATTACCGTTGGTCGATTTAATTCCATTCTCGATTTTCTTCTCCATTTTCCTCTGTTCTACTGACATAGTACGCTTTCAAATTTACAAATTCGATTTTAACAATTATAATTCATTACTTTATCATTAAAGTAATTGAAGTAAAATTTAAATCAACATCTGAACAATATCGACACTTCGTGCGTAATTATAACGCTTAGAGTTTCAGTATATCCTCGACAAAAGTTTCATGAATTTAATTATAATTAGGACTACTACGTTGTATTATTGTCGCCTATGGAGCTGGATACCACGATGAGAATGATTCTACAAGTGCCCATTTGGGCGCAAAGGGTAATCTATATTCAAGGATCGTGTTTGAAAGATAGTGATCTTACCAGGGCGAGAATGAACGAGGCCGAAGCCTGCTTCGTTCTTGCTGCAAGAAATTACGCTGACAAAACCGCTGCTGACGAGCACACGATACTCAGGTCAGTTCCGTTTGAAGAATTGAGAAAACAACAGAAAAATCGTGCTTGAAACATTGATAAATTATTAACTTATCGAACGATTAATTTTTAACAATTTTATACGCATGAAGAATATGTGGATAGCATGTCATATAATATACAATAACTTTTCCCGTTGACTGAGAATGAAGAAGAACGTCTTATCGATATTTCGATGATCGGCAAACAGGTCGTGGGCAGTGAAGGATTTTGCACCAAACGTTCCTCAGTACGTACAAATCTTCCGTCCGGAGAACAAACTTCACGTGAAGTTCGCGGAACACGTGGTGTGCGAAGACGAATTCAAGTACGCCCTTTTGGCGAATAATTGCACGTGCCCTGGTGCTTCAACCTTGGTTACTCTTCTACTGCACACTTCCAGAGGACAGTAAGTATAAAAGCGAATTTTTCCATTGAAAGAATTACACAGAAATCAATCAAATAGCATTTTGTCATGGTAAGTGATTAATTAAAGTTTATCGGAAGAAAATGATCGGTTTGTCCCTGATTTTTTAGAGAGGGGCAGCAATCGCAAGAAGAGTGGCACAGGCTGTACGGTAAATGTTCCGGAAACGAGATTTATCACATTATTCTCGGAGATTCTCGATTTTTCGGCGAGTACGAGGGTAAATCCTTCACTTACGCGTCCTTTCACAGTCATCGTAAATACGGGGTGGCATTAGTCGCGGTCCGACCAGCGGAACTTCCGGAATTTTACGAAGATACCATCCTTTTAAATCCTGGTAACTTTCAAATATCGTATAATTTATATTCTCGCTCTTATACGTATTCTCACACTCAAAATCAAGAACCACGTAAATAACAACTAGTCCCAAACGTATCACACTGAAAGACGTATTTTTCCCCCAAAACGCATACAATCTTTTATTTAATTTCTTAACTATCAAAATCTACCATCGATCGAGGTTCTCAAAAATGATCTAACTCGCTTCAATGTATCACAAGGTCCGCGACACATAATGAAGAAAACGGACACCTGCTACTACATGAGCATTACGAAGGAGGAGAATTCGGCGTTCGTGGTGGCGAACAACCAAACTGGAACCGTGGCGGAGGGTACGCAAGTGGTCGTGGAGACGAAGACCGATGGGACCGGAAACATGAACAGTAATTCGACCAGCAACACAACAACGAACAACACCACTACCACGATGAACTCTGGCACAGGGGCAGGCACTACAACGACAACGACGACGACGATCTCTACCAGCTGCACGATCGCCGGTGGTGATGGGAACGGTACTGCAAACAAGCCCGGTGCCAACGAGCACCATCGTTATTCCAACAGTTGTAACAATGCGCTGAACGAAACAGCTTGCTGCAGACAGGAGACGACCTGCACGGGGCCCCGTGGACAGAACGTACACGGTACACAGGCACACAGGGCCCCACAGGTTATTTTGCAGGTCCTCCCTAGCACGCCCACACCACTCGAACACCACAACATACTCGCATCCAATGTCCACCGTGAGTGTCGCATGCGCTTGTCCTTATCTTCTTTTCTTTTATCTTACTCTCTTTTTCGTATTGGTTCTCGTTGTCGTTCCTTTCGTCTTTTTCATCTGATTTTGGCGATACGTTTTATAGCTGTACTTTGATATATCCGTTTTCCCTTCTTTTATATCGGTGGACAATTTAATCTTACGCAAGGATATTTGGGCATTTTTATACGTTATCGGAAGAGATCTCGAAGGGCAGGATGAAGTTAGTACGATTATTAATGAATTATCGTTGTGAGAAAGATGAGAAGAGTATCTATGATATTAATGGCAAATGGTAATGTTTCATTTATTTCGCGTTATACGATAGAGATAACGAAGAATGATACAGCGGATTTGATTCCAACCGTGCCTCTGTATATTGGGATTTATAAATAATTAATTTGTCAAAGAATATAGTTTAATATAACTTAGATAGATATAGTTTGAGAAAGTATTAGATTTAGGGAATATTTATTGAATAAAAATTAGTTATGGAATTAACTGTAAGAAGCTTCAAACACATTATCATTTAATTCTGTGGAAAAATGTATTCAACAGTTATCGCAAATTTATAATTCCGTCATTTCATACAGCTTCACTTACAACGATATATTTTATACCATAACGTTACAATATAAAAGATCTTGATAAATTATACTTGATAAATTAATGTTATCAAATTTTCTGTGGGTGATATATTTACGTGTTAGAGACAGATATTCGTTAAATGTATTTTACGGTGGATACTTTTTAGAGAAATGTGGCGTCAGTTTTTTATACTTGCATAGTTAAAATAATTGGTACACTTATATTCTTCGTATCATTTATGAAAAAGATTTATGAAAAAATATGTTGTATAAATTTCAACAGAACGATAAATCGATCAACGTAGTATAATAATGTAAGATTGATCAGGGTTTCATACGTACCAAATGAATAATACATAATATATTAGACGCAAATGTTATGAATTTATGCTGCGTTAGACTTTAATATGTTAATTTTGTTGGTACTGATCTCTCTCATTAATTACCATTTCTGTCGCAGTGTAACTAATTTACAGTTCTGCATGCAGTAGATTGGAACGTATAAAAGCAGATAGAAAGTTAATATGTATGAAATTATAAATGACTACTTTACAGCATTAATTGCTAAATTACTTTCTTCCTTTTAAATAAATAGTTCCTTGTTCAATCTAAAGATATTTTTATTTTCTTAACTCAGTTTGCTTGTACTAATCGTTTAAATTATATTGTTGATAAGAATAACAAATAAACATCTAAGCTTAGTAGCATGGCTTTATAACTTAATGCAATGTTTTTGCATTATGTAAATGTTCTTTTCTCTCGTGACTTGTAGATGCATGTTACTATATAAAAAAAAAATACGCATGCATAGAATTGAAATTTATGTATAAGAGTTTTTACTCCGAATATAATCTTACTCGAATTAACAACACTGACACATTTTATGTAATTCCTTTGTTTCAAACTATGCTGGATATTAAAATAAAAAAAATATTTTAATTGCTTAACATTAAATAATAATAAAATCTTCTGTGTGATCTGCTATGTGATTAAAATATAGACGAACGATTTCCTACTTTCTTTTCTTTCCTTAAATTCAAAACGTTCGCATTATTTTAATCACTAATAAATGGACTCCATAAACATTACATACACACAAAACAGCGTTGAAAGTTACAAGAGCGAAGTGTTCAGCTTGCAAACAATAATCTTCAATGGAAATAAAAAAATTACCACTATTACTTTGCATTATAATAGAATTACTAGATACGTAGAAAAATTCTAACTGAAGATATATAACATCCTAATTCATTTTTCAATATCACTTATCAAATTGTACAGATATTAAGCAGAAAAAGATATTAAAAGAAACGTATAGTAATTAATTGACGATAAAAGAATAAAATATACACAGAAAATGTAAACTATTGAAAATAAGTGAACAGCGGTACACAGTTTTGAAAATTCTTTAATTTACACATAAACTAATATTTCTTTTTTATACTCCTCTTTTTATCAGTCGTGATGAACGGACTGTATTTCTATATTTATTAGGAACTTTTTCATATTTTTAGGAGATGTGTGTAAATAATTGTTAATAACAGGCCCTTAATTTTATAGCAACCTATTTAGACCCAGGAGGATTTGGAGATTCGCGACAGTGTTTGAAAGACGGAGGATCTTCGCCGCAGACACCGATAACCGGAAATCATTTGGACGTTCCACGATCCTTAGATCCGAATCCTAATCTGCTCAGTCCCGAAATTCTCACGCAAAGAAGAGGTAAATTAATAATTAAACCAATATTATTTCGCATACTTGGTTAAAATCTGTAAATTCATGTACAAAGACAGATACGAAAATATGGAAGTAGTGTAAGTCAACCATTATAGGTACAGGAGAAGAACTTTGCAATTTTTGAAGGAAACGCATGATGTACGTCAAATAATACATTTTTAAACGGTTGCTATTTGATATACTAGTGCGATAAATCATTTATTATAACATGTATTTGATAAATAACGTTTAAGATGGAAAGATGATGATTCTTCTTTTAATCGCTGCCAATCAACGTTTAATTTCCAGGCCACTGAAACGTATAGTGGCGAAGTATAAATAATGTATTTCTATTTGAAAATATTAGAAAGAGTCAGAATACTCATCTAGACACAATTGTACAAACCGTGCGCGTACCAAAGCGTAAAATACATAAAGTTCTATAACATGCGAATTCCTATAAAAGAAATTACATCAAAACGTTGCAGGAAGTAGAAGACCGAGCATTTTACCAGTCCCGGACATGTTAACGAGCTCAACCTTGCATCTTCCCGGTCAAGAGTCTTTAGACCACGAAGGTGACGAGTCTGAGGACGAAATGGACGACGACGTACCTTGGAGATCTCCCAGCGAGAAAATAGCGTGAGTATGATCGACTTCTGATCGCGGTTCATTTGATTTCTTTTTTACGTCCAAGGTCGGAAGGATCCAAGGTACAAGGTTTCCTAGCACATCCAATATGAACGTGAAGAAACTGACGGTCAAAGATTAGCGCTCGCTACAAATTTATAGATACATTTATTAGATAGATGAGAAAGCTGGTTTCCTCTCTTTGACAAATCCTTTTGATCTATGTACTAAAGCACGATCGTGAAATCCTTTACGAGTGAAACGATCATGCACTATCTCGGGCACTTGCATGGCACAGTCTCTTGTGCATCGAACGTATTTTGTGTATAAATTTTTTCTACATATACACATATGCATATTTATATACTACATATTACTACCATATGTACTATATATTGGTATATGAATATATACTTCTATTTGTTTATATATTTATACATATACCGGATGAATGTACCTTGTTTGTCATTGTTTTTATATTCTGAATATTGTACATTATACCATCTCTGGATATTAGTTTTTAGGAAGAACATACTGGCTACTTGAAATATTAGATTTTGCATTATACTACGTCAAACTATTTAGATTATTATTTAGCGTTATATATATGAGAATATTGCCGGTATTTTCTTTGGAACGCAATAAAGATACGCTGTAGGATCGTACAGTCGATAAAATATTCATTTTTGATATCTCGTTTACGCACAATCGTTCAATTACAGACGTCCATATATTTTACCATTACTATAGATGTACAGTCTGTTAAACTACTTAGTACTTTTATTTATTTATTAATTTGTACGATAATATAAATTAACGTGAATCGATTTTATTCAGTGATATAGAGATTTCTTTGGTGAAACATTTTACAATTAAAGACGTTCAAATATCGAAACTCGTAATATTCTCTATTAAATTGTGGTAACGAAGCAAACGTTCAGTCATTTCTGAGACGAATCGTTTGTCGTTAAGGGTTAATTAAGTAAACGAAAATCTGTACTATCTTATCAGAGTTACCATCTATTATAGGAAACAACGTTTAGCAGTTACGCCGCAGAAACTATGCACCATGCTCATCTTGTTTCTGCACCCCTAGATGTTATTTCCTCTGATCGCCTATTCGACGTAACATACCCATAACGTAACCCTATCAATTTCCTGTCTTATGATGATTTAGTAGCGTTTGAAGATCACAGGGGAGAACATGATAAGTACATCCTTTTTTATGTTTTCCTTTTAATAGGAATTTATGATTAACCGAGAGAATTTTAACGTGACACGATGGAAATAATCTGTCAGTTTCGAAGATGTAATTATTTTCAAATGGTTGATAAATCGGCAAAGTTTCGTGGAAAGTTAAGGTATAATTATTAAAACAAACGGATATTTCGATACTTCGGTATTACGACGAATAATATTTTGAAAATTTGAAAGGAGATGTGAAAACGCACGTATTTGTCGAAACCAAACAAAGTGACAATCTTTCAATTTTAAAATTGCTTCCTCGCGAAACAGAAAAAATGTAACTCGTCGTGTTCTTCCTTGTAGTCTTTATTTTCAAAGATACAAAATCTATATTTTCTCTTCTTCCCATCCAGTATTTACCATCCGACACTTGTCCACATCTCCGTCACTTCCG
Organism: Bombus difficillimus; assembly: GCA_014737525.1. Taxonomy (NCBI): domain Eukaryota; kingdom Metazoa; phylum Arthropoda; class Insecta; order Hymenoptera; family Apidae; genus Bombus; species Bombus difficillimus. The sequence goes on along the minus strand of JACXIT010000140.1, from coordinate 1,549,615 downwards.
TGCAAACACTTTCGAAATAAAGTTTCCATTCGATACAATAGATAAAAAATTCGAAACGAAATTTGCTCGAATCGAAAAAACTTTGATTTCGAACGACGACGACGACGACGACGACGACGACGAAATTTCCATCTCGAAACGCGTAACGTCGAGCGATCTGAAACGTTCGAATGTCACGGTGACAAGAGACAGACAGGGCGAATAAGGTAAAAGTTTTGGAGCACGAGAGATCGTTGTCACGCGAAATCTGTCATTCAACATCCTAAAATACAATTAAACGCAAGTTTACGTTGATGGTCGGTCTGTCCTGTATGAATGTCTCTCGATGCCTGTGCCACACTAATCGACCGTCGATGGTATTGAATCGCTGCTCGATGCTGTCCTGCCTGACACCCTATATGTCCTCATGGATGTTTTCGATGTCTTCCTTCTTGCATCGTCTTTATGCACTGCCGTCTTCACGCACGACCTTTGCCCAGCAGTTTCAAAGGGTGAGTTCACGTTTTTATGCTTTCGTACAAACTATCCTCGCGTCGCGTCGAGGGAACGTTCAGAACGAAAACGTCGAATCGTTTCGAATTTTCTTCTTTTGCTTCTATTGCAAAGTAACGATCGAAGTTACATTTGATTCCTATAAAGTGGCTATTCTCCAAATTTAACTTAGATTTACAAATTTAAGAGAAAAGAATTCTTCGATTAAGAATTACGTCGATTTAAATATAAAATTGCTAATAATCTTCTATGAAATAGATTTTTTTTTTCTCTATAAAGGGTTTCGTGTATACGTGTGTAATATTTTGGTAATCGAAATCAACTCTTTATCTTACTCTTAAGGATTATAAAATCCTCTGTTTCTTTTCTTTTTTCTTCTTCTTTCTTAATTAATACCTTGCTTCGGTCGCGTTATTAATAGAAAAAAATTGTTTTTATTTCGAAACGTTCCCTCGCTTATTACCTATCATAATATTATGTGTGGAGAAAAGGGAAGCGTGAATTAGTTCATGCTCTTAAAAGATTGATTAGCCAGACACTTTCCGCGGCATGCATATTTCAGCGGAAGTTGTGGCGCGTGATCGCGAGACACACGCGAAGAAAATGGGCGAAGGAAGTTGATAAAGAGGTCGCGGTAGATACGCAGCTTCGGAATTTATTAACTGATTCAAGCAAACTTTAGTCATCTACATCGTGCATCGAGGTTCGCTGTTTAATACGGCTCGTTGAATCGTTTGCAATGGAACGAGCTCTGAAATTGAAGTTATTCTGATACGAAACACGCGGCATTGCAAGGTGAATGAAGTTACGAAAATGTTGGACGTAGCCGAAATGAACTTTCCATCAGGTCGGATTGATCGGTTTTCAAGGTATTCGTGTAGCACGAAGTAAATTTATTAGATGAATAATTGTAATTCGTAACACCGCTTCGAACAGCTTCCTTAGAAATTATTGAAATTGCATTTTTTGACGATATTTTTTATGCAACGTATTAAAAAGAAATGTTTTACTATGTTTAAAATTGCCAGGATACGTAACGCAATTAAAAGAAAAAAAGAAAGGAATAAAAATAAAAGAAGAGTAACGCGTAACAGTCGCGAAATTGTTGCGATGCATCCTTTAAAGTTGTACCGTCCTGAATGGATGAAATTCCCATAGAAACGAATAATATACAGATACCAAGCGTATTTTCCATTTAAACTTTGACAATTTATACATTCCACTCGAATATGTACGAACAACAGCGGTGCTTTATGCTTATCCCAAGCATAAATATGATCGTTCATATTCATCATTTTAATTTTCATTTACCACTTTGGTCACTATAAGCTAGTATTTGCTTAGTATAGGCATAAATATTATAGAACGTGTATTACTCGGTATTTTTCATATGCAAATCGTTCATTAGATATCTCTAAACACATTAAGATGTTATTCCACGTGACTTCTTTAGTCACGCACATATTATTTAAACGTGAGTTGTAAAGGTGGCATGATTAATTTACCTATTTTGAGAATTTCTTTCTCCTCGCGATATCTTCATTGATTTATCCTTATATAATGTAGTCAGATTTTATATGTCTATTGCGTATAAAGTTGTAGATGCGTTTATTGAAATTTCGACAAGTCATACGGTTCGAGGTAAAATGATTTTCATAACGTTTCATATTCATAGAGAATAACAAGAGATATTTCGATACACTAACACCTATTAGTTTTATCTATAAATAACTGAGAATGATTTTATGTGAAATAGATGCAACAAAAATAGCAGAATGATGGAAAATATTAGTTTCTGCATAATGCATGTATGTATGTAGATCACACGCGAAAATCTTATCTGACAGTCTTGTAATTTAAATAATTGAACATTTAAATTGAAAATGATGCAGTTATTTGTTTTCAAATAATTTGAAGAATCAGTTTTCAAAAATAGCCGAATACTCGGTATACAACTCTTATTTTAATACCCTTATTTTATTCAAAAATTGTACACGTTTTTATTCGCACATGCTTGTCACGTTTTACACGTCAACAGTATAACATCACATTTTATCACTGTATCGATATGATTAGTACGATACACATTGCATTTGAGACCTGCGAATCGTGTAAAAATACATTTTCTTCATTTCAGTTTATAATAATTCATGTTGAAAATAGCTTAAATATTATTTAAAAACGAAACAATGGAATTATAGGAATATTCTTATAGATGTTAATCAATTGCAATTTGATTATTATATTATTAGAGAAAAAATGTATATTATATATTAAAAATTGTATAGTTTTTAATATATGTAAAAAAAATGGTTTCGATTATAAATATCAGGCAGCGAGTGTTCTTTATATTTCAATGTGACTAAAGATTCCAAACAGAAAGTGCAAAATGTCTTTTCATGCATTCGATAGCTCACAGCTGCTTACAAAGTCAAATGCAATATGCATACTGTGTATGAATTATATAACGATTTAATACAACGTCGATGTGATTATAGGATCGTTAAAGGATTTCCACCTGTTTCACCCTTCATAGGGGTCTCGCCAACTTTATGTTATTTGCTGAAAGAAAAGAAACCACTCTGTTGTCTTCAGCTTGCACAGGTGAATATTTGATAGACTTGCAAAGTGAATGCTGATGTAAAATTATAATTGCAAATGTTCTTGGTTGTTAGGTGTGCCAACATTGTAGCTACAGAAACGCGAAAGAGTACAATTGGCAGAATAAGACCATAATCTTGGCAGCTGATTACGCGAGTAACGGGATCTATAACTTCATAATTCCCTTAAGGGCTCATTTTAGGTATCCTCAAAAAATGATTTATCTATAGTGTATACTTCGTACGAAAATGTCTATACTTCAAAACTATTCTAATCTATCCTTACTGGAAATTAAATTTCAAAATAAAAGAATATTTGAGTGTAAAAAAAATTGCATAATGCTAATCGATGGTCTGCGTTAGGTCAAAAACTTCGCTGAACCCGATCATTCTTCTGCTGGAACGGACACCGGAAATTGCGTTCCTCGATGCGGTGTCTTACTTTCCTTTGGTATACTGGATGCGAGGTACCATCGATTGTTTGGACGATCTTCTTCGCGCTGGTATCACTCTAGCGGAAAATGTCGTCGTCGTAAACAAGGAACTTAGTAATTCCGCAGAAGAAGACACTTTGGCTGACTGCAATACCATCGTCGCGGTTCAGACGATGTTTAAGTAAGCGTTTGGAAATTTTTCACAAATAACTATTATACTAAACCATGAAAATTACGTGTAAAATGTCGAGAATGTTCAATTAATACACACACTATTTTATATTTTGTGGGCATATATTACTTGATAAATATATACGTATTTAAACTTAGTATTTATACTTGATATTTTAGTATATTATTTTGAATAAGTTCCAAGTTTATTCTATTTTTGTCTCATTTTCATTTCAATTTAATTCCTTTGCAATTACATTATGTGATGAATATATATATACAAATATATTTACTGGAAGCATTATTTGTGAATTTGCAGATTCTTTCCTAGCATAAAAAGCATAACGGAGCTCTCACAATCGAGTAATATGCGTTTCATGCAATTCAGGGCACACGACAAGTACGCTCTTCATCTCAGTAAAATGGAAAAGGTATTTCTCCCTATTGTTTCAAGCGATAATTTTTAGAAGCGCTCAAGCAATTCGTAATTAATAGCAGACTTTGATCTTTCAATGGCAATTAATCCACTGATTATTAAATTAAACAATAATTTATGCTTATTTGTAAAAAAGTGAAATATCATCAAATAAAGAAGGAAGCGATGAAATTATTTTAACGTTAAATATAGAAGTAACAATTTGCATTCAAGTTCACTCTACTTTATTAGTAAGTAACCTACTACAGAGATTTCTTAATTAATTAACTAATCTCCAATGAGGCTTGATAATACGTAAAATTTGTTATCTTAGATTATCTCGTATTTCCTTACAACGCTACTTGCCTTTAGTGTTTATAAGCACGTATACTTGACCTTTACTTAGTTACCTTATCCGTATAAAGGAAATTTTATTACATTACAAACACGAGACGAGTGAACATATTTTCTATCGTAGAAAAGCAATCAACTTGGAAACCTCTTTAGTACTTGGAGTTAATGATGATAGTATTATGTTATGAAATAGATTTGCTTGCATCTTAGTAAATTATAAGGGTTAAAATAATTTTGTTCTTGAAAACTTCAGAATATCTTACTTTATCTCACTTTAATCCTTTCATCCTTTGACAAATTGTTGATGAATTAAATGGTAAAGCTCGTCTTAAACTTTAGTGCATTATGCATTTTTTCCAAACATTTTATTACATTACAAACACGAGACGAGTGAACATATTTTCTATCGTAGAAAAGCAATCAACTTGGAAACCTCTTCGGTACTTGAAGTTAATGATGATAGTATTATGTTATGAAGTAGATTTGCTTGCATCTTAGTAAATTATAAGGGTTAAAATAATTTTGTTCTTGAAAACTTCAGAATATCTTATTTTATCTCACTTTAATCCTTTCATCCTTTGACAAATTGTTGATGAATTAAATGGTAAAGCTCGTCTTAAACTTTAGTGCATTATGCATTTTTTCCAAACACGTCAGAAAGAAATATGTTTCTATTATGTATAATTAATAAAATAACACTTTTCCATAATAAAAAAAAAAAAAAAAAAAAAAATGAATTCTCAAAGGTGAAATAATTTTCTGTGTAGTATAAGAATTAATCAAATTTTTAACTGCAATTAAGAGTATATTTCGAATCATTTTAATTGTTTTAACAGAGAGAAAAGGAAAGAGGCTCGCACATATCTTATATGTTTCGATTGCCTTTTGCGGCTGGCAGTGTCTTCAGTGCTTCTATGTTGGATACGCTTCTTTACCAAGCATTTGTTAAAGATTATATGATAACGTTCGTGAGATTGCTGTTGGGTGTGGATCAAGCGCCAGGCTCTGGATTTTTAACATCGGTAAAAGATTCGAAAATATTCTTTCACACCTTTCCTTGTTTCTCAATCAAGTTCATCGCAAAAGTATCTGCTCACACTGGAAATTCACAATCAAGTATACTTTACATACATAACGTCATATATATACATATATATGTATAAAAAATAGGAAATAAATGAAAATCTATTTGTTTACAAATATTTATTATTTTTTCTGTACAATAATAATAGCCTAATAATTGAAAAATGAAAAATATCGCAGTCATATTTTGAACGAGTATCTTAATAAAAATCTGCTCTATATTTATACCAACCAATTTCTATTTTGCACATTTTTTCCAGACAAAAATGATCGAAGTTTAATTATTATCGGAGTAAAAACTTACTCGAAAAGTTTGGAAAGTGAAAGAGATACGAAGGAATGGTCGACCTCGTCTTCTTAATTGATGGTTTCATCGATCGAGCTAAAAAAACAGCACTTTTAACTCTATTAACGACACTTCCAACTCAATTACTTTACACTACATGTACATATTTTGCGATAATTCTACTTCCAATTAACCGCAACTACGCCCCTAATTAGACACATTTTCCAACTTAATCTAATTACTCGTACATCCCAAACTGTAATTAACTAATACATCTAAATTTCCAAGGGAGAAAGAAACTTCATCCCCTCAAATTGCTTCATTATCCGGTTAATTACAGATGAGAATTACGAAGGACGATATGTGGATCAGAACCTATGGTAGATTATATCAAAAGCTGTGTTCCACTACTTGCGAAATTCCCATTGGTATTTACAGAACCCAAGACACCACAGTTTCAGACACGTCTCACGTGAGTAAAAAGATTATTCTTTCTCGATAGTGACAACTATAACTATAAGTGATTGGTTCGTGTACTATACATATTCATAAGGGCAGGAAACAACTTTTTGAATGGCAGCTGTGAGTAGCGCATGGTTGTAATCCCGCTCTATCTTATGCTCTGTATCTATCCCGGTGTCAGCTCGTGCAGCGTTTTTTTTTTTTTTTACAAGATATCTGATCCCTTTCAATGAGAATCAAAGAAATGTAGGGCTCTTGCATCTTGTTGAAACGATGCTCGTAGCACGTCCTTCGATCCTGAACGTGTTCGTTTCTTTGAACCTGCATCGTGTTAGAAATATTATATATATTATTATTATAAATCGAAATGCTTCTTCCGTTGATAACGCGTTAATTCGACCATTGACATTCGTTTTTAGTAAACTTTCCGCGCGTGCGTGTGTGTGTGTGTATGTACACGATCACGCGAAACATTGAATAATATAGACATTTATTCAACACCTACATACAATGGCCTGTGAAGGTTGCAATTTGCTACTATTAGATACTAGTTTGTGGATAAAGTTCGGTATATCGTAATTGTCTAATTATATTGACAACTTCGAAGCAATTTATTACGAATGGATTGTTAAAACATATGAATTCAATGAACATTTGAAAAGTGAAAAATAATTTGCGCTTGTAACTATGTAAAAATTATTATAGATAGTTTCAAACTAAATAGATCATTTCTAACAACGTGTTCATATAGTCTCGAGTCTATTCAACCTATTTTATTAATTCCACTTGAGGCTACCTTCTTTATTTCCCCAAGTACTCGCAGAAGGTTCGAACGCATCGCGTTTAGGTTCGAATCTACTTAAAAAGTACCGTTTCTTTTTTTCGAAGTACTTGCACAACTTCCGAACATACTCTGTTAATGTTCTTGTTTCTTTATCAAAAGACGTTTCTATTGAACCTGCGACTCGAGCCCGACGCTTGTTACGGGCATCCTGTACGCTGCTTCCACGGAGGAAGCTTAATAGACAAAAGTCAATGAACGTACACGATACTAGCACAGTAGCCACCGATCATGTACATATGACAAAAGAAAACGAAATAAAACGAAAACCACGATCGAGCAGCGGCGTGCGTGCGAAATCTCAACGGTGGGCTATCATTAGTAAGGGTAGAAATGCTTATCGTTTTGGCAGGGCGACTCAGACGCGGAGAGCGATGCCGGCGTCGGCGTGACGTACAAGGTGCGTCATTCGGCGGCAGCTTCGTGCCTTGCGAATTGCGCCACCCGCGACAAGGGTGCCTCAGCTGTGAGTACAGAGTCGACGTTGTCTGGTCGCCGTTTATTCTCTCGATCGATTTCTTCTATGTTGTATATTGTTCACCATACTATTTCTCTTTGTATAATCCCCGTACGCCGCATCTCTATTTTCTCTGTTTACCCATTTCTATCTATTCTATCACGTATACTACTTTCTCTATCGCTCCATTCTACGCCTTGGTTCTTCTTTCGCTGGTGTTCAAAAAAAAAAAAAAAAAAAAAAAAAAAAAGAACACTCACCATATTGCAGAGCGCATGCCCAGTGTACCAAAGCAGTCAGTGGCTTCCGGCCTGTGAACGTTCAAGAACTCTCTGCTCGTCTTCACCGCCTACACTGACCTCTCGATCGACCATCGAGAGGACTCACACTTCAATTTTTTGATGATTGACCTTTTGACGTTGGATGAACGGTGATTGATAAACGTTTGGAAAATCGTTGAAGTTGTTGCTAAATTATTCGGTTTAATTCTTTTATTTTTATACGTCGGGTGATTCTTGAAGATGGAGCAATTACGGTAGAACTGCTATTAAATGAACTCTGTTTGACAGAAATATGAATTAATTCGTGAACACTATCGTGGCTTAAAAATTTCCTCGATACACCTCGATACGTGCTTTTTAAATCGAGAAATCGATAGAATGAAGTAAATGGAATTAAAGGGTACGAGAGTGTCAACAAATCGTCCAATTCGCCAATAATTTATCAATCAACGATCTATCCGAAAAAGCACTAACAATGTGTTATTCGTACGTTCTAAAAATATTCCGCCATTTCACAAATCGAAACTAAAATCCACGCATTTCTTTCAAAGCAGTACTCCGTAAGCCTCGGGGACGAGGCACGAGACAACCATGCCCAGCAGATCGAGAGAGCCGAGATCGCCAACTTGGTCCATTCCCGGATGGAGTCGTTGAATCTGCCAGTAGCCGATTACGACGACGTCTCCGAGAAGCGAAACAGCCTCTCCTACGTGATCATCAATCCCAGCTGCGATCTGAAGCTCGAGGAAGGTGACATCGTGTACCTAGTTCGACCAAGTCCGTTCTCCGCGCAGAAGACATTCGAACGACACAATTCGAGGAGGAAGAGCAACATCAGCTTCTGTTCGGCCCAATTGGTATCGCAAATGAGCGCAGCGGTGACTTCGGCCGGTTTACCAGGAGCTGGGGCAGGAAGTCGTCGAGGATCGGGAATCGGTTTGCCTAGAGCTCCTCCGTTGAGCACCACCAAATCGAATTCCTTGTCCTTACCAGACAGTCCGACGGTGGCTGGCGCTCTACGTGGTCGTTCCAATTCTCTGAGAGTGGTCGACGACATTCTGCTGAGACGTAGCAACTCGTTGAGACAAGGACTGACGATAAGTAGAAGAAAAAGCAGTTTAGAAGACATAGGTTTAGGCGCTCTGTCGCATCCCTCGAACCACAACCCGATTAAAATAGCGTTGAATGGATCCATTGGTCTGGAAGTAACTCCACCTGAGGAAGGCTCCCAGACAGCTATAGCTAGCAACACAGGAATCCTGGACGTGGGTCTGCCTTCTATGCCAGAGTTGACCGCTGCCCTGGGATCCAATATCGATCCTTGTCTAGGTGGATCTCTAGGTGGATTGTACGATCCTCCGAATCTTCAGGGCCCGTTAGGTTCGCAGTCGCCGCAGATCCAAGGCGGTACGCAGGATCCTCAGTACATACAGGGGACGATCGTATGATATAACCTTATGTGGGGACGCAGGCTCTCCGGCATGGTGCGAAACAAATGGCTGTAGCGTTCCCACATGACACGTCAAGATCACTAGTTGGGATGTTGATTCTCAGCATCCTGATTGCCGACGATTTTGGTGGGATTAAATGGTGGTGACGATAACGATGAATCACGAGGCGGCCGGAGAGCAAAGGTGTTTCAGTGTCACGGAGAAGGATGACACATTGTAACCGGACTTTTATGATTACGGTGAATAGCTTAGACGAATTTTTTACTCCGTTCTACTTTGGTAGTTTGAGTTTAGCTTAGCGGCGATGATAGAACGAAGATAGTTGACTCGAACCATCGGGGACCTAAGCGTTGCGACGTCGTATAGTCGCGACTGTGATACGCCGGAACGCTGATTCTTCGTTTTCTACATCTGGATGGAACTGGGCGTTAGTCGTTGTAACGTGACTCGTATTAAGTAATTGTTACAAGCCATAATCGTAATTAGACGAACAAACGATCTAATTACGTTTGTTCAAATGATAAATTATCGGTTGATCTCTGATAAACCTATCGATTTCTTCTCGTTCGATATATATGTAATTCTGATTTAGCGTTACAGAACATTTCAAAGTTTAATACGAACTTTAAATTATTTAAATTAATACGAATAAAATGAGTCATATGTAGAAGCGTTATTGGATTGAAAATTTCGTTCGAACGATGCCCAGTTCAACCAACGTATGGTTGTTTCAACGAATGTACGATACTATGTTAATACTAATTCTCTATTTGTAGATAGTGCGATCACGCGTTTCGAGCAACCACAATTTGTTGCGAGTTTCGTTTTCAAATATCCATTGATATATCTCGTGGCGTGTGTAGTGGTCTATGTTCTTAAAACGTTTTGCTCTCTAGTCGACTCTAGCGTCCCGACCTCCGTGGATCCGATCGAAATTTTCAGCGATCCGAAACTACGACGAGTATATGCTAGATGAAGAAACTCGCGATAACGCGTGCCAGAGGTCCAGTGACGCAGTTAATCAATTCGAGAAATTATTAAAACGAAGAAGAAGAAAGCTTGCGACGATGGACAAGATTTAACGACTCTATGATACATTTGAAAATTGAATGAAATATTATTAATTGTATCGTTATATATTTAAAACGGTATAATTCCTTTTTATTCGATAAGAAACTGAAACCTACAAATTTATATCAGTACGAAGTTACATAATTGTACAATTATTTAGAGCATATAACACGCATGCAGATTAATCAGAAATTTATTTATGGACACAAAAGCGTTGAAAACCTCTTAGCGCTTTAACGTTATAAATTATGTATCATTCTTTACCACTATTAACGCTTGAAACTAAGGTAATTTTAATTTTTATAAGTGTCCAATACAATAGTAAAATTTTTAAATATTCTCAACGATGACATACCATTTACTTTTGTAAACATTTTTGTACCTTTTGTAAGCTACATTTGTATCTTGTATTTTGTACCTAATCATGAGTTTGTGAATACATAGTAGATTGTGAATTTGCTATCATTTTATCGGATAAAGAGAAATGACAAAACACGCAAATATACATTGACAAGTATCAGCATGTACGATTTTTGCCCGTACATGGTAAAACGAACAGTTTATATCCGATAATATTTAGTATACATCGCTGAAGAAAATAAATTCTTGTCCATCGTCACACGTGATAGCCGACAGAAGTAGGTAAGAAGAAAGAAACGTCTCCCTAGTGCAAACCCCGATTCTTACGTAGAGTCACGTTCTCGGGGGTGAACGTGAGATAATTTTATACTAGAACCAATTTACGACAAGAGTATATCTTATAAATATGATTATAAATATAAATACATGACCATTTTAATCATATCATACGAGGAACTCAGAAAAACACCGATCGGTGGAGGATCGTTATACGTCTAGAGAAGATGAACAGGATAGGACCTGTAAGAGCGAAGAATTGCGAATAAAGCTTCGCGTTCGAATTAATCACTCTACTTGAATTCAAACTTCAAGGGATTTTAAGTCAAATGACACGACTAACGAGAACGAACGTAGAAAAAGGTATATATTTCGAGTCACGTAAATGACAAGTTCACATTTGTAAAATGATTTTCAATGGTTTGAATTCAACGATAAGAATTGAGCTAAAACTGAGTAATTTGAACGAAGCTTGATAAAATTCTTCGATTATAATGGTCCGCAAACCTGGTTCTACGTTTTGCGAAATAATCGAAATAATCGACTAATAAACGCAAAAGATAATCGTCTAGTCGAAAATGTAGTTGCCATTCGATGGAACGAAGGTTACTCACTTTTATGCAAACGCGATCTTTACTTCTCTTCTTATGATTAGTTCGAAACAAGGCAATCCTCGTTGAAATCTTTTATCGAAGTCCTTCGAGTTTAATAATGTTTAATCAGACGAATTGTTTGTTCTTAGCGCTGAAAGAGATACAAGAATCAAGAGAAAAAAAAGAGAGTAAAGTTTCGACAATCCGTTTAATCAGTTAGGTGAATACGTAGCCGTCGTTAGTAACGACTTAATTGTATCTATATATTATATTTCTTGACTCGATCGTTTCTCGACCAATTTACACGTTTCTCCGACCAAACGTCATTTTATCGAGTACCTGCTTCGATGCTGCTTCCGCTACGCCAGGCCCGTTTTGTCGTTCGATTATCAGCGATCGGATTAGCTTCATCTTCTGGTTCTTAGTCGAAGAATATTGTCAATATAATATAATCGATCAATTTCGTATACTACTCAAGTCCATCGAATTATATGGAAATACGAAATAATTTCCAAAAACAATCATCGTAAAAGGCCCAGCGTGGACTGTTTTCCGAGCACGAGCCCGATTAAAGCCAAACAGATTCTACATTTTTCGTTATAGCGCATAAATGAAGCGAATCGATCGATCTCCCCGTCAATCCCTATAATTCACATAATCATTATTCTATTTAGCCAAATATGCAAATGAATTTTCTGTAGCGATCGATCGTTGATCCGGTCGCGAGCATTTTACACTCTCTTCGATATATTTCTCTGGCCCGTTTTTTCAGCCTCTTTGACTTTCTCTCGCTCATTAACTCTCTGTCTTTCTCACCTTGATTAGCGTAACGAAACCCGTCCCGTCTACGTACATCGACCATCTTCGTCGACGTTGATGGCTCGTAGAGTTTAGTACACAGTTTGAGACGCAGCCGTGGTATTTTTCAACGATGATTTTCTATGATCTAACGACGAAAGCACCGAAAACGAGTCTCTGGTTAATCCAGAGATCTGTACGTTATGCTCCGATTATGAAAACTCGATGCGAAGGATTCTACAAACGTTTAGTTTAATAAAAGCCAGAAAGCACGTAGAAGTTCGAAAGGTATAGCTATAACGTGATAACGAATGAAAACACGTGTATAAGCTTTTCAAAGTTCGAGGACATCGATGGATGTTGATAAGCTCGTAGCACTCGTGATAAATATTCATATGTGGCAAGTTTTTATTTAATCTTCTGTAATGTGACGCAGTGGGATCTGAATTAACGCCGATTAATATCAATTAATGGAACACTCGATTGATCGAAAATTTAGAGGTGAACCTTTGTAAGGGAAATTGAAAAACAAGAATAGAAGTTGGAAGAAATTGTTACATTTTTATGCAAATGATTCTTTTTTCCTGTTCGATATTAGGTAATACTTGTGAAATAAATTCAGATATTTTATAGAAGATTAAATAAGAACTAAATAGCTTCGTGTTAAGAAAACGAAATTGCAAAACGTGATACACAAACACGATTGAAACAAAAATTACGAAATTCCGACAGAAATCTTCTGGCAGGACAAGTTCCTGCGAATCTTGTATTTTTCGATACTAAAAGGATTCTGCTACCTATATCTTTACCGACTCAACGACCGAAGTGAAAACGAAAAAAAAAAGAGAACAATAAAATCATAAAAAAAGTACGGAATATATTTAATAATAAAAGAAGAAAAAAAGTAATCGAAATTCTATAAGATACTAACAGAAAGACATTCTTTCAGCAGTGTACATAGATTAATTGTCATAGAATCGATCGAAAACCAATGTGACCTGAAACTAAAGCGAGTAGCGTGTTATTACTATGAGTTGTGGTTCAACAAAAAGCGATGCGAAAGTAAAACTGTCCTCGAGTGTATGTGAAAAATCCTAGTTACGTCTGACATAAGAAAACCGATTGTCCATGATTCTGTTAACATTTGTATAAACATTAGCAACGATGTGAAAGCGCGAAACTCTGGTATCCGTGAGTGGGCAAGTGACATTTTTTTATTAACAAAGCGACTTTGAACAAATGAAAACAAAAGAAAAAGAGAAGGATCAATTGGGAAATATAGTAAACGGTAGCGTAAACGTAAAATAAAGTAAAGAGAGAACGCGAACGAACATTTCGCGGATATATCGCTATGTTAACAATGAAGATTAATATTACGGTAATATTAAGAAACTTCAGACGAGTATATATCAGAAAAAAAATTATCGTCGTGTCTTCATAGGAAAAAAAAAAAAAAACCAAAGAACAATCTTGATTTATCGGCGCGTGAATCCTCGAATCGATAACCCTTTCGCAAGTTCCTTGTCGATTTCTAGTCGATCATAAGGGTTCTGAGAGTTAAATTACAAAGCGAACTGCCGAGCTTGCGACATCGAGACGATATACATTTTCTCGTTTTTCCGATACACAGCGCGCGGTTTGACCAGTAATCCATCGTTTTATGTGAAAAATACAGAGCGTACTTGAAAGTAATTTATTCGCGGTAAATTGATTTTTCATGGATATTGCGTTAAAATTATATTCTTTATTTGTACGTAGAGCTCGAAGACAAAACGTGCGGATAACGTTCGTTGCAGTGTATTATAGAATTACGCGTGAATTTTTTACGCGTAAAAAACGAATAATGTCAAGTCTACTGTAATAAGAAATCTTTTTCATGAACGTATCTTTCACCTCGAGGTTCGGTAAAATTATTAACGAGATTGCTCGCAGCAGAGTATCTTTCAGTTTGCTACAAAATCGATTATTTCTATTTTTATTTCGAGCAAATTTTGTTGCTTGAACGGTATTGTATCGTTGATCGTGCTTCTTTTTACGATTTTATTATTTGCAATTGAAAATAAAATGATTTTTCCATTTAAGTGGGAAGAATTAGTCTGTAAAGATTTAAATCTAAAGTCTAAACTTAATTTTCAAATCGTGAACGAAAATATTTATTATAAGCTGTCTTCTCGTATTTTTATATAAAATTTTAATCATTGCTTTAAGCAATCGAATATATAGAACAAAATTAATGTTATTAAAACATCGTTTATCTTAAAAGTGATAGTTTGATGTATATTTCGTTCCTATGGAAAAATTAGATTATTAATTGAAAAATTTTCTCTTTGACGTCGTTTAATATAGCATTAGCATCGAAAGAATAACATACAATATGTGTGTAATTTGATTATAAAATGTCATTTACGAGTGCAATATGAAATAACGACGAAGAGCGAATTTTTTCATAACAAATGAAGAATGAAAAATTACATTGTTTTATTAAAAAAAAAAAAAAAAAAATCTCGTGCTGTGCCGAATAATATTCAAGTATTTGTATTTTTAGAGAATGTTATAAAGATGAAATAGGTTGAAGTATTCGTGTTTTATGAAAAATATGTTCGTAAGTATCTTATGAAGATACTCGACAAAATATTTAAAGTAGTGGTTCCTTTCAATGTTACAATTATTACAATATCTTTAATTTCTTTTATCATTTTAAAACATTACTTCGCCTGTATTTCAAAATTTTCGAACATTCAATGCAAAAGCAACATAATATAGATCATATCTCTCGTATTTAATTAATTTCTATAGTGTCTTGATTTTTAATTCATTCGTAGATGCCCTAAAATTTTATAGCACAGTTGTCATTCTGTCAATTAATTAGAAAAACAAATCCCGAACTGTACAAAATCGTTGAAAAACCTAAAGAAACTATTCCCATTCGATGTATCGTACGGTATGCGTCGTGAAAGGGCGTGTTCCCTTTTCTGGTCGATTCGCAAAGCATAAAAATTTCGGTGAAAAAATTATTTTCGTTTCAGACAAGATCGGAAAGGGAGCATGAAATGAACGAATCTCGAGGGCCCGGTGTTTTCAGTGTCGTCGAGCTCGTTTCCACAACATACGAATTAAAAAATTAATCCTTGACCACGAAAGGAACTACGAACGGCTGTATGTAGTGTAAAATAAGAAGAACAGAAAAACAGAGAGAGAATGTATCTATATCTATATAAATATATATATATATATATACCACGTGACAGGTTGTCACGCGATGCGTGCATGTAAATTTATTATAAATAAATTATTATAAAGCAGTAACATCGTTTCCTTCTGATACGTCGCATTTTATTTCGTGAACGTACAATTTCATTCGTTTCGTCGCTTAGAGTAACGTAGATCGAGTGAAAACTTGTATTACAAATGTCTGTTTCATTTTCTTCTTTTTAGGAATGTGCTTGAAACATGTTTAGTAATTTGTAATCTAACTATTTTATATTAATCGATGTAAATGTTTGAGTTAATAGTTCTTGAATAATTTGCAAAGTTTGTTCGAAGTGAAAGGAAAGTGTTACATAATGGTTACGTGTTTTTTAAATAATGAAGATACTTTCGATTCGATACTACACTCTATCCGTGGTTGTCTCGCTTGTACAGGCGTTGTACAGGTATGTCTCGCTTCGTGATGTTTCTGAGGTAAACAGCGAAGGAACGATCAGTCTCTGACAATTTCTTTTTTATTAATACTATTTATCCGTAAGAAATTACGTTATCACTATCGTGTTACTCTTCGGTTCCTTGACAACCGGCTGTTCAACAAGAAATAATTTCTATTCCTTTACTTATCAAAATAGCAATGAAAGTACTAAAAGTACTTATGTCAAAAAAAAAAAAAAAAGAAGAAAAAAAAATCTAGAAACTATCATTATACCAAATTAATATCTTCTTCCCCTATATAACAGTGAGATTGAAATTTTCTTTTTAAAAGAAAGTGATATCAATGTCACAGTCTGCTTTTTCAAAACGGAAGCCGATCTTCAAAGATTAAACGCGTACATACAAATCTTGTGGTCATCGTCGCTTAGGATTCGATATCATAACGCCGTTTTGTGTTACCGACAATTAATAAAACAGACGAGATATTTCGATTTCGTGTAGTACGTGGAATGTTTTCTTTTATTCTACGTGTATGCACATCTGTGTCGTTATATATACATATATTATGTGTATTGTCGCTATTCATGATTTTATAAATACATCGCTTAAATACAGTATCGACAAGTGTGGGCAGATCCATCTAACGAACTAACTAGTGGCTCTTCACAGGCTTCAACACGTTTTCCGTGAACTGACCAACAATATTACCTCTCGGATGGTAACACGCCACTATCACACAGGTTCCGTCCCTTTTAGCCATCGCTATACCCATTTCGACAGTCTTTTTCCAAACGATCTGTGTGAAATGGCCTAAACAAAAAGAAATAGATAATTATTAACAGTCGTAATTTTGTCTTGTACATTTAATATCTCGATTTATTATTATAAATTTTAAAAAGTCTGCATAGAAAATGCAGCGATTTACGATCAAAAGAATTGATCATTGCCATTGAAACGGTAACAGAGGATGTACCATCAGAAAGTATAATTTCTTAAATTTTGTAAAGAATTTATTATCTCGCAAGAGATTAGCATATATCGGTTTCGTTGTTAGATATAAAAATATTACAAATTAATAATTTATAAAATATGATACGCTTACTTTAGCAAAAATTGTCTTACAACGTTAACGATTAAGCAGCAAGATAACGTATATTAATATTATTCAGAAACTGGACAGTCTTCATTGATCGATATTTTTAATAAGTTACTCCTAGCGATATTATCGGTGAAGATAATCGATAAATTAGCTTTTGTACGTTGGGCTACGTACATGTGTTTAAGACCTTTGGTTCCGTTCCATACTTGTGATCCTTCCTCTCGGAATACCATTTGGAAACAACTTCTCGTGCTGGTACAATCAACTTCGGATCGGAACACTGCATCGAGTAGATATTCTCCCCGTACGGAGAAGTCGACTGGGGAATCAGCTTGTTCGTGTTCAGCAACGTGTTCGCCCACGCCTGAAGATAGAGGAAAAAATTCGTAATCGAGCGTTACTCTTGAGTCCATCCGTGCACGATCAATTGCGAACTAGCTAAGTCATGACCGCATGGAGTTCCAGACAAATTACAATTACGTAAATTAAAAGTATCACGAACGAACTGCTGATCCGTTGACAAAGTCTAGCAATACAAAGGGAAAAATATTATTTTTGCGATAGGACGTTTTAAAAATGAATCTTTTTATAAAGAGATATCGAATTTAATAATTGAAAATATAGCTACGATATATTTAACGTTGCTAAAATGTTTCGTTGTAAAATACAAGTCAAAGGTTGTTAAATCATAGAAAAGATATTACATTACGGTAGAATCATGATTATCGGAACAGCGATTAATGGAAAAATTGAAAATCTTCCCTTTATCATTTATAAATTTAACTATTTAAAGGTTTTTATTCTTATTTGATATTAACGTTTATAAAATAGTTCGAAGCTTCTAAGCGACTTATGTTTATGAACGATTATATGAAAATCAGAGTTCAACAATTACGATCAATCCAACAGAATAAAGTAAAAAGTGTTACCTTAGCAGCAGCGATTAATTCTACGCTTAACCTCATGTCTGGAACACGATGTCTCCTTCTGTATTCGTTGTGAACGACTAGAGCCTCTTGTTGCCACGCTTGTTCGTCTAACGTGTAATGCGATTTAGGATCTAAAAAGGTGATTTTTTTAGTAGGACTCGGACTTCCTGGAGGTAGAACGTTCTCTGTGAAGCTGCCCAAGAAATTTCCCGCTGGATTGTAATTACAAACGACGTAAACCTCGCCGTTTCGATTCCTGGCCATTCCAACGCCTAACTCGGTGCTGTCCTTCCACACGACTTGGGTGAAGTGGCCAGTTTTCAGGGTGGTGGGCTCCTTTCCATACTGATGTTGCGCTTCTTCGGCATACCTGTGAATAAAATGTGTAATAAAATTAGAAAAATGAACGCCACATCGCTATCACGATTCTTACCAT
Source organism: Bombus difficillimus (assembly GCA_014737525.1). Lineage (NCBI taxonomy): Eukaryota > Metazoa > Arthropoda > Insecta > Hymenoptera > Apidae > Bombus > Bombus difficillimus. Next base: position 1,531,084 of record JACXIT010000140.1, on the reverse strand, counting down.
CAATTACATCGAGTTCATTGAATGTAAATTTTATATAGTTACCATTCGTTTACCGGCTCCTCGCCACCTACGATAGTCTTCGGGTTGGAACTCCACATACAGTACAAATTTTCACCGTAATCTATGTTTGCCCTGTGCTCTAACCTACCCCTAGCCGCCAATATATTGGCCCAGTCCTGACTCGTTTTGCATAACTGCAAACAAAGAGAGGAAATATGAAATACAGAGTCGAACGGTTCTATGCTACAATTTTTATAAACTTTCAAGTTTATAAAGAAAAAAATTGTTAAAATATTCTACATAGTATCGTCATACTGTACTTGATATTGAAACGAAAACGGGTGTATCAATATTCTTTTTAAACAATGAATCTTTAAGGAAAAAAATTAAATATAGATTCATATAATTCTATGCTACGGTTTTAATACGGATAGAGAACATTTTTAAATATCGTAGGTTCTGCTGATGCAAGATTTAATTTATTCAGCTATATATATATATATATATACATATACCAGCCGAGTTTATTTATCGGTAAACATGAAGAGGAAATAACCTGTTTGTTGAGACGAAGAGGTGGTACTCCGTGCCTAGCGCGATACAAATTGTGCGTCTCGATGCAAACGTTGATAAATTCCTTAGGAGGCCCCAATCTGCGCACAGATGGTTTACGTGTGTCAGTCTTTGATATCTACAACACACAGACAGAATACCGCGTGATAGACAAAGTTTGTGCGATATAAATAGGACAACAATATGAAACCTTTTAAAAATAAAATGCGCAAGCAAATAAAATCATGATTGCGTTCAGTCACGGAATATTAAATATTTTCTTCGATTTCAAGAGCTAGAGAGAAGTTTCCTCTATTATCGGGTTCACGATGCCTTGGTACAGAATTAAAAAGAATAAGATATTTTAATTATATAACTAATTTGATCAGTAATATCAAATCGTTGTGTAAAAGGTTTATTCCAGTTTGGTATTTACTCCAATTAATTCTGAGGTTATCGACCTCACGAAAATTATTTATATAACCGAAACTAATTTAATATTCCTTCTCGTAAAACATCGCGCCCTCTCATCGTCTCAAAGCAAACGCTCCTACGCTTTAATTTGCTGAAACAGCTATTGCAATTAGAGAATAGCAATACGATCGCAGTTTTATTATAGCCGTTTTCCCTGTACGTGTATATACAGGGTCTAAAGAAAAGAAAACCTTCCCACATCGGTTATATTCGTGCTGAAAGTATTAATCCATCAGCATCGTTCCCTAATGGCGAGCAGTTAACGGCGAAACTCGAGCAAAATTACAAAAGTACTAATTACGATTGCAAAAGCCAAAATGTCAACGCTTAAAAATAAAAAGATAATTTGTCAAAGTTCTATAATGAAATACTTCAGTTTCGTGGAACTTGTCAAAGTTGTAAAGTCTAGATAAAAAGACGAAGTAATGACGAAAAATAATTATATGTAGCACATACCTGGAATTTCCTTCCATAACCGCAACATTAAACGACGTATCGAATAATCTAAATTAACTGAAAGGAATTACGAGTGAAACGTTACACTGATGCAACATTCGCTTAATCTCGTTAACGGCTTAACTCGAAGTTTCTATTAATCAAGCTGCACTTTATCTAAATTAAGATAAATCTATCTCATAAATAACACGACGAATCAGCCTTTTGTCACACCCTGTATATGTGCACGCGTGCACGTTACGGTCAAAGCGAAATCACGCGATCGCACGAATGCAGCCAGCAATAAAGACGGTGACGTCCCTAATAACCTAGATGCGGAATATCCAATGGGGAGTAGACTGACTGGCAGAAATGATTTCCCATCGTGCTATCGTAACGCGATCATTTCCAGCACACGACAGTCAGGAAGCAAGCTATCGTGAAATCGGCACGTCCTCCTCTATCATTCGGGTTTCCGGTCGCGCGTTTCTCTTCGGATTTGCTTCGACTCCTCCGCAACTAACAAGTGTAAGAAGACGCGGTAATCGATCTACGGATCTATGTAATTTTTCAAGTTGAAACGATTAAACGGAAAGATTTATACGATTAACAGCAGCATAGTAATTAATTTTATCGGTCGATAGCCGGAAGAAAAGGCAACTTCAGATATATTTTTGTCCAACATGCACTATCGACCGGTCGTTGCGTATTTTTAATTTCCGCGCAAATGTCACGCGACGCTTCGTTGGCCATTTGATTAATGCGGCCACGGATGCTGACAAGACAAACGGTGTAAATAGAAGTGCAACGAGACGTTGAAGATCGTCCTAGATTTTGATTCGGATTAGATTCTTCGTTATAGCGATACTGCGTAACGATATTGCGAATAAAACACTGATTTTGTGGGAAAAATGAATGAAAAATAAAGCAAATTCCATCACAGGTTCTCTACTATTCAACTACGAAGAATGGAAGTAATAGCAAAGACGTAGAACAAGTTTGTAGGTCTTGAGTACTTGCGAATATTTTTCTACCTTGATTCGCTACAAACTTGCGGTAAAATATGATATTTTGATAAAACGTAGAAACATAGACGCAAGAAAATCAGCAACTGTATCGTAAAGTATTATCGTTTAAAATGTTAGCAATTGAAACTGTACGAATTTATGTAGACTCGCCGCGAATTGATTCTTCAACAAATACCACGCTCCTCTATAATTGCGCGATGGATCTGCCGATATTTTTTTTTTTTTTTCATTTGGAAGTAGTTTACAATCAATTCTCATTGAGTATTATAAGTAAATTATTCTGGCGTGGTAGTATAACACGAATAATAAGCGATTACCGTACGTTTGATTCTAGCTGAATCTAATGTTTAAATTTAGAGAGTAATGTCTTTTTAGCCTGCGGATCTGATCCGTCGTGTCGAGCAATTGAGTAACTAGTGGGTTTTGATGGTTGTTAATTCTTACGTTATATCTGTCGATATGACGCAAAAGTTCAAAAAGCTCCAACCTCAAATCTACTCTAATTAGATCGTTTTATTTTCAACCCTCCTTGTCCAACGCGATAATTCCATGCGGAAATGAGAAACCTCGTCCGAGATCAAGTAGTTGACGAGTCTCGAGAGAACTCAACCCCCTGCCAATTTCCTATTTATACTCGTTTCTCTTCGATCTGCGCGCGAGTCATAGTAAACGAGAGCGCAGTGTCCTGGCGTAGAAGGAATAAATAGAAGATTAAATAGAACAAATAGAAGAACAGTGCGGATGGACGCAAAGTGTAAAAGCGAGCCGAGAAAAATCAACACAGCACGCGAACTCGACTCTCGAAGACGATTAGTCATCATTGCGAGAGTAACGATTTCCCGAGGCGTTATGCACAGCCGTTCGCTAGACGTGTCTCTCGAAAAGGGAACGATCCTGAGTCATCGACAGATGCCAACGTACCCCGATGTCGCTCGTTCGTCTACACACGGAGGTAGGATTCACGTGATCGCGTGAACGCGTGACGATGATTTACTTCGCCGTTTAACCCTTCAAACGGTAACCGATTACGGTAACTCGTGCGTGTTCGTCTGTTCCTTTTCGTTTCGATTTTCACGCGTTTCGTCCACGTTGACGATGAATAATGAAAATGAAATCGCTCGTTCGTTTTGTTCTTAACAAGGGATGATTTATATATCGATAGTTTGTGGATTGCATAAGCGATATATGTTGCAGTAATTAGGGTTTAAGGAACGTAATTAATGAACTGGATGTAAATGTACTAATTTAAAAGTTAATGTTCTGGATTTATATACGTATATAAGTATAGAGAATTATGTATTACAAAAGAAAAGATAATGCTAGTTCGATACCGTGTAAGCCTGAAAAATGTCTTAAAAGGATGAAAAGATATTGTAATGTTGGCCGAGGACTGATTTTATGTTTTGGTTACAGGCTCGTAAAACAATAAGAGGATAACCACATCTCCCAAACATCCTGTAGGTCACAGCCAATAACCGGACAATAACCAGATAGTGTCCCAAACCCAGAAGACAGTAACAGGTTGGCGACAACCCTTCCATAGGACCCAAAACCTTTGTATATAAATCTTCCTAAAATCGGTATTCGACACACTCTATTGCAACAGTCTGAACCATTATTCTGTTGTATTCGTATAATAAATTTTATATAGACTACCATATCTAAAGTTCGAACGTCTCACCTTACGTGCGAAACGTTCAAACTATCGCGAAATAATTCAAACGACGCGAGGAGACAACCGATAATTTGTTCATTTTACGATTTCCTGTATCTACTACGTGACATTCTCACTGTAACTCTTCTACCAGTACATAGGTAAAGTATCTCAGACATATGGGAACTTTTCCATTTGAGACACTTGCAAGAATTTAATGCACTTTCAAATAAATGTCCAACTTTTACTTCGCATTTAAGTTTCTATACGGTAGAAATTCATTTATCTGAATGGGCATCTTGAAGGACAAGCGATTCATATAACTGGAATTTATATAATAAGAGTTGATCGACTCTCTCCATTGTCTGTGATTTATCATAGAAAATTAAATTTGAGTAAATTTATTTTCTGCGTATAACAAAGATATACGGTTTGATAGATGGAGCGAACAAACAGGAATTCTTTTAATTCGACGCTAACTAAAATTTTGTTTCATAAGCAGTTCCATTTTCGAATGGAATTCCACCCTCGTATTTCAAAATCGTATAACTTTCTATTCTTCTTATATAACGGAAAATTCTTTTGAAGCGGAATTCCAATCGCAATACGATCGATCATAGAAAAATATATTTACCGGTGTCGACGAATATCTTGCAGAGTCGGGGGAGGCCGACGACGACCTGGCACTGCTGCAAGACATGCCGTCGCTTCCTAAACTACCGTGGAAACTGCCGTGCAAGGAATTCGACAGTGGCCCTGGAGACGCTGGCGACGCTGTCAAAGGAGATTTCGATCTCACCGAATCCGTCCTCGACCTGAAAATCAGTAAATCGATTATACGCTCGATGCAGAAGCACAGCGAGCCTTTCAGATTTGAGGCGGTGACACTCGCGGCTAGCGGTGCACAGATTTAGACAAGCAACTTCTATGAAAGGTTTCCTCGGAAACAACGGGTCTATGTTGCGTCGCGTCGCCGGCGTTTCAAGCTGTCGGCGATTTAGCTTCGACGTATCTCGAATCTCGATGGATTCGATGAAAAAGCAGCGTGATTGAACCGTTTGTATTCGTAGCAGCGTACAAGTCAGCTGTGCATTGAAAGGGGCTTTGATTGGATATATTTAAAGAACCATTCTTTTCGGGGTATGATACAAGCTAATCGAAGCGAGAAGTTGATTGTTCGAATTTCACGAGAATTCCGATAATCGAGTATACGTACGTGTTGTATGGTAAACACGAAGACAATAATTTAAAAAACGATCATGGCTAATATAGGAAAAAATAGAATATATACGGGGTTGCAGAATTCACGAATCAACTTTATTTATCGCGTCAACTTCTGATTCTAAATCTCAACTATAGATTATGCTACGTTTATATTAACCTCTTTAGATTAGAAATTTTATTTATAATATATCTTCGATTGAAGATACTCGTACGATGCAGTTTCGAAAATTGTTCGCTAGAGCGTTGTAGTAAGATCGTTTTCTTGGAAACGCGTGGACTGAAGTTGAAAGATGGATGAACAAGAAAAAGAAACTCGGTTCCAGCTATTAATCCATGAATCATACATTTTTGTTATTTTTATATCACCCGACTCGACAAACACTTAAAGCGAAAAGGATGGCAAGCAATTCCGCAGATTCGTAGGCAAACATTTTCTCAAAATACCATCTTTCCCAAAGGCTTAAATGGAAAGTTCGCTAAGTCGCTTAATCGTTCGAAATTATTCGATTCCCGCAACGAATGTTTAGTCTTCGGTGTCCTGTTATTTCTCTGCTTAATCCGCTTTCGCCTTTCCAATTATTCGTCACAAGTTTCGCTACGTGCTGAGGATCCTTGTCTGTTTTTCTTAAAGCGTTCACACTGCCTGCAACATATGCGCGACACGTCTTTTGATAGTTCGTTGGAATTCCATCGTCGAACGAATCACAGATTCACGTGGATTTAACACATGCCCGATAAACTCCCAATTTCGCTGCGTTTATCGGAATTTTACCAGCTGTTTGTCAAATCTTTAGTTCCGCGTGCCAGGCCCGTTAAATTTCTTCTTAAAATTAAATCGTTCTCCGAATTTACTAAAATTGTAGCTTCGAAAGGAATGGTTCTTAAGAAATATATGGCTTACGAATAGATCGATACAGGACATATCTAAATTAATTGAAGCAACAGGATCAAAATACCCGGGTGTTATTACTATAATCGGACGATTTAAACAATTCGCCAATTTACTGTCCTAAAACATTCTCTTAAATGCCGAAACATTCTTTATTTACTTTGTTAAAACATTCCCTTAAAGATGCCAGCGGAATTCTCAACTTCAACAGCTCCTTAAAGGATACAAGCAAAAAGAGCTAACGGCGGGGAACGTGTTAAATTAGCGTCCGCTTCTCTTCAGCCTCGTTTCTCGTTCATCGAGACGCTGAATCAAACGAAATTAAACAAGTGTAAGCAGCGTTAAAGCCGGCGCCGTACAATTTCGCCCGGAACTCGACGATCCATCCGAGTTCCGTCGACGGATCTGCGAACAGAAGCCTTTTGTGTCTCGCGTGGCCAAAAGCTGAAAGGTCGAGAAAAGCGTGCGCGAAACTGCCGGCGATCTCCCTCTGTGCGTGGTCAGAAAGGAAAAATCGTTGCGGCACATGCAAAACGCGAGCCGAAGCGGTCGAACAAGAAGATCGTTTAAACGTGCTTCGTGAAATTGTACGAGTGCCTCTGATCTATTTCTAGTGTATGTTTCACTGTGGGCTGAATACTGTGACACCGGCAGGATATAGCATCGTTAACGAGTCTCTTTGTCCATTTATGCGTCTATTATCACGAAAATATAACGTTACGTGTGAATCTGTCACAAGATCTGCTAACAATTTATTCTACAATTGCTTTCCCGACGCGTCGTTTGCAAATGCGCGTGAAATTTATGGTCGGCGCCTCATACCGCGTCATTTTAACGAATAGCATCGTCTAGAGTACTCTAGAACGAGATAAACGACCCAACAAATGCAACCAACCAAGGATTATCCCTGGTAATTGTATCTGACATGGAACTGGCTTTGTTCGCCAATCGTTCGTCGCCGCGATGGATTTACGCGAGACGAGTCTCGTATGAAGAATCATGAAATTCTTGGTGGGTTTAGTATTATACCGAGGAATTAAATGAAAGATTCTAAGCGACTTTAGTGGTTCTCATATTTCGATTCTGAGAAAATTTCCAAGCAATTTTTAATATTATATACGGAAATATAATCTAACATTCTTCAAAAAACAGACACTGTAAAATTGAAGATCTGTCTTTAATATACTAAAGAAGTGATTCATACGTTAGGATATATATAAGACATATGTTCATGAAAAACTTTTGACGAGTATCTATCGTGTCTGCGATGCTTCTGATTCTCTTTTATTGCTCGTCGGTAGATCTAAATGCGAACGGCTATTCGGTTGGGAATATAATTGTTACGTTTGTTTAATAATTGCAGATACATCGGTATAGCGTTAATATATAACCTTTAAATATTATGCCAGAATGCTTGTAATAATTTATCAAAATCTTAGACATCCTGACTCAGACATCATCTAAAATTTCAAAAAGTTCCGCACGATATACACATAATATATTCATAAAAATTCCTTACGATAAATAATCAAATATTTCCGCCAGTTGTTTCCCATCTCAAAATACGATTCTATTCTTCGATATTCAATCGCAATCAACATCAACGCCACGCAGGCATTGCAAACTCAATGCGCTAAACTCAATTAAATCCGGCGAAGCGTCCAAATACGTCGCGACAGTGAATGACTCCTCCATTGAAAATGGGGATCGTAGCGAGGCACGGCATTTTCAACGTGACCGTCGTAGCCATCGTTGCTCCTTTTGTCACGCAACAGCTCAGCGTATTTACAGTATCAGCATTCAGGCGGTGAAGTAACGACGAAGAAGCCGAGAGAAAGCGGCGTGGGACACCAAGAACGTCGTGGAACACGCGAGATGCCACGGCAAGAATTACGCGCGCACCGCGACCGTTTCAGGTTCACGCGAGCGCGCGCGCTTCCATACGCCGACGTCCGCGCGTGCACGCTTTTACTTCCTTCTTCCTACGAGTCTCCTCGACCACGGCCACGGTCGCCACTCGCCACCAGAAGAAACGTTCCCCCGTCCTTTCTCGCGTCCCGCTGCTTCTCGCGCGTCGACAACGATTTATTAACCCTCGCGAACGTTCGAGCGCGAACTTTCAGGGGAAACGGTGAACGCACGGATGGAAAGGGCATTGTTCTTCGCGAACGTAAATTTGGAAAGTTGGACAGCCGCACTTTTGCACGCACGAGAATCTTGCTTTTGATTCTCTGCTGCAGCGCTCGAGATGATCTCGTTTAAGAATCGTCGAAAACTTTCACCGGTTACTTTTTAAAGATATCTCGTTCGATGGAATCGTAGGAATTTTTTGGTGTTTTAAGTATCGCGGACGAAAGAATGGGAATTGAGTTGCGCGAGTGTTGAGCTTCGTGCGATTGCACCGTGATGCTATCGGTTTCAATTGCCTTTCTATTTTACGTTCACCTGGTAGGTTTAGCTTCTTCTACGCGTGCGGTAATTCTTCGTGATCGATGTTATTGCGTTTAATTTTCTTCGAGTAAATGTTTTATTCGAGGATATATATATATTTTTTTTTATTTATACTTTTTACACTCGATAAAGTACCAGCAACAGTTGACAATACTTCTTTCAATTTCGTGCACTAAATGGACTTTCTCTCGGCTTCGTATTCGTCGACTACGTCATTACTATTAAACACTAAGGCCATTCACCGAACCTAACGAAGCCCTGAAAGGTACAAACGGTGGATTCTCCTTCTCTCTTTCTCTCGTCTTCTTTTCTTCCCTTACGCCATCGAATCGTCGAGTACTCTCGTTCACGCGTTGCTCGGCTTCGTTAGAATCGGCGTTTGGCATGACTACAAGTCTGCACACCATAGGTGAATATACCTTTCGGGCGACAACTGGTCGACAAAGCCGACCACCTTCTTTTTCGTTCCGTTAACGCTGAGCGAGGGCATACTACAAGGAGGGGTAACGATTTACGATATACACAAGCCGGACATCCTTTGACTTTTACTATACATCGTTCAAGATGTCCCGAGTGAAATTAACGCGGAAAACGCATCCAACCGCGAATCAATTAACGTTGGGGTCATGTTTCCAGCAAAATTACTTATTCACGCGAGATCCATGACACCTAACAGCTGGAATTCAACGGTGAAACGTCGACTATTCTGGCTCTTTTGAGAGATTAATTGCTTGCGCGAATGGCTTTCGAAGTTTAGATCGAATGGATGATTAATTGAAAAATGAATTAAATCGAGGAAGCAAATCTGCTCGATAATCATATGTTTGTGAAATTATACGATTACGTCGACAAAGGTCAACTTAATTAAACGTCTGATTTAACCATCGATTATTTTAAAACAAAAAAGTTATTTTCGACGCTTAAAAACTTGTTTCCTTCTTATTCCCTTCGAATCTAAGAACAAACACTATACTGAACGTAAAAAGATGATACGTTTTAATAAGATGGACTTTATTAGCAGTCCTCGAGAAAAGAACCGAATAAAAGTTGTTCTTATAAAAGGAATAACGAAATTCGTATAGGAAAATCGAAATGCATACTATACAAATATTTACTCGTGTTTCTCCCATAGCAGACATGGTACAAAATCAACAGACATCCTAAGTAAACGAATGTCTATCCCTTATCCGAATCCCAGCGATATAATATTACGTATTTTAAGATTTTTCTCTCGGGACATCTTGTTCTAATATGTACACATGTAAGTACCTATGTATGTATGTATATTTACACGTATAAGGAAACGGAACCTGTACCATAAATAAGAAAAAAAATTGATAAATTCTGATCTGTCTCGAATCAGATATTTATGTGTGTTTGAAGACCGTAAGGGCAAACTTTATTACAAACAATGCACTTTTTCACTAATAGTTTATAATTACACTACACAGAAAAATTTGTTAAATGAACTGACGGTCATAAAATTGTACTAAATTTACTATGATTTATACAAATTATTTTCTGATTAACGAGCATAAATACGTGAATGAAATTCGTACACTAAAGAGGTATAGATGTTCGAATACTCGTATGTATTAGTAAGATATATATCTTCAAGTTACAGTTATTACGTTCAAGTATCTTTTTATAAATGCATTAAAAACTTAATTTCATTGAACTTTACAATTATTTCATTCCATATTTATCTCATATCAAACTACACACGCTAATAACGAAATTTATCGACTAACAAAAATTCACTTGTAAAACCGATTCTCTACTCGTTTCGAACAAAGTAAATATATATTACGAATATACTCTAAACTCCGTATTCCCAACATATGGTTCGCGACCCTCGCCATTAGTTTTAAAAATATTTGTAGCGCTTAAATACTTTAATATGTCCACTTTGTCGTAGTAGGCCAAAATGAATTGTCATATTTCATTTAAAAAAAAAAAAAGAAAATTTATGAGAAGATTATTTAACTGTTGTAAAAGAGAGTCAGGAGCCAAAATTGTTAGGAAACGCGGCTCTAAATTTATTAACTGTTAAAAAAAGGAAACGTACATCTATAAAAAAGAATAAATACATAAACTACTTTTGCATTTCTGAAGTTTTACCCAGAAACGAGCGATACGTTCAACGCGGCATTTCTAAGAGCCGTGAACCGGTTCTCGTTGTATCAACAACGCTGTTGCAAATACGTTACCTAGAAGGAAGCACATTACCGAAACGAAATTTCTTCGCATACACGCATCGAACGTATCGCTTCATTCACGTTCCAGGAAGTCTGGTTTCTCTCGGTTTTCCCTTTCAGTCAATATAATTAAGAAAAAATGACGCATACCTGTTCGACTTTGGCGTAACGATGTCTCTAGTCTCGGACGTGTATTTCCTTTCAGCACGACCACCGTTGAAAAGCTCGACGGTCTCCCTGGTAACCGTTTCCAGGAGAGGTTCTCCGCCCCGTCTACCCTTGCTGAAGGTCCTTTGATCCGTTTTACGGACCATAACCACCCTCGACAGAGGTTGATTGAATTCATGGCCGTGCATCGTTGGCGGAATCATCGCTAACGACTGAGAGAGGGGCCCTCCGACTCGCGGGGACCTGAAACGGATTATTCGAGATTGCAGAGTGAGGGGATTTGCATCGAATGCTCCCTGTTTAAAATTAAAATGCTTTTCATGCTACGATTAACTCGACGTCCGCAACTTTTTCTTTTAATGAATTTTTTATGAAATACGATTCTGTTCAAAGACGCATGCTGAGAATCTGTTACTTTGGAAATTCTTTCCTCGTTCGTTCGAATAAATAGCAATGCGATGAAATTTTAGTATTTGTACTCGTAAAAGGCAAGATGAAATTTTTTCCAACTAACGTAAATGATAATATTGGATTGCTCGAAAGATTCGTAAACGAAATTTAAGAAAAATTTTAACGTGGTATATTTTTATAAACAATTTATACGCTATTTCTTTTGTGATAACTTTTGGCTATTTATAATTAGACGGATGATTATTGATACACCGTCTTTGATGTTTTAATACACTGAGAAACATCTTTTCTATTGACTAATCTTGGATTTCTTTTCTTAATTACTCTATACGTACAATGATTAATAAGTATCATTAATCAGAATTTAACGTTCTGTTACTTCGCACGAGTTTATAATAAATAATTATTTTCCAATCTTGGAAACGTTATGCACTTTCCGAATAACCAAATAACATGTACAAACGAAAGCGATAGTAATTACAATATTTGATAAGTAGACTGTGAGTACCTACTTACGCATTTATCGAAAACTTAAAAGTATACAAATTTACAGACTGCGCCTAATATGAAAAAATATATAGAATATTGAAAACAAAAATAAAGTACTCGTGATAATATTTCATAAGTAGAATAAAAATGTTTATTTGGATTCAATTTCTTTAGTTATATCTATTCATTAACATTTGCAGTCTATTCGTAAGATGTTCTCGTGTTGTTTGCAAATTAAACATTTTTATGTTGTGCTATTCTCATTAATGTATAGTAAAGCAAATTTGTCATGTACATTTGAAACCTATTAGCATACCGGGCAATAAACTGAGACCCTAATTCAACTTTTTAGCGTTACAGTGTGAAAACAAACGCTTTGGGGAGCAGTTTAGGGAATCGTGACGATCGTATTTTACAAAATCACGTTATGGAACGGTTAGAAAATAAAATTATGGCAAGAATTTAACGGTGTTGAAGTAATAAATTACACGATGTTCTTTTCTTATAAGAATTTTTTCTCCTCGTGGGAACGTCATAAGTTTTCCAATCCCATACGAAAAACATATACGCGCATATTTACGATACTTGTAATACCTATTCTGCTTTGCGTGACTTGTTAACGAGGTAAATATATTTATAACGAGTCGTGAATTGCAGTTATCGTACTTACACGCACTTTTAAGACGGCGAACAGAATATATTTTCTCGGATGACTATATTTCCTTGGAAAAGTCGCAGCAAAAAGAAAAATATTTTAGAATGTCTATGTAACGTTACTCTGTCAATTTAGGATCATTGTATCGGATAACTTATCTTGATCTCTTATTTTCTAGACATAAATCACAATGATAAAGTCAATGATAAAGCGCATGTAGGCGTCAGCTATAACGACATTAAAGAGAAGAATCATCGTAATGCAATTTAATTAGTTCAATCGCTAAATAGAGCGATAATATGACAAACGATGCGCGTTTTAGAACCAAAGATATAGTTTTCCTACATGTAATCCTTACACGTTGAATGTACGTACATATTCTTATTTTAAATGGCAATCTCCGTACTATCGTATAGTTTACTTTGTTATAATTACAGACTAATTAGCAAATATGAATATTTCCTATCTTGAAAACAATAGAAATTTGATCTATTTTTGAGATACTTCAAATACTTCAGATATCTTTATTATTACGTAGACTTGTTTATTATTCTATCAAAGTGTATAAACAACTTCATTTTTTTATAAACTTTAAACATAATTAATATATATAAATAAATTATTCGACTTTTATGACAATAGTGGCACATTTTCCACAGGCTAAAAGTTAAAACAATAGAAATATCGTAACGCGTTTAATATAAGAAATAACTTGGAAATTTCTAACTCTATAATTTAATTGATTATACTGTCGTTTTCTGAATCGTTGAAGTTACGCCACTTGTTAGTTACATGTCGATTTTTTTTTAAATGCATACGACAAACTTTCGTTTTCCTTTCGAATTCAATTTACATTTCATATTTACACTTCCAATACAGATCTGTCAAACGTTTCAATTCATACAACAAACTTTCGTTTTCCCTTTCGAATTAAATTTACAATTACCAAACATACAAGAATAACATTCAGCTGAATTTCACTTTTATCGGGTACGATTCTTAACTCTTTAAACAATCTTCGGGGCTACGAATTATTGTTGCAAGTATTGCTATAACGGGAAATATGTTTTTGTGCGTGTGGGGGGAAGGTGGATACGTCTAATTACGACGAATGTGGTAATAACATCTCTTGGTCTATGAGCTCGGTATTCATAGCGATGAGTGAACAACCTAACACCATCGTGCAACGTATAATGAAGCACATAGAACGAAGACCTGCAATTGTTCATAATTTAGTCGCTCGTTGACGCTATTTACGGTCATGGTAGGTGTCATCGTCTGCTTCAAACACTGACAAATTTTTCCCAAAAAAGATTTGGAGATACGCGTATGTATATGTATACTAAGACTTTAAAAAACAAGAAACCAAATCTCAGTTACCATTCCATATAAAAAGTGAAGTGGATGTCGTTATTAATCTTTTAGAAAAAAAAAAAAAAAAAATGTGACACTTTACTTGCCCAATTACTTGACACGAGGGATCAGATCCGCAGACTGAAAGGACAATACCCTTTAGATCGAAGCATTAGATTCAATTAGAATCATAATAATCCAAGTTACAGTACCACGCCAAAATAATTTACTTATAATTCTCTATGGGAATTGATTGTAAATAGTCAACCAAATAAAAAACAAAAAAAACAAAAAAAGAAACTTTACTTGTGTCACCCTGTGTATAGGATGTAAATAAAACGAGTAGCTACACTTTGTTATCGTATTCTTTCTAAAAACGGAAAAAGATTGTGATCGCAGAACCGGAACCTTTTTCTCTCCAAGATATAAAAACTCTTTGTTTACATTAGGATTTACATAATAATAGACGCTATTATTATCGAACTGATTTACTACGACGTACACACGTAACTTCAATGTCAGATCGACTCGTTACTATACCAATTCTTCTGATTCTACGTATAACAATTATTCTTCTAAAGTTTCAATATAAACAACAAACGTTTCGATCTCAACGACAAAGAGGAAAAAATCATGACAAATTAAAAACCTTGATAAGAAAACAAGTCACTTGCCTTTTCGTAGCAGTTTACAGTGAACAAAATCTCGATTCATACAATAGAAAAATAACAAGGATATTATTTATTATTGTTTCTCATTGTTAGTATAAATCCGTAGACGAGATATCTCGTGTCTTAATGAAAATATACACCGGATATATCCTAACATCGCACGAATGACATTACTTCCAACATGTTCACCGTACGTAACAAAAAGCGTTAAAATGCACATCGCTCTCTCGTCGTTCTAAATTTCTGTTAATTTGTTCGTTCGCATGCTTCAACGCATAAATTTCAACGCCTGACCAATCGACCAATTTTAACACCTTGCTGTATTATCTTGAATATCACCCTAGCTTGTTCACCCTAATACAGTATGTGGGATGTATCCGCGATAATTTGGAATTCTCTTTCAAGGGAAATCGCTTGCAACCCGAAATTATCCACTCGATTAAGCCGGTTGCTTGCCGGGACCTCGTTACTCTTAAAACTACGCCCGCTGACTCCTCGTTAACCTCGTCGTTAACGCGTAGTCAGATTCTCGTTCCGCGGGCAATTAAGGCTGAATTTCTCCCGTCGAACGTCTAATCAACGAAGGGGCGAGTATAGTGGGTGTCTCTAGCGTCGCAATTTCTTGCGGATCTACTCTTATACTCGAGGGACCGTTTCGCAGGCCGAAGAAGAAGCTTGACGATGATTTTTACGATCGCAGCAGGATACGGGGTCGTGCTCGGAACGGTGAAATTGCGAATCAGTGATTGGAAACGGCCGATTGATACGTTCGGCTCCGATGCACTCGCCAGGGGAAAAAGTAAAGCTCGTCGATCGTAAATCATTTGAAAGTGTTATTGGGCTTTCTTCGGTGAAGCAAGAGCTTAATCCGAATCGAATCAAAACTTGAACGTGGCTCGCGTGAAAAGCAATGATTCCAATTAATAATTTATTATGGCGAATGGTGTTACAAGCGTGTAGGTTCTTTAAAAGAGATACGTATATGTATACAGGGTGTTTCGTTTATATTGGATATCTCAGGATCGGTTACTTTTGCCGTTATAAAAAATTGTGTCAGGGCGATAGTTAATTGGCTCGGATGAACGAACATTATGGTTCGCGACTTGTACTTTGCTTGTATTTAAACGGAACTGTTCATTTATTTTTCTTGCTTTTTTTTTCTTATAAACTGTGCCTTTTCGCTATCTTTAGAGTAAAGAGCCAAGGATTATGGAAATGGAACGAATGGATAAAATAGCACAGATATAGAGGTAAAAAATGACGATTAAGTTACGTAAATCGAAGTCGCGCGATTCGACCCGCGTTTCATTGCGACAGAAAAACAATTGCAGTAAATCAGCGTTTCTCGAACAGCTAGGATACCAGAATCGTTGTACCACGCTCCTATTCGCTTCTGATTCAACATCTAGTTTATACATACGTACATAGTTTACTGTAATACTTTGATGCTTTGATCGTTCTAAATTAGCAAATAATCACTTTCAATTTCATCTCTTCTTATTGTTCTTACTTCATTATGTAATCGCATTTCGTAAAACCTGATGAATAAAAAATGTACACTAGCTTTCGATAAATTAAATAGCGTTACTCTATCCTTACAATGAAAATACACAATTTGCGTATACTCCGATCTAAAATTTCATTTCTATTTTGAATGTTCGAAGAGTCGAAAAAATTATTACCGAATAAAATAAACAATTATAAGACCATGCTGACTCTATTCTAAAAGAATTTGGAGAATATTTCGCGTGATATAGAAATACAAATATCTTTTTTTTTTTTTTTGTTTAAAAAAGGTATCTTCGCTTATATTAAATAATAACGTTCGTTACTATGAACGGTTTTTTACATTACAACCTTCGTTTGAAATCTACTTTTTAAATTCAATTCTATATCTTCTTCAACATAAGCGTTTTACTACGGCTACACATACTTCATTTACATATTTATAACGTCCTAACCACGAGGTGCCCTCGGATAACCTCAGATTGGACAAACGACCATCTGAAAAACGAAGCCACGAGTTCTCTCACGCTTATTTCTCGCCAAACAAAACAGTTCAATGTAACACTAACACGTTACGAAATACCCTAAACACATTTCACTTCGAGAACACAGACACATTGCTTCGAATACACTTGCCAGTTTAAGTCATCGAACCGAAACAGAACCTCTAACTCGTTCTTCCAATACCAACATTCCTATAGTTATCTCCGTCGTTCGATCACGAACCCCTATATATCAAAGAAAACGAGCCTAAAAAGCAAGGGAACGAAAAAGAACTCACCGCAAACCTCGAACGTCGACCTCTTTTATGCTGTCTATAAAACAGAAGCAAGGATCTTCTCACGGCGAGATCGATATACTCCCGTCAAAATCAACGATCCAACCTGAGATCGTTAGTCTCGTCCAACTGAAACACGAAACACGAAACAAGACACTGTGGTGATGGATTTCGAGAAATAGGAGGAAATCTGTTGTCGGCACGGACTATGGAGGTGAGAAAAAAGACGTGACAATCGAACGCGGGATCAAAGGAAGCGTCCTCGTTTCGAAGCTGCGCGTGAACAAGACTCCATGGCTCGGACCGTGGCACTGGATCCTTTCGTCGAGGCACTCTAACTCGGCTCTCTCGATACAAACCGCACGACAGAACGAACAAAACTGGCACGAGAGTACGAGAGTCGGGCCACGAGAAAGAGAGACGGGCCTCTCCGGTCTCGGAGAGGAAAGGTGGCCAATTAGCCGTTACTCGGCGCACATGCCTTAACCAACTACCCGGCGCAGCTGCAGCGCCGCTGTACGCTTCTAGGGAATCGCATTCATAAACGCGCACGATGCAGCGTCGCTCCGCGCGTCGTTGTGCAGCCTTCCAGAAGATTCGCGTTTCTTTTTTATTCCGTCTTGTTGTAATTTGTTTTTGTTTTTCTCTTATTCGCGTTGAATTTGACCGAATACGTATACATCTCGTTTCGTGGTTCGTTCGATGCGCGAGTTTTCAAGTGCTGCGACGTTTCGATGGATTTGATCGAAGTGGTAAAGTGATTTGGCTATTGTTCGTTGAATTAGTTTGAGGTTATTCGCTGATACGAGGATAAAATGTATTGCTCTTTGCTTGAGAAACAGAGGTAGTTTATAACTGTTCCGAGACGAATTTTTGTTTTCGCAATGAACGTCGTACGATTTGGCTATTGTTCGTTGAATTAGTTTGAGGTTATTCGCTGACACGAGGATACAATGTATTGCTCTTTGCTTGAGAAACAGGTGTAGTTTATAACTGCTCCGAGACGAATTTTTGTTTTCGCAATGAACGTCATGCGTTATATATATATATATATATGTAATAATTATTTCACTACGTCTTCTTTATAAAACGAGTGACGTCTCTTTCCTTATATCGAATTCCTAAAAGAACAAAATAGATATTTTCACGAGAAAATGGCGGGTATACCGTTAATTTATAAAAACACATTCGACCATCTTTCATGTTTTAATTTGAAACTTTTACGATCGTGTTTCTTCCAAGGATATAGATATATTTCGTGGTAATAATTATTTCACTACGTCTTCTTTATAAAACGAGTGACGTCTCTCTCCTTATATCGAATTCCTAAAAGAACGAAATAGATATTTTCACGAGAAAATGGCGGGTATACCGTTAATTTATAAAAACACTTTCGACCATCTTTCATGTTTTAATTTGAAACTTTTACGATCGTGTTTCTCCCAAGGATATAGATATATTTCGTGGTTAAAACGTAACAGACGTTAAACGTTTTTACGGTAAGTTAAATGAAGCATGTGATTAGAAAACCGGACACGATTATAATTTCTCGTAGTTATGAATCAAGAACAAAATAAGCATTTCTAAAGTTTTGAAATAATAATAGTTTGTATAAAATTGTTGCACATAGCAAATTGACTCGTGACTGAGATAATCGACCTTTCGTTAACATCTCCAATTTTAGTCTAATTATTCCAACATTTACTTATTTATTTGCTTATTGTTACTCGTCAATTAAAAAAAGAATTATACGATAAAAGCCCAAAACAAAACGTTACGATACACGAAACTCACTACGAATTACGCCGCTGCAGATTCTCCCGTTGAAAAGCAGCGCGATCGAAATACGCGTCGTTACATTTTGCATCGTCCCGTTTTCCAAATTCTCCTTTCACTCGTCCTAATTTCCAATTGCACCTACTGTGCGCTATAGAAACACAAGTTTAACGAATTCCTGCTGTCCGTTATACTTCCAGCAACGGTAAAGATTGTTCTGGAAGGCGAGAAAATTCCAGACCGATCGGTATCTCGAATTTCACGTACAGGAATAAACGTACGAGCTTAAAGCGAAAGAGTCTCCTCTAGCAATTTCTCCGTCTCCTCTTTCTCTTCTTGTCGCGACAAGAAAAGAAACCCGGCAATGAGTTCCACTAAATTACACAGACCGGAGGGAAACACCGTGGAGGAGTAAAAGAGAAAACGACAGAGAGAAAGAGAGAGGGAGAGACATCGAGACGGTCGAGACGGCCGAGAGAAACAAAAACTGAAACGATTTTATCGAAACGCATCCTGCGCGCGGTTTCTTCCGCTTTCGCGACAAGGCGTAAGTACGGTGCGCGCCGCGGAAAGCAGCGTAATAATTGGAGAACGAAGATGTACGGCCGAGCGAGTACCGCTATTCCGGCTGACCGGAATCACTGCTCTGGAACAGCACGGTACTCCTCTCCTTCGCTCATTTTCTCTGTCTTCCCTGTATCAACGTGTTCAGGGAGAACACGTGCGACTGGCTTAACACCTGTTCCAACGTCCGAGCGCTTTTCCTTCGAGTGACCATTGATCGTCGTCGCTCGATCTTGTCTCGAAGACGCCATTAATTAATCTAATCGCATGCTTCGACCATCAAAAACACGTTTCATGACGTATACGATGATAAACAGCAGACAGCGAAAATTCTGTCGCCGGAATAACGCTTTAAAGTATAAAACTTCCGTTTTATGGACCGTGTTAACTCGAAGGTCGACGCGAATAGAATGGTTCACGGTTCGATACTTTATGGCCCTCTTGTGATTTGTGTTTCTGACGTTACGTGTATCGGCAATGGATAATAATTTAATTTTACTATACATTATGGACGTCTTTATAAGAGTATTCGTAATTCATATTTGCAATTAGGGTGTATTAAGTATATTTTGTATCATAAAATATGGTCGTAAGTAAATATTGGCTATCCGTTTAGAATGTCGTTCCAAATCGAAAACTAATTTACGGAATTACGCGGTGTGTATCATTGTTTGTATAGAACAAGTTTACTTACGATATAACGCGACACTAATGTAATTCAAAAGCTTAACCTCCTTCTTTTTCATGGAACACGCAAAATCACTTATCCATGGTTACTCATTATTATGGTATTAAGAGTGTCAGTGTAGCGCTTATGAAATACACAAAAACTAAACTCCGAACAAACGAACGTTTTTCCATTCCGTACGCGCACTTTTCCTTATCCGCATAATTTATCGGCAAATTTAATTTATTAGCGAGACGTGACCATTATTCACCACAGCGTACGATCGCGTAACAAGCGGTGTTCCGTGGCGCGGCATGAAGAACGCTGAAACGCAAAATGGCCTGTTACGACGAGGACAATGGAAGCCTTACGAGGTACCTTGAAGAAAGGAAGCGTCCTAGCGAAGAAATTTTGGCTACGGTTTGTATGCGATTACTTGAGACCATTGAATCGACTTTGTGTCAATAATTCTTCCGTTATGATTCACCTACCTGATAAACTCACCCCTCCCCATTTGTATATTGTAAGCACTCACCCGCTGTTCGTATGGAAATGTTTTTCGGCTGAAGGAACATTTCTGCTTTTATATTTAGAATTTGAACGTATATTGTACGATTAATTCAAACCGAGCACCGGTTAATCCAAACGACATATATTACAATTAAAGAACAATGTGACACCGAATGATTCAATCGGCGAATAAAATTTCAATCGAACGAAGGTCTGAGAACATGAAACTTATCTAAACGAGGTCCAGCTGAGCTTCAACAGGAACAGCAACGAGTTTCACCGGATCCCAAAGAAAAAAAAAAGACCGAGAATGTCGGAGGCCTTGTTAACAGGATCTATACGTATTCATTTCTGCAATATCGTTTTCAACCTTCGATTACATCTCGACAGTATTCCTTGTCGCGTGCATTATCAATGCCTCCCGTTCGATCATCTAACATAGACTAAGGTAGACATAGGACTTTACATAGGACAGCCAGTAGTCTACCAATAATAGTACGTATTCGAAACTTCAAAATAGTATCTCCATCTTATTTCAACCTAAAATTATAAACAATTAAAAACAGTCTGCAAGGAGTGTCTCCGTGCAACGAGAAAAGGCACAACGTTGTTCTTGGAAACTAATGAAGCAACGCGTAAAAGATAAGATCGCGAGCCGCCAATGTTGCAATTAGACGAAGAGTATATAACCGTTCTGAGCGCGAAACGAGCGTCAGTTGCACGCTAACCGGACATGGAAGTGCGTTTTCAGAGAGATTTGCATGACCGCAAGCGACGCACGTGACCGTCGCTAGTAGAAATAAAATATCATACTTATTACAGAGCTTATACGCCATCGCGCGAACGACACGCGTGCAATATGTTTCATGACCTACCACAACACCGTGCTCGATCGATAATCCAACACTGACGCTCGTGAATTGAGAATGAGTCGGAGCCACGTACGATTCACAGACGAAGAAATGATAGCGGATATATTTTTTGCACCCTACAGCGACTGTGTACATTAATATTAAATGGAAAGTAATCGACGTCATTTATCCAGTACCATAGATTGGATTGGATCGAATTTATACTTGGAAGTTTCTGCAAATGAGATTGCTATTAACGTCTCGCGTTAAATCTTACTCGGATTTCCAATTAGAGTAGGTTCGCTGCAAATATGAAATAATTATTTATTGAATGAATTCTGAGAAATTGACAATAACCATATAGAATTTTATATAAATAGACGTTCTATCAAATTTTACGATATACATAATTTTATTAAATATCGTATCTATAATAGAACATAAGACGGAATTATGGTTGGAAAAAATAACACACTGAAATTAAATGGTTTCCTACTAATTAAATAAAAATATCTCGCAGACAGTCGAGCGTGAATGACAATCAGTTAAAAACAAATTTCCATTTCATCCGACCGATTTAAATTCCAACGACGTCATAGAAACATGATTTAGATAAAGAACAATTAGCGCTTCCACCGGTAACATAACAGTGATAACACAATACGAACTCATTGTTTCATACTCATTCACACGATAAATCGCGTGATTACGATTAGACGACTAGACGATTAGACCTGGAAACAGCTGAGGGTTGATAAGGTTGCATAACTGCGTTCGGGAGAACGCGACACGGAATAACGTTAGTCGTTCAAGGCCGAATACGCTCACTGTAGACAGAGCAGTGCAATCTGCATTACAATGTCACTCATTGTCGGTCAGGGCACGAACGAGAACGTACGATAACCGGTCGCCACTCTTACATGTCAGCTCAGCTGTTGTCTTTGTGAAAAATTTAAGAAACAGTGCACCGAAGAAAAAGAAAAAAAAGAAAAAAACGAAATCACGTGTTTTACCGGTACAATTCGATCGACCCAGAAAAGCGTAACACCATTTTGGCACGAAACGGTATACTATCCGAAACATGGAAAGTAAAATAATTTTTTTCAGAATAATTTCGCGATAGAATTACACTTTGTAATGATTCGTTGGTTCTTAGATTTTATGAATGATTTCTATTAATTATTTATGAATCGTTTCGCTTATTCAGAATAATTTGACAACAGAATTATGTTTCCTGATGAGACTCCCAAGATTCCTCGATTTTCTAACTGGATTTATAACTGGTTGGCAAATTCTTTTTACGTCTGACAATTTTGTCTGCATTATGTTTCTTTGTAAATGTCGGATACCTATAAAGAAATAGGAAAATGATGCCGCAGAAAGTAATTTAAAACGTCCATTGCTGCTGCTAGGTCATGGCCTATATTCCCGAGAGGAACGTAGATAATATTTCCACTAGTTTTTTATCGCGAGACGTAATCAAGTGGTTAAGCAGAAATGTTAATAAAACGGCAGTCGAGCAGATGGTGACCTCATATAGCGTTAGGTTTCTAAAATCTTGAAAGAAGTAAGATATTCCTCGTTTGTTAAAATGATGATTATTTGTCCCTCGATAAACCTATTAAAATGTTCTTATAATATAGAACGTATTTTTAGAATAATACAAATTTCACGATAAAAAGCAAGTTTCATATGAAAAAAAGATTTAATTATATATATATATATCTTCTTTTATAAATTTCTCCTTTGCATTAACATTTTCTTCTCCTATTTATATATACAACGTATTGTGTAACGACGTTACTGTTTTTCATACCAAAAATTACAAAATATGCAAACAATCGCCTTTTCTACGATGAAGATAAACCACGCTCGATACAACTCGATGCAATTATTCGTGACAACTCGGCACAATCGTGAAATGGGTTCGCGTGAATCGCACGCGCGTCTCTCGAGAATGGTGCTATCAAGATCACCGGCTTGACTTCCGGTGTCCGGATCATTACGTGCATAGGTACTGCAATTTGATCCACGAGGCCGTACCCATACTGGAATATCATTGACGATAATAAAGAAAAAAAAAAAAAGATAAATCGACGAAACATCGAAGAAATATTGCAAGTTACACGCGAATGTCAGACGTTCTTACGTAACCATTCGCTACGTTACGTTATCCGACTTTTGGTCCGTAATTAAGGTGACATAAATTAAGAAGAAGATTGATCTACGTGACTCTTTATGAAATAAAAACAAGAAATTTGATCCGTGTGTATGAAATTTGTATTTTTTATTCTTGTCTTAAATTATGCCGAGTAATTTGATAGAACGTCGGTAATTTAATACTATAAATCAATTATACTTGCAGATTAATATTTTCGTACAATATTACCGTGCAAAATACGAAGAAAGGGAAAATGATAAACTATGAATTTTCATTACGAGTAGATTAGAATCTTCTTCATTTCTTAATTAGGTTAACGTCTGTTTTCTGGGTTGTGCACTTTGCGTAGCTCCGCTTCTGCTTTATCTTCTTTTACATTTGTCTTTTTATTTTCTACGCGATAAACTCGTGTGAGAACTTTTTCAAACGACATTGTTTATTGCAATGTATTTGTACGTATGTAAATGTTGAAATTTACATTCGGTCACAAAAGTTAATCCATTCATTTGATCTTTGGCCTTGATACCTATTGCATAATACCAATCGAACAACATTTCTCCCATACATTCTATTTATATCCTCGGTTATCCGCAGAAAAGTTTCGTAACACGAAAAGTTTCCTGCTAACAGAAGCAAGAGGAGTTTCATTGCTGACCACCGCTTCTACGTTATGAAATTTCTGTAATGTCACCATTTACTGAGAATCCTTCGAAGGTCCTTCGTTTCGTTCATAAAATTGTGTATTCTCCGTGTGACCTCGAAACCTCTTCTTTCCGCGATTCTTCATTGAAATTTCTCCTTTATTCGCGAGCCACCGTGCAAACGGGCTACTGACGCAACCAGGAACGCGCCACCGGCACCGCGTAATGACCGATAATTAGTCAGTCGATTGCATAACTCGCCATTGTCAGATAATGCAGACGAGCTGTTGGTGGAAGATCACGTTCCGTGAATTTGCCACGCGGAAGACAAACCGGACATTTCGGAACCCGTCTTTGTCTTTGTCGACGAAGCACGAATGTGAATCGAAAGGCACAAGCAACTTCTTCACCTGCGTAATACAACGATTTCCATTCACATATTTCAAATATTTCTAGGAACGTTGTTTTGTAATATCAATTGCTATTCGTTCCTGATCCAAGCTGCAACCGGCTATACGTTTTTTGTTTACATGTAAATAACTTGTGTAAATCTACTATACGATTTATGCAAATTTTTAAAGAAAGAAAAATACTGAATTATTTACGATTACGTGTTGAATTTCACGCTTGTCTTTGCTACTTCTCTACCGATATGTACTTGCCTAATGTACACGATTCTGTGACAAAATGCTATAGTTGTCAATTTCTCTGGGTAATTTGGACACACAAAAGTGTATAGAGAATTCTTTTTGACCGATTGAAAGTGTGTTGGCTACGTATTAACTCAACTGAAATGGTTGAATCGTATTTCCTTTGGAACGACGTTCAATGAAAATAGATTATCACCTTTGAAACAACGACACGAATAGAAGATAAGATTAAAGTTTGAAATACAAATTCCACGAACCGAAGTTACACGATTGATGAAGCAAGTCTTTTTCCCCCAGTTAAACGAGAAATCATGTTTATTTACGAGTTAGGAACCGATCGAACTTCGCTGGCTAGATTGCGTGCGAACGACATAAAAGTTTCGTGACCTTGTATTCGCGCACGTGATAATACCCGTACAAAATAAATACGTGCTCGATCGATTACATCCAATTTCGCATACCTGTTCTATCGGTAGTTTGTACAAGAAATAAAACGGTGTACGCGCGTTAGTTTTTCATGTGCATTGAAACGAATATAAAGAACGTTTAAATTTTTTTCAGAATAAAACTCTTCTTTGAGAAACGCTTACAAGACATTCCTTGACATTATATTATTTGTCTGATATAAAATCAGAGATTGTACATAAAAATCTAAAAATGATTTATCTCTTTTTTTTTTTTAGTAAAATATCGTTTGTTTTTTCTTGGAAAAATATCATCGCAGGTAACGCAATTAGTAATAAATATCTATTTCCTGTAAGAAAAATTAAATGTAAAATAACAGGAAATGTAAAAATCATGAGAGTGAAGATGCAAATATTTTCTAAACAGCTTCTTCCGAATTCTTTGTCAAGTAGAATATAAATAAATAAACTGGATGAAAACTGTTTTGGATGCTCGAAACTCGTAAACCAGACACATGGAACATGCGGATAGGACAGATATAGACACGCTCGGCAATTGTTTACATAATAAGCTGATATCGAAGTATGACGTACCTTTCAAGCGGAGGATATCGCGCGTACTGCGCGATTCACACGGCAAAGCAGAAACGCGTGACGAAACCGTCGCACTTTACGCTTTGAGACGGCGTTTTTAGGTCAAGTGAAACAGTTAAATGGTCGGTGACTCGTTTTTGACCTGAACAAACGCGGGAATCCCTGTTAAAAAACCAAGCTAACGAAACAGAACATCGCGACTTTCTATCTTACTTCGGGAAACGAATCTTCAAGTTCATAGTAAATGCTTCGAATTCACGCACGTCGAATAAAATCAAAAGGAAACGCATTGTACGAATATTCGCGATCTTTCCACAACTTCCTTCGAAGCTGTTCTGCAACAAATTAGAAGCGTCATGATAATGGACGTTTGTTCTAACGATAATTAACCTTGTCACTGTTCCAGACTATCGCCGATTATACTTACGCAAACTCACTCGTCGTACTAACACAGGTTCTTGAACAAGCTCGACTGATCTACAATTCTCGATTGACGATTTATCGGTAACGTTATCTGAAATATGCTCTTAATCGTCGCGAAACAACGGCTATGTCAATTTTATAGACGATAACGATCGAAATTGGTTCGCCGCGATTATCGTCTATGAAAATGCAAATTGTGTTTATAAACATATTGCATGCATATATATGTAGGTATTTCAAGAACTCGAGCAACGAACGTGAGCTCTCCAGAGAGATTTCTATGCAGCTTAATTAATTCTTGGCTAGAACGAAGATGATTGGCGCTGTATGGTTGAGTTTGCTTAATCGTACAATCGATTTATTATATGACTGCAGCTTATTCCTAAAGCGATAATAATTTTTACTGTAATTGACGGGACAAACGATTACGTGGTGATTTGTGGTAATTCAGTGACGTAAGAATGAACTAGACGCTCTTTCCTCGTAAATAATTTCAGAGATATCGACAAAAATAGATGCGGTAAAAACTCTTAATTGCTTTACTACTTATATCGCCACTTCCTTGTTATATAATAAATTTACGATGTTACGTGTACGCAGTAATTTCGAAAAAATATAAAAATGTTCAATAAATTACGTAATTATTTCGAAATGAAAATAAGTACAAGTGTTGCATTGAATGTGAAATTAATCGACAATCTAAAATACATCAATTTCTATTTCAGT
Source organism: Bombus difficillimus (assembly GCA_014737525.1). Classification (NCBI taxonomy): domain Eukaryota; kingdom Metazoa; phylum Arthropoda; class Insecta; order Hymenoptera; family Apidae; genus Bombus; species Bombus difficillimus. The sequence continues at coordinate 1,504,181 of JACXIT010000140.1, read as the reverse complement.
AACTTGTATTTATTTGTATCGCATCTTGTGCTTTCGTTCGTTTTTAAATTATTCGTTTAAACGTCACTACGATCGCGATAATATTTCTGTCCGGTTTATGGGAAATTCTTTAATACAGATATTTTTTCCCACGCAGAAACGTTAAGGAATTTATATTACCGTATATCTTCGTCGATCCCTAAGAAGTCTCTAAAAGTCTTGAGTCCCGCCTCTTTTGACGTGTAGACTTCATAACCGATCGATGATCGAGGTTCTCAAGATTATTGAAATTCGAGAACAGATAGAGATTGGCAGAGCTTCCGACGTGTTATTAACCCGGATACCTTTATTCTACATTAACGGAGCTGCACCCTCCTCGAAAATAGGCTCATCGATCAATTGACCGACTGCTACGATATTTCTATATATAAACTCGCTTCTCGTTGAAGGAGAGCCGATATCGATATCTATCTGCTAGCCACGTCTCTGCAGTTGAACTTATCGGAGGTTCGACGGTTTCCTTTCCCAAGCACGTGTTTCGACCCCATCGTGATATCGTCCAAGTAGAAAGGGTGTGGTTCCTGTTTGTAACCGTTTAACCGATAACACTAGTAGACGGCGTTTATCAGTCTATTTTAGACGCACAATTTCGATCTTTTGCCGGAGAAATGAAGCAAAACATAAGAAATTGAGATAACGACTGTCGAAGAAGTAACATAGTTCTATGAAATTTCTCGATATTTGAACGTTCCTACGAATTGATAGATACATGTATGTATAGTTACGTCATTTTAAATAAAAAACTTATCACTTTTACGAAATATACATTGTAACTAAATAAAACTCTGTTACGACTGTAATTCGTCTTATCAAATGTGACTCATATAATTCGTGTAAGAGATGATAAAGCTGATTGCGCTTGTTACTGGTTATTTATAACATATAAAATGCAACGACACGGTTTTATTTGAACATCTACCATGAACTTTTCCGTATATATTATGTGTAATATTTTCAAATATTCTGAAATATATCAATAACATCGTAGTAAAACATAACTATTACGATTGTATTGGTGAACGTTGGTTTCTAACAAATGCGAAATTGTATGCAGAAATTACAGAACATTTACTGTGAATATCTAATACACTTTGTAGAGATCATAAAAGCATTTGATGTGACATGTACGATCTTGTCTTAGATATATAAATAGCGTTAATTAAACGATCTAGGTAACTATATCCAGGAATATTAACATAATAAATACTTTTACGATCACGATGTTCGTGTCATACTACAGTGATAATAATATTTCAAAATGTTTTATATAACACGCGTAACATAAATACTTTCGTGTCTTACTGTAAACATTCCACCGAAATGTCAACAATTAATTTGACCATCCATCGAGCAAAGAACTAAAACTTTAACTCTGTTTTAGCGGCTTAGGTTTTTACGGTTGGTTGTTATAAGATGACACATTGAAACTAAGCTTGTTTTGGTGTTGCGAACGTCGGGAGGACGAAAACACGAACGACTAACTTGTTTTGGAGGAAGCAGCACATTTATTGCTTCAATTATGGAAGAATCGATAGATCGTGATATCGACAGAATATGTAACGAAGGATTTCGAGCGAAAATCCTATCAAACGATATGCTATTTGCATATTAATATAATAAGTAAAGCTAAATGGAAAATTAATTGACACGACTTACTCCTAGAACAAATGTCAACGAGTATCTACATAATAAAAAAGATCATAACCTTGGTAAAGATATATTTGAAAAGTCGTGAGAAAATAAAAATAATAATGTGCTTCATAAATTACAACTCGTTTCCTCGTCGTGAAATGTCAGTTAATTAGAATAAACGATTTAAAAAGATCGATACCACGAGTTAGTAACGATGAATAAGTAATAGAAAGGGAACCACGAGATGCATGAAACGCAACTCGCCATTCCCATGCCGCACCTTTCTCCTCGGGAGATTGCCTTTGAATATGAGATGCGGCAACAGCAATAAATGCATATACGAACGACTATGAATATACTTATTGTTTGCGTGCCAAGTAGAAACGTTTTCTTCTTAAGGATACACCGGTAACGTTTTGGAAGTTTCGTTTCGACCTGTGTATGACGATGAGTTTACGTTTACTGCGTGGGAAAACAGTATTACTTGCGAATACCGTACGTGGAATTTGCAAGAAGATTGGTTATTTAACTTCTCATAGGCAACGCGGGTCGTTTATGTCCCGAACGAAATATTACTCGTAGATTTTTCCCAAGTGAATTTTTACTATTTCTAAAAAGCCATTCGAACGTTTGATTTAAAGGCGCATGGTATAACGTAGTACAGACAATTTTTCGGTTTTTTCAAAGCACCAGATAGTAAAAAAAAAAGAAGGAAATAAGTATGGACATACACAATTCAATTTGTGTACGGAAAGTGCAAAAATATCAGTGTCCATGGAGAGTTAAGCGTACTCAATTTTGTCAGAAATGTGAATCTGTACAACGCAAACTTTATAAAGTGACCAAGAGGAGTAGAAAACTTCTTTTCCAAAAAATACTGCAACGAAATGACCATTGTGGTTCTAAGAAACAAAAATCATTCGATATAATCAATTTGTAGAATTACTCGTTGCCTACAATGGCAAGCGAAAGACGATTAAACATTTCCAATAACAATAAATCAAACACTATGTTAAAAATATAGAAAATCCTATGATCTTCCAAAGAAGGAGGGGCTTGCGTCCTAGAAACAGCGATTTACTAGCAACCCATAAAATTCAACGAAGGTAGTACATAAAGGGGGTGAAATAGAAGAAGGAAACAAGTTGTTTACGGTCACAATGTAGCCGGCGACGTAAGCTTAGCAGCGAAGGTCTCGGAAAGTAGGTGATTCGACGTAAGAACTCACGCTCGATACAAAAAGAACAAACACACGCAACCAGTGAGCCAAGAAGATAGTGGGACCGGAACGAAATTCCAACTACGTTTTCAGTTCCTGTTCGATGCTATAAATCTTTCGATTTCGTCGCGTAACGCTCTAATAACAAGAAACAACTTAATTTTTTATTTTTCTTTTTTTATTTCGTTTCCTCTTCCCTCCCTCTTCTATATTGTGTATCACAGTGCCGAGTCACTGTAGGAACACCAGAGCCGGAAATACGGCGAGAAATTAAGTGGAAATCCGAGAAAAAAGAAAAGAAGGAAACCTGCTGAGAGTACCTATAACTAATCGTCAAAACGTGACGCTGGTGAAAGTAGCGGATACGATGAGAAAAAAGGAATAAAAATTGTGAAATAAGTTAAACGCTTTGTACGAGAGCGTAAAAATGTTACGTGGTTCTTCATAGTTTGGAAATAATACGAAGCGTGTCTTTTTGTAAAGGTAGTAGATTCGAACGTAAAGAATTATTGCAGCGTTAGTTCTATTTAATATCTATGAATGTATGTTAATAGGATAGCATAAAATTTCTAAAGACTTACTCACTCTATCTAACTTATTAACCGTGTAATAAAATGACGGAGAATTCGAATGAAACGAACAATTTAGATTTACGTTTAGATTGTTGCTGTTTTGGTATAGAATGTAAGATGATACTTTCGACTTTTTACGCGTATAAGTATGTACATCTGTTAAATTACACACTGAACGTTTGTACCGTGTGGAGGCTGCGACAGCGAAAGGGTTACAATATTTCCGTTGCGAAGATCACCACACAAAAGGTTTATTGTTCCGCTCAATACGTTTCTCCGAATAAGATCTCCGCGTAGAAATGAGTTGTCGAGCATAGTTTTGCACATTCTTGGTCAGAAATATCCTTTAGTCGGGGAATAATCTCGCCGTGGCGAATATCTCACCACGTAGCGTATGAAAGGCCCTTTCAGACTGAAATATAATTATCCGTCAGTCAGTTCGCAACATTTCCCCCTGGTTGCATCGACCGACCGGTCGATTCTCTGGCAAATTAAAAAGTTTCACGCAGCGTCGTTTGCGTGGGTGCTGTGCTTTCGCGATAGTTTACGACCACGAAGGAAATCAAGGACGCGAATTTAAATTTATTTCAACATGTTTCTCCCTTCAAATAAACTGAAATAGCAAATAGAAACGATAAGGAAGTTATTTAGGGGAGATTAATGAAATTGAAGACTTAATACGAAAATAAAACAAACGATCGATCTTCCTGGCGTTAATAGTCTTAAGTTACAAGTCCTGCACCTCCTTTCTATTTGGTAAACATGGAACTACGATTATTAGGTACGAGACTCGATGATATATTTTTAATCGACACATTATTATGCCCCGCGGACTGATATCAGGATACTGAGAAAATTGCTTCCTCCGTAATAAAGCATCTATAACATAGTTGCGTTAAGTATCGCTTGTAGCTTTCATTGTTCGCTATTTGAATAGCGCTTTTAATTTTAAAGAAGAATCGTATAATGGGCATCGAGAGAAGAACAAAGTCAGTCGTATACAAAAGGATACGGATACAATAGATTCGAAACAACTTTGGTTTCTTGAGAGGGAAAGAGAACAGATACACAGCCAACGCGTTTGATTGTGCTGTTTCAAAATGACGAAGAATTTCAGGCTTTGTTCGGTAAAACGTCAGTTTTGTTTAACAGAAGAATCTTGTATTTTGGAAAAATATGCGACGCTTCTTCGATAATGTATCCGAATATGTACCTAATATTTGCACATCGTTATTATTCTCCCGAGTTCTAACTTTACCCCTGAGTTTAATGGACGCCATTTCATAAAATACCTAACACGGAAGCACTGTGATCTGTTTGCAGAGCAACGTGGCGTATCGCGACAGTGATTTTACCGGTCGTTCCTCATCCCTTACGAGTTTAAACGGCGAGCAGGCGCGACCGAACACAGGAGAGAAAGCGAGAAAGCGAGAGAAGACATGCGTGTAACGTCGCTGGTTTACGCGCATTCACGCGACCAAAAAACGTGCGGCAGGTTTCGAAAATGGAACGATCGTTTCCCTATAAACGACACATCGTAAATTCCAGCGGCGTGCTCGAACGTTAAGCTGATTGCGGGCTCGTGAACCTTAAGTCGGCGTTTCAACTTTAGACCGCTTTAAAATCCCAGCCACGGAAAGATGCGGCCGGAAGTGAAATAGAGAAAAACGTCGAGCGAAAGTCGTAGACGTCGGGACGTATGGCAAAAGGGAGGCTATTTTCTCCGTTTCGTCTCTCCCTCGCCTCTTCTTTATTCCCCTTTTTCCCTGCCTAACGATCCTCTTACCTCATGCTGTAGGACCTTCCCGGTTTGGAGGTCATTGCACCGCGCCGGGTGGTTGCAACGGGGGTGGCTGCCACGGCGGATCGATTTTCCACAACGATGTCGAGGTAGGTACCGAGAAAAATCCCCTTCACTGTGTCCCCCTTCGATGTGGCGATCGACGACCAGCCCCACGGACTGGCCCCCCACCGTGGCACACTACGCTTCTTGGCACGTGACTACGACGTAAAAACTCGAAACGCTACGTCGCGAAGCGGAACATCCTCGAGAGGAGACTGAAATCGATTGGCAAACCCTGTGGCGCCAACCCACCCACCTACTGCAAGACTGGCGGTCCTTCGAGAATCGCGACGTCGATCGTTCAACGGGGTGGAAATGATCCGATGGGAGGGTAGAGATGGAAAGCAGCCACGTTGATGGAGCCTCACGTTGCTGACAATTGATTGCTCAACTGTTACGTGCGCGAGTATCTCTTGGAATTTTTGCACTGGCAGAATTTCACTTCGAACTTCACACAGACTCTTTGCGAATGTCTGGGCTTTGAATCGTATACGAATAATCATTTAAGGGAATCACAGCTATTATACTTATTTTAATAGCGATTCGCTAATAAAATGGTACCTCAATCTCAAACTATACAAAACAAGGTTACGAATCACTAACGATATCGTACACTTTTCCTTCGAGCTTCGCTCGATCCACGTGCAACACGACCGCCGAACGTCGTAGTATCTGATTCACGCGATTGTTACAAACTGACTGACTGGGAACCACTTCCCTAACTACGTAACTCGTTAACTCTAGATGTCGATAGTGATTGATGAGCGTTGGCGCGAAGGTCGGAGATTCCTGGCGGCACGATTTTTGCGACGGCGTTCGCGATCGGCCGCTGACTGGGCGCTGTCACAGGCAACCACGCGTGTAAACAGATTCTACGAAAGTCCAATGTCACGGCCTGGCCACGCGGCCGTGTTCCACGATCGTTTACGTTCGCACGAACGGTTATCGTCCATTGATGACACGGGCACGCACGTTTTCGGCCACGGAATCGTCGTTGCACTTCCGCGTCGGTCCTACTCGTCTTACCACTCCATCGTGCCCGGGATCGAGTGGTCGTGGACAGCTATTGGAACGATATCAGACTGTAACCACTCGACCCATCTCGAGTTGTTATTGACTCGTATTCGATTTCGATATTTTTCGTTCGCTCTCTTTGCTCCGATTATTAAGCTATATAGTATCGGAAACTATATTTGTCATATCCACGTATGCAAAAATTGTATTGTAGTACTGAATCGATGGACTATCTAAAGAGGATTTAAAATACCCAGATAAGATAACGCATTTTTATTTCACCTATTTATTAAAAACAATATCTTTGACGAAATTTACTTTTGGAGGCGATAACACAGACAATCGGTGATCCATGCGACGCGAATCATGCCAGACCTGGGTCATTCGCTAACCCCAAAAGAACCCTCGCTTCAACATCCACTCCACACACATAATCCACCCCTTTCCAAAATGAAACAAAAAGAAAAATATTTTCAATAACCATTGTCCAGAACACGAGCCAAAAACAACACTCTGTTCGTCTCACGAAGAAGCCAGCTGTTAGAGCTTCCCCGGCACACCCCGTCAGAATACTGATTACCTCGTCATGTTCACGGGAATCCTAGCCAAACGTTTCTGCGTCATGATGCCGTACGCACGGCATCCTGAAGCGGATTGAAGCGTATTCGAGCGTGGCCACCCTCAACGTTGATCTCGAGGGGTGAAACGAGGGAAGAACGCGTCGAAGGGCGATTCCAGGAAAATTGTTGGTACGGGATTGTGAATGTCGACGTGGCTCGATGGAACGAGGCGACGCGACGGTGTCTGCGGCAGCTGCAACCACCGGAGACTGTCGGCCACGTTTTCTTCTATCGACCGTATCGCACTGCGGCGACGAATAGCACTGGCGGCTTTACCTCGTGGCGCGCAGGTTTCATACGGATGCTCGAACGCGCGCGCGCCCGCGCGCGATTGCAAGCCCCAGGAACCCTTTGTGTCTACATATGTATACACAGGTGGCGGCCGTGGAAGCGGAGGCCGTTTGATACCATTCGAGTATACTTCTTCGCGCGACGATCTCTTTTTCTCTCTTTCTTTTTATTTAATTATATATTCGTGTGTGGATGTTGAATTACATCGATGTTACTGTTTGTGTCTGAGATTAACGCGTAGCATCGTACTTTTAAATGAAATTGACAAGTTGTATTATCGTTTGAAATCTGTTTGAATTCTTTAAGAGGAGTGTTTTAGATGTATATTATTTTCATAAGTATCTAAATAACGTACGTGTATTTTAAAATTGTTGAACATAAAATGTTTCAAGGTATACATCCAGCGAAATAACGTTTGATGTGCTATTGTGATTTATGGAGCATTATCTCAAGGTTGACTGCTACGTTATCAAGTTCCGCTTATCACAATTATGTAAAAATTATGTTAAACTTCTTATTTCGTTAGATTTTACACTGAAAATAGAATTTTTAGAGTATTATGAAACTTGTTTCAGCTGTGCCTAAAAACATTAAAAAAATTTTTAAATAGAAAATAAGGAATGGAAATTTAAAAAATTGTTAATTTATTAAATTTAACAATTTTATTAAATCTCGCAATTCAAATTAATTATAGAAGGTAAATAACTCTACGTATGTTCTTAACTAGAATTTCTATTTAATCCAGACCTGTATCCCTTTGTCGTTTGTAAACCTTAATTGCTTGCTTCCGTTCGAATTAACGAACCCTTAATTAATATCTCCGTCATACATTTTGTATAGAGTTTAATGAAGGTATAACATCATTTCGAAAGGAGGAAGAGACCGCGAATACGACGTGATTAGCCTTTGATTTTTTCTTATCCTGTATGCGAAGCAAAATGCACACTGGATGGAAACTATGCGGTTTATGCCTGCGCGATCGTTATGGGAGCAATTAGCAAGCTTGCAAAATATTCGCAAGCTGGCAGTCCGCCATGTTATCTACGTGATAAATTAACAGACGATTTCAAGGTTTACGAGCTCGAATAATATGCAATTCGTTGAGACACAATAGTATAAATGTCAGAAGGATATAACGATATCCATATCGTTACAAATTATACGGAATGAAACGTAACACTGCTCGATATTTATCAAAATATATTTCTTAAGTAGCTTCGAATGTTGTCAAGAGAGATAAGACGCAAGTATAATGATTAATTTTAAAACCATTCAAAAGTTAGTAAAATAATATACTAATTATATTATAAAATTATTAATACTTTAAAAGAAAAGAAGGTAAAAATATTTTTGAAAATATCTCTAACACCATGCGTTTTGAAAATATTTCTTTTCAAACTGTTTTTTAAATTTTATACGCACTTACTTAATTTCAGACGAAATAATTTTTTCTAATTTGATCTTGCCTATATGTATATACAAAAATCACGAAGAATTTAAAGAATCCACTCGATCGAATTAAAGATCGACCGTGATCGATCGATCAAACGGTCAATTAATCGAAAGCAATAATAATCCTTGTCGGATTTATGCTGCCGTTCTATTACAAGTTCTTTCATGAACATATAACACGAGATTAAGAACGCAGTCGGCACCTATGATTTCCGAGGTTATTGCTATTAGGTGACGATAGCAGCAACGTTAAACGAATACCACATTTATAACGATCCTGAAGCACAGGAGAGTCTGGCCGACTGCCACGTTCACGATGTTCGATGAAAAAGCGAAAAGATGAAAAAACAAGAAGAATGATCGATTCAACTCTCGTACACTTTCCAATGTAAATTCTCGTTCATAATTAAGAAGTCAAATAAATCTGACAAGCTATTAGGAAATTATTAAATTTCATTTAGAATCTTAAATTGTAAATTTATGTATTCCACGTGCAAATCAAAATTTCACCAATTATCAAAAATACATCTGTATAATGAGATTAAATATTTTCTTTGTTCTAACTACGAGTCAAGGCGTAGATGGTTTTTCATTTCACAACTTAAAGCGCATTATTATCTAAAAGTCATTTTTGTTATGAACCCATCAATCGTAAAATTGACAAAAAACTCTAAAATTCTTGCTAATATATTTCACAATTTGTCACCACGATATACGCATTTTGAATTAATCTCTCCTACAAGTACAAAATTCTAACCCATTAATTATTTCCCTAACAATGTGGTCGTTTATCACGTTTCATACGAAACTAGAATATGATGTAATATTATACTTACGAAAGGGGCTGCATATTTGTATAACTAGAACAACTTGTAGAGTAGTAGAAGCGGCTGGGGAAGCCTCGAGACTCGGTTGTTCTTGTTCCGTATGAATTATTATTACCGTGATGAGTCTCTGTCTCTTGGACAGGTTTGCTTTTGGTTCGATTGGAGAGAACTGTCTAGTGACCTGGAAACGAGCCGCGGGTGGTAAAGTGATTTCGTGAAATATTGTTCTGCGTTTGGTATCAGCAAACGGACACGGGGACTATGAATTGACATTGTTGACTTCAGTCGTTCTACGTTTGGTCGATTCGAACGTTTTCTTTGCTTTTGTTTCTCGTTGGGGAATAGCATGAATCATTGCAGGCAGGCAGCATGTCAGAGATTATTGATGATTTTCGAAATTTGATGTTAAAATTTCAAGAAATAATTGAAGTAATCGAGGTTCCTGTATTTGACGTGGAAAAATATGCACTTTTCGTGTCAAATATGAACAATTGGGAATTTCAATTCGACGTTAAACATGAAATGATATACTAAGATATATATCTACTTAACTATACGTTTCACTAAAATAAATTTAAATTTTTAAATATCTTTAAAGTAGATAAGAAGAGAAATATGCGCATTTCCTTTTAAATGTCTTAACTGGTTGGAAAAATAAAGTAATCGAGGTTCCCGTATTTGACGTGGAAAAATATGCATTTTCGTGTAAAATATGGACAATTGGGAATTTCAATTCGACGTTAAACATGAAATGATATAATAAGATATATATCTACTTAACTATACGTTTAGCTAAAATAAATTTAAATTTTTAAATATCTTTAAAGTAGATGAGAAGAGAAATATGCGCATTTCCTTTTAAATGTCTTAACTGGTTGGAAAAATAAATTGCTTAGAATGTACAAATGGCGAAAAATTGAATTCTCATTACAGAAACGATATCATTGAGAAAAAGAGAAAACAAGGAGTGCAACAGTTGGAAGCTGAATTGTAATCTTATTTCAACTATTTTAACGACTGGGTAACACCCGTAAGTGCCACGGAAATAAAATCATTAAGGGCTGGTGTTCTTAATAACCGTTCTAGATTGGCTGATGTCACGCCAATTTGAACATACCAGCCCAAACTAAAACTGTGACCGAGGAGTGTCTGAAAATTATTCGTGGACTTCCATTCGAAATACGGCAAGAATTCTCTCTAACATAAGGAGTATAGAGATCTAAAATGACGCGAATCTAAAGAAGTTAGCGAGTCGAACATCGACTATTCTTATTGAAACTTCAGCTTTTCACTGTTTGCGAAGATCTATACACGAAGGTTTTCGTATACGTCATATGGGTTTTTAAAATTTGAACGTGCTTTATTCTTTCTATAAAATATGTATTTCTATAAAAAATCATTTCCGTAAAAAGAAATAAAAATTTTGGGGGTAGCTACGTCTATTCTGAAAAATAGAGGAGTAGATTAAATATAGGAAACAGCATTGTTGGTGGAATAGATCTCTGAAATGACGTATATGTGTCTTTCTTTCGCAAACGTGTTTTTTACAACAATGCACCGTCGTACAAACGTGAAACCAAGTCTGTGAAATGTCGCGGTGCTTATCTCAACAGAACAACAACAGAACAAAATAAAACAGAAAAAAATAATATAAAACAAAAAACGTTGTGCGTCTATTATTTCCTCATAAAGCGAAAGAAACTTTGCGGACAACCTAATACTTTCTACATTACTCTTTACATATACTTTTAGATCATATACCATTTCCATTTTTAATTGCATATTTCATCTGACTTGGAATTTTTCAAACAACTGCAATGGAAAAGGAAATTTCAAATCCATATACGACACTATCTCATGATTGATAAAAAATTGTCAGAACATAACAAAACTCCCCATCACCTAAAAGATATGTAGTTTCTTTCACGAATTACTTCAGCTCTCGTAGCAAGCAGCGTTGAATTATCTCGCAACTGATACGACACCTCCGTCCTCGGTCGGTCGAACTCGCGAATTCAAGATTGAAAGCAACATGTCCGGTCGTTACAAATTATGCGATGTGGACGATCTACATATGACGTAACGTACTACGTGGTTGAATCCGTAGATTAACGAGAGGTCGTTTGCAGAGGTAAAGATCGTGAGGATACGATAGAAGGGCCAACGCATGCAAGTGTCACGTAGGAGACACAAGAAATCACGAAAATGATAGATCGCCGGTGAACTTGTGACAACGACCATACCCAAATCCACGTCATTCCATACTACCTGACAGTGAACCGTTAGGCTTTGACCTGACCTTTGCGCGTGACCCAACGTTACATTTTCCCTATTACGTAGGGCAATCAGGATGCTCTCCTTGCCCCTCAACACCTACAAACGCAACATACAAAGACTGCAAGTATTCGACCACGAGACTAGTCTTTTGTACAGTCTTGGCCGTAATTTGAACAACTATTTTAACTTCGTTACTTCATTGTAATATTATACTTAATCATTTTGCGAATAAAAGCCTACAAAAATATAAAAGCACAGTCTCAAGTTAAGCTATTGCTCAGCTCTTCCTTTTTTATCACGAATTTTACGTGACAATCTCCTCGCGTCGCAGTTCGAACGTTTCACAAATAAGGTGAAGAAATTGAACCTTGTACATGGTAATAGAATTGTTGAGAATTGTGGATTTTTGGAGCCGAAATAATGTTATAGGAACACAGAATTTACACTTATAATTAATATTTAAATAGTTATACATTTATTTAATGAACGATTTCTAATATATTCATCGATACACATTTTCACGCGTATCAGCATTCTCTTTGTCTCACCATCTTCCATACTCGACCCTTAACCGACTCTTAACCGACTGACCGTTTTCCTTCATCTGTTTTCCAAACGCCGCGCACACACATATTTCCACATACCGATACTCACATACACGTATTTCCACTGCGCATTCAACCCAGTCCAGCACAGAAAATTATACGTATCTCAACAACAGAATGATTCAAAGTGTTTCAACAGAATGATTCAAAGTGTTTCAACAGACTGGTTCAAAATGTTACAACAGACTGATCTCGAGCGCTTATTTTGGAGGGTTTTCATAGCGAGGTTTTAGTCCCTTTAGAGGGTTTGTCGTCTGGTGTATCTTAGAGGCGCATATTCCGTTACTATTTGGTTATTGTTTCGATGGCTGTGGTATGCAGGATGTCTAGCTTATCCTATTACTGTTTCCGAGCGGGTGGCTTTCTTAAGCGTGTGACACTAGCAATGTAACGTCATGGCATTGTGATTTCGCAGCAATAACGTTTTCCAATTCGACAGTTTAATATTTCTAATAGTAGAATCAAACGCTCGTACGTATTATACCATTAGAAATCGCATAAAAGTGCCAAATTGTACAAAGTTATTACGTCGACATTGCACAGCAGAAATTGCTGTCTGACCAAGAAAGGGTCTTCGATATTTTTCTATTATCTAATTTTTACCCTTTTTGAGTTTCTGAGTCCTTAAGAATCCTTAATCAGAATGTTATTTGCCCACTTAAAATTATTTAACTAAGATAATGTGCACACAGAAACCGGTAATCCTCGTCGTCTTAAAAAGTACCATTTGTCAATGTTTCCCCTTTTCGTACAGGATGTTGCACCGTTTCAATTTCCCAACGACATTGCGATATTTACTAGCTTTATATTTGCAACAGTAGGATAACGTTCGAATTTACGTTGAATCGTAAAATCGCCATGGTATCGGCCTTCCTTCGTCGTGCGTTACAACAAAAGAAAGTCACGAATTCGGTGTGACCCAAAAAGAAGATCAAGTAAAATGCGCGTTTGGTAGGTACGCGACTTTAGAAATAAGCTGATCGCCACGAAATTGCCAGTATATCGCGTCTACGCGGGTTTAAACGAGATTCCGAAGCGTCGCGTGGCGTCCACGTTCGAATAGAATTCACGGGACGCGGACACAAAGAAAGTCACGCGGAATGCAGGGAGTTCCAGACGCGTAAATCGTTCGCCGCCTCTCCTGCGCATAGGTGCGCACCAGCAGCGCGGTATAAATATAGACGGCGTCCAGAAATATGTCTTTCGAGCTGCACTTAAAATCGTAGCTTCCGCCGTGGTTGTCGGAGGACTTCGTTACCTTTAGGGCCATTTCTCGCCTCTGTGTTTTTACACGCCGCGTATGCGAACACTTATTTTCCATCTCCTTTCTCTGTGTCTCTGGAAAGCGAGGGAAAATCTCTTTCGTCGTAAGTAAATCTGGCCACCCAGATGAACACGTTCTTCCCGTGACTTCTTGAGAACTTCCGAAGGTCACGTTGGATAATGGTCTGTTGAGAAGAGGGTAAGCGTTCTGTGCCGAAGATACCGTGTGACAGGTTAACTTATGTGTACGTGGAGTTTGTATTTTCCCTGCTAATGCATTGACGGGGATTCAGAAAAGACAGTCAAGACTGTTGACGGTAGTTCGAGTCGAATCGTATAATTTACAGTGCTCCGAATTGGTTTGCTGTTATCTACTGATGTTTTGATATATTTGAAAGGGTTTCGAAAGATCGTTAATTTTATAGTTGTAAACAAATTAAATTTATTTATATGATTAATATATGTCCTATTTCGATCTTGAAATGATGTTAATCAGAAATAATATTATACTGGATGTAAATAAAGGATTTGTAATATTTTGTATCAAAATCTTATTATGAAAACTTTTTCATACGTAACAGTAGGAAATTGCCATTTAAGCGTACATAATTTCTGTTTTACAGATAAATCGTTTATTAAAAATATTTTCCACAAAATTCGAGAACTTATAAGAATTATATTTTTCATGATTTACATTTACATCACTCGTGTTATTGGATTACATCACCCATGTTATTGGATTACATCACCATAAAAACTTAATTATATAGTATCAACGAATAGCCTGTTAATAGAAGTGTATAAACATTATCCGATTTCTTCAAACAATTACGTTCAATTGGACATAAATCCTGGCAAACAAGACAATTTCCCAGAACGTAAATATTTGCGCTCGTATAGGTCATCGTATCACACATCAACACGTGAATCTATCGATTGGTTTGTGTAACGATCCACAGACATAGTTTCGTTTGTTGAGAAACTAACGCGTGTACGTGTCTCCTATGGTTGGCAGAAGCAACAGTTCGCAAGTCGGCTGAAACTTCAGAACCATCGGGGCAAATTGCATTATGTCGCACTGATCGAGTTTCGTCGGAACCCTCGAGAAGGTTTCAGCGTGAAATTGGTCGTTACCGACCTTTCTCTCGTCAAAGTTTGCCGGACTAAGAAAAGAATCATCGATCCTATGAATCGCTGCTACGCGGAGCAATTCGCTTGATAAATAAATCGGATTCGATGGATCGATGGCTGCAGAAAAGTTATATATAAGGATACACGACTCGACGATTCCGAATTTATTCGATTCATGTTCCTGCAGATCTATTGTCGCGATCTGTAAATCATACGGTATCCGCGATCGCGACATGCACGATGCGAAAATCTTGTTAGCGTACGAATGGCCGCAAATCTGTTTTGCGCTCAGCTGCTATTAAGGACGATGGCGACGCTAACTATTCGTAGTTTGTTTTTTCCACAGTTCGATTAATTTCCACGTAGGTACACGTTGACGTTTCCGAATACCATTCAGATGGGAAAAGATTATACGTAACCACGTTCCGAAATACATCACTGTAATCATAGCTTATGTAGCTACCGGCTACTACTAAATTACACCTTGCGCTAATTATTGCCAAGAAATTGATTTACTGCCAAGTAACTAGTACGTAATTCATTCCACGTCAATGAAATGCGAGAGAAAATTTTAAAAGTGTAAAATTAGTTAGATAAGACAAATCCTTATTTATATTTAAAAAAAAAAACTTAATTAACTTGTAAGATCAGTTAGGTAGTCTAAAGAAATAGTAAGATAATGAATTTTTAATAACGTATATAGTATAATCAAATCGTGTAAGGCGTCACAAAATCATATGATAAACGACAAAATAATTTGTAGTGGCACTCGACAGCAAACCTTCCAACGGTCTCTGTCCCGTAGCTTGCTACACGAAGACTCTAACCTCGACTGGACGGCGGTAGAGCTATGGTTAGCGCCGTTGGTTACGAGCGTTCGAGACCAAGGTTCGAATCCCCGGCACTCTTAAATCCGGTTTTTTTCTCCACAATTTCATATAATAAGAAGAAAGCAGCAGTACTCTATCACGACGCTTATCCATCTCAAATTTAATAAAGACGATAAATTCGATAATAATAAATACCGATATTCTTATGAATTTCCCAACTCTATCAGAAAATCAAAGTAAAATAACACATTAAACAAAACCGATCTTACGGTATCTAAGAAATCCTAATAACAAGTATAACGTCAAAGAGAAAAGTAAGGATCCTAGTGATTTTAAACTGAAGCTACAACAAATCTGTTCTAGTCTCAATTAGATGGCGAGCAGAGTCAAGTTGCAACTGTTCGGTTGGGATTGCGAAACTTGAACGATATTAATGTGGAGGAAGATTATAAAGATTCCTCTAGTGTGCTTGTGATTTGTACGTTTATTTGAAATGTTTAGTATAAATATAAGAGTATAAAATGTAAGTAAGAGAGTTTGTGAACGGTGAGCAAGAACGTGTTGAATATCCTCTTTGGTCTACTGTCGAAGTTTACGATACGTCGTTGTTTGCTGTTGAAGGATCTGTCAAGCGCCTTAAAATGTTAACTTGTCGGTGTAGTTCCGAGTTGCAAACTTAATTTGCAACGTGGGAAATTCCAACTTCCCAAAAAATAGCAGATGTCCTGTCTGTATCGTAAAGTGAAGATAATCTTAAATCCTCAACAAAATTCTAGGAAACCAAGAGTCCCCAAGAACACAGTCAGTCACACAGGTGATATCATGGAGATCTGTGTACCATCCAAGATCCATGTCGACCCTCTCGATCCATACAGGTGTTGTATTTCAGGATCCTAAACTTAGGAACTTCGTTTAATGTACGAGTTTTCCATTTAAAAGTTTCGATTTCCTTAGAAGATACGAGTCCAATCCATTGTTAGAGGTTTGTCGATTGTTTGAAGACTGGAAGATTCTCAAGAATCTGATCAAAGATTTGCGACAGTGTTGTGATCCGAGGGTATTTTAAGAGTTTTCAGACTCTGGAGTTGCAGAGATCTGTTTAGGGTCTCGATTATAATTTCGACGTTCTATTAAGGTTTATTACATTCTGTTCAATTTGTATTGATGCTCTGTCTATGTATTTTATATAGCTGAAATATATTAATATTACTGCAAAATAAAGTAAAAATATTATACAGCACATATTTCGAATATCTTTTTCTATAAATATTTCCCAGTTTTAATCAAGTTCCTTCTCAAGTTTAAACATTGTTTTATATTATCGAAGGTCACTAAATCTTCAAAACTTGCGTTTCTTCTGCGCGCAGATTAATTTACACCTTTGTTTGTTCATTTTGTAGCACTGAACGAAGCACGAGTATCAGTCAAGAAATAAATATACGATCTAATTACCTGCTCGTGGTTATAACGTTTCGCGTACTTCTTCGCACGATAGTTACGTTGGAAGCTAGAAATTGTACTTCTTTCCGCAAGAATTACCTAATATGTAATATATGCTTTTCTATTCCACGAAACATCGCATGTCTATAACTTCCTACGTTAGATCCACTTACTTCTGCGCTAGAAGCGTTTCTCGTTTCCTCCTCGGCTAAATCGCAAATTCGTTACATTAAGGGCGTGGTTCGATTCGTATTCGTATAAGGTCAAATGTAATCTCATCGATGTTCCTCAACGTGAAGCCATAACGAGTTTCCATCGAATGTTATTATTACAAAATAGTCAAACAGCGTTATGGAATTGGCAAAATTTTCATTTTAATCGTAAGGTTATCGATAAGTGGTCGACCATATATTATCATCGATTTCCTAGTTGTTGCATTTGTTCCATATTGCGCGAATCAATACAGCAACGAGCAACTTTTTGCCCTGATACGAGCGAAACTCTGGCAACGATGCTGCTTTCGCGATGCTCACGTGAAATTCGCTATCTCTCGGCTGGCATGTCACGATGGAAACTCCAAACTGTTTTATGCAGTTGAAAGTGTATTTTCCTTATCAGGATGTTTAACGATGGGTCTCTGTTCCAATATCACGGTTATGGGGTATAAACACGCTTGCATGTAATTAATTGCAGGCGAATGTTAATTAGTAACATAATTGCCAGGCGAAATTTGAAACTAGATTATATTGCAAACAATGGTAATGTTGATAATGTTTCAACCGGTTTTAGTACCTTTCTATTTTCGTTAACGCGTTAATCCTATAAGATATAATGAATAATATTTAAATGCGAAATGTACTTTATAAGTAACGTAATTAAATTAACGTAAACGTATTTGCGAGAAATAAACGAATCTATATAAAGCGAAACGCGATTTAAAAAAAAAATGTTAACATATAATTTAATTTATAGTTGAAATAGAAAATTACAGAAAAATATAACGTAATTTACAATTTTTATTAAAAAATACGAGACATTCTAATCGCTAGTTTCGCTAAAAAGCGGGCAAAATTACTTTCCATTACAAAATTTTTCATTAGTAATTTCATTACATTTTTGATTACAGTATCTGCAGTAAGTAAGTAATAGCAAGTATTATTCTGTCCATCCCTTCAACGTAACCGTTCATAATGGCAACCGTTCAAACGATTGATTAAACGTCCGTCACAGTTATGGTTAATCCCAATCACCCAACGCTAATTAAATGAAATTCTATGGTCCATATATCGAAGGTTAATGGAAAGTGACCAAGTTTAATTTGCCCGTAGGCCGTTTTAAGAATAATCCACTGGATTTACAGCACAGCTGCCATACACGACTCACGATATAATACAGGGTGCAATTGTTTGGCCTGCATCCATTCGTTCTCAGAAATGGGCAATCGATTCCGATAGCGATTAAAGTTGCACGTAGATTTGGATTAGGATAACTGTTGGGAATTAGGGTAACCGTTCGTTTGTCCCTTAATGGCGTTAAAACGACCATCTGTCATGAGAAATGTAATCCTCTTTTAGACCAAGCCTCTAAACCTCGCTTTACCGACCCTTCTTTTTAACGAATCATACTATTCATACTGCTTCATAAATAGCAATATGTTGCTGAAGTGTTCTCATAAATAGGAACTTCAATTAAAATATAGATTTTTGTGAAAAAAATTGTTTATAACGTATATACGTAAATTTACTGACTCCAATGAAACAAACGAAGAATCTGAACACACATTTTTACGTAATATTCTTACTCGTAACCGGTAATTAGCAGACTCGAAGTTGCAATCTCCGTAAATTGAGATAATTCTTTTGAAGATTCACGATAATCGTTCTCCGGATAAAATTATGTATACGTTATTCGAGGTAATTAAAGGATCGTTTTAAATATGATCTTAAATATTATACTCGTTACTCGTTTCCGTATATTTTTCATTTTTAATAATTTCCCTAAACTTATTACAGTATCATACGAATATCATGGTAATTTAAAATATGTAAGAATTTCTCACTTCCGTTTGTCTGGTTGATGGAACAAAATCATTCATAGTAGCAATCTTAAAACCTTGAGCTCATTTTTTATGGATAATAAACACAAGTAAATTATTATGTTTCAAAGTGTTTAATTTATTGCAAAAGATGATACTATCGATTGAAACAAACGTAAATGCATACACGTAAAGTTTATATGTAAAAGTTAAATTCTATTTATAAAGACTGCTAATAAATACATTTGGTATAGGTATTTGTATTTTATTTACATAGAAAACATCAATGTTATTGTACAGTTTATCAATTATTTTATTACCTAATTATATATCTCTCACGAATCATAATTACGCGAGTTAAAGCATTCGATTTGATCGGAGGTGACCACAATATCTCAGCACGGTTAATTCGCTCGCGTCGCCAAAGCGTATCTTATTTACATAGAAAACATCAATGTTATTGTATAATTTATCAATTATTTTATTATCTAATTATATATCTCTCACGAATCATAATTACGCNGAGTTAAAGCATTCGATTTGATCGGAGGTGACCACAATATCTCAGCACGGTTAATTCGCTCGAGTCGCCAAAGCGTATTTTATTAACATAGAAAACATCAATGTTATTGTACAATTTATCAATTATTTTATTATCTAATTATATATCTCTCACGAATCATAATTACGCGAGTTAAAGCATTCGATTTGATCGGAGGTGATCACAATATCTCAGCACGGTTAATTCGCTCGAGTCGCCAAAGCGTATTTTATTTACATAGAAAACATCAATGTTATTGTACAATTTATCAATTATTTTATTATCTAATTATATATCTCTCACGAATGATAATTACGCGAGTTAAAGCATTCGATTTGATCGGAGGTGACCACAATATCTCAGCACAGTTAATTCGCTCGAGGCGCCAAAGCGTATTTTATTTACATAGAAAACATCAATGTTATTGTACAGTTTATCAATTATTGTATTATCTAATTATATATCTCTCACGAATCATAATTACGCGAGTTAAAGCATTCGATTTGATCGGAGGTGAGCACAATATCTCAGCACGGTTAATTCGCTCGAGGCGCCAAAGCGTATTTTATTTACATAGAAAACATCATTGTTATTGTACAGTTTATCAATTATTTTATTATCTATTTATATATCTCTCACGAATCATAATTACGCGAGTTAAAGCATTCGATTTGATCGGAGGTGACCACAATATCTCAGCACGGTTAATTCGCTCGAGTCGCCAAAGCGTATTTTATTTACATAGAAAACATCAATGTTATTGTACAATTTATCAATTATTTTATTATCTAATTATATATCTCTCACGAATCATAATTACGCGAGTTAAAGCATTCGATTTGATCGGAGGTGATCACAATATCTCAGCACGGTTAATTCGCTCGAGGCGCCAAAGTGTTTAGCAGATACATATACCAACACGATCGTGTTTCATTATTTTTCAAATGCGAGTTGCGACACATGTAACGTCTGGAATACGAGTTATTGTCCTCGAACGTTTGCAAATACATACTTTCAGCAACGCGGCCAAGCATCGAGATAAAACAGCTCGAGTTACCATAGAATGGATTCTAATTCTATCTGTAACGTCGTTACGACATTAACACCCGCCTTAATACGATGATGCAATATCATGGTACAAATGGATGCTCGTTAGAGCTGAGAAAACGCGAATGAGAAAAGGTCTTCTTCGAGTTAGCGTTGAATCTTATGGAATTCCTTTGAAAAGGTCGCGCAACGTGTCGATCCGCGCGAAGATTAAAGCGCGCATAAAGTTTAAATGTTTCCTCGGGATCATCATGAACTATCATACTTATAAACTTTAAACCTAGTATCCACTGGCAGTGTAGAATGCTCGTGAACATTCGCGAATATCTGAAAATGCTACACCAGCACTATCAAAGTTACTGACAATTCTTCGCCAATTTTGTAGCCTTGATTATTCATGTACAAATATTTATTAAATAATCCTGGCATACTCGTTTTTCAATATCGATATTCGCTATTCATTCAATAACAGATATAATATAAGAGTTAACAACCACCAAAACCCATTAGTTACCCGATTACTTGACACGACGGATCAGATGCGCAGACTAAAGAGACAATACCCTTTAGATCGAAGCATTAGATTCAACTAAAATCAAATATACTATAAACTCTTATAATCCAAGTTACAGTATTACGCCAAAATAATTTACTTATAATTCTCAATGAGAATTTATTGTAATCTTTCTACCAAAAAAAAAAAAGATATTCGCTATTCGTATTATCCGCACTATGTAATTAAAATCAAATAATATGGAGAAAGCGAGAAAACAGGTACAATATATCGATCTTTAATGGTTTACCATGAGTGAAATTTCACCTTACGCGAATTTTCCTCTAACATCAACGTTCCGTAATATCGTCGCAATGTTATTTTTAGTATTGCAGATAATAATATTTCTATCTTTCGTTTAATATCGAATAATGACGAAACATTTAATCGAAAACTTTTGAAAGTTGAATTTAATTCGATTCGACCTAATTCGTTTAAAACTGAAATCGGTTTAAATGAAAAAAAGTAGCTGAATTCCATTGTTTACTTTTCGTTTCGATCGTTTGATCGATCGGCACCGGTACACCCCGTTCCAACGCAAAACATCCCTAGCTAGCTAGGACGCTCGTTTGATTCTCGAGGCGAATCAGCCAGGTACATCTCGCGTTGCTTTGAAATTTATCAGCGCCGCTAGATGTGGGTCAACCAGCGAGAGCACTCGCCGAGCATCGAAGCTCGGCAGATTTTTCTGGGATCTCCAACCGGCTCGCAGCTGTGACTTTCCCCGATTGACCTCACAACTCTATTCAACGAGACACCTTCAATACTCGTCGTAAAAATAACGAGATATCGATCAAAATGTACGAGGACTCGCGGCCTGGTTGCACGAGGTTATATCGGTTTGCACGATTTGCTCCCGCGGCGAAATCGGTATCGTCTTTTGAAGAATCTACCATCTCGAGATCTGTACGGAGTATCGACGAAAGTTCGAAATCGCTGTGTGTTCTAGAAAAGTCAAGAATCTTAAGAAATGCTAGCTAAATTCTTTTCTGTTATCTCTGCAAGTTCTTTCGCATTGATCGAAAAAGCTATAAGTATACTATCGACAAGAGTTTGAAATCGTCACGTGCTACATAAAAGTCAGTAATTTGAGAAAAACGTCATCTTGAAATTCTGTTCAAGAAGGCTATAGTCGAATAAAGGAATCGAAGAGTAATTCAAAATTGACCGATAATGTCTATCTTTTCTGCGATACGTGATTCTGAAAAATATTTGTTCGCCGTGCGAAAGCATTTTCTCGAACTTGACGATACTCTCCGGTCGAGAGGGAAGAGCAGCAGTAAACAGAGTGTAAATAAAATAGAAACGAAGAGAGCGAATTGGTAGCGCATGGCACGTGACTCGCGTCGAATGACTGTTCCTTGGCAGACAAATGCGAGAATGTTACTAATTAATCGTTCCTTAATTATCCCGTTATCGAGCGTTTAATGCTTTAATTGGACGCACGTTTGTTTTCGAGGCTATTTACTCGTTCGAGACGATAAGTATCTATGTGTGTGACGATAATTAGTTCTACTTCAATCATACCGATATTTCAAACGTTTTCGTTTTCGAATAATATTTGAATTTTATTCTTTCAAGTAATTCGCGTAGGCAATATCGAATTTGTTTTACGATCATCGTCCGATCTATTCGAAAATACAGTAGCGACAAAAATTTCAATAAACGAAGAAGAAAATTCTTTTTGTGGTCAAATTTATTATTATCATTGTGTTTTATTGATAGACGATTTTCACTGTGAACCAAACGTTCGTATACAAAAGTCCGTCAAGCCTCCATGTGTCTGCATAATCTAATTTCCCGTAATTTAATTTATCAGAAAATCATTATTGCGATATATTCTGTTTATACTCGTATCCTCTCCTATGTTCTTCGTATTTCTCTAGACCTGCATCAAACGGTATCGTTTTAACGAACGCGTTACGTGACGCGGTTAGGTCTCATCAGTTGGTCGTTAAATCTACTATGGGAGCGAGCGATTATCTTTTCCCAGAACGCAGGAATGTAAGAAGCAGCGAATTACTATAAAGAGTAATGACAACGTTACGCAAGTAATCGGATTACGTAAGAGTCGACTGGAGGCACTTCAGGTGCGGCACGTGCGGCATAGGTCGACGAAAAGGGTTACGAGAAAGGTTGCCAAAGGAATGGAGAAGGGGGTGGGTCAGCGTTGGATAAGATCGTGAGAGAAAAGAGTCGATGTGTACGAGAAAAGTTCCGGAACAAAAGGGTAGAATGACGCTGCTACGTGACGAGATCTCGTGAGCGAATCGAATATCCAGCAATCTAACTCGCTACCTCAATGGACTGCTATGCACCCTGTGGCCATCCAAAGATGCATTCTTTATATCTTTCGTGTTTGTTACCTTTCTTGACATTTATCGAATGTTTAATGAGTGTCGAAGGCTAATTCCAGATATCTTCGGCTGTCGGAATGTTCCAAAAAAAATTGGATGAAATAATATGCTTGCAAAAATATTTTCTTGTATTTTTAGTTCTTTAATTCTTGATTTATGAAGATTTATATAGGTACATATTCTTAATTAATTTCCAAAGCTAATTAAAAAGGTTGAAACTTAGGAGGTACGCGTTTAACGCAGCATAGTGCGTTTTATTCTTATACCATAAATATCCATTTGTTGCATTCGCTTGTCCCATTAAGAACCCACTTGATATGCACGGGAAAAATGAAATACACGTTTAAAAATAACGTTGTCTGGAGTTAATGCAATAATTAATGCCCTGGCTCGGAGATGTTTTTCAAACTTATTACAAGAACAACTAAGAAAACTCAAATAAAAATTTTGTAAATGGAACAACGTGTAAAAACTGTTGAAGAGTTCTTATTCTCGAAGAATAAATAAATTGAAGTAATTGTATACTTTAATAGATGCATTTAAAAAATACGCTTAGGTGATCATTTAATGCAACGATTAAATGGTTCTGTATACCTTCTTCGATGTTTCTAATAATCAAGTTATATAAAGTGGCACTGCATGTGATTATTACGGTATGATTATCACGGTAATCATATCTATGTAATTACATGCGAACCTATGCTCACAGCAATCGTGATTTTACTTACGCGAGAGAATCTACTCGTTAAGGCCCCATTCCCAGCGAGATCTGGTGAACTTAATGAGCGGACAAGCGGAAACAACTGTACCAGAATCGATTCTAACCTTGTGTCTAAGTCTCGGAGAAACTTTTATCAATTCAATTACCTTCTCGAAATTTCAATTAACGAAACTCCAAGTAATTAAAACTTTCGACTTTTTTCTATTTCTTTCGCGAAATTAGTACTTGAATAAATACTATAAATATTAATACAAATTTAAAAGCGAAATACAAGTTTGATAAATTTCGAAGAAACACGCAGTTATGCTAAAATCATGGATTTTATCTCTTAATTTTTTATATCGGTTGAAGTAATTTTAAGTAAAATTAAGTGTAACATTTATACGCTTCGTTGAGGTGCAGTAGAAAAAGAGAGAAAGAAGCTTTTATATTTTCCCTGCGAAATCCTTCAAGCGGCGGAGAAAGTATGTCTATCTGACAGAAACGATGAACAGCGATACGTATCGTTGAAAGTTCTAGCGAACAACGCAACAAAGTTTCTGCAATTACATTTAATAGCGGTACAGGCGATATATGAACGTTGTATCGTCGATACTGTTTTTCAATTTCCCGACGTTTTTATGTGTGAATTCTAACGCCTGACATGCATGTCATTTATGGAAAACAATCCGGTATCTTACAAACAAGTCACGAGTGTTTCACTAAGTTCGATAATTATAAACTAAAGATATAACGGACGAAGTCTTAACAAGATTGTCATATATTTCAGTAAAATTTCAGCTTAAAAGAGTGGTACTATATTTAAACAAATAATATAAAGTTATCTGTATACATAATGTTTAAAATATTTATTTATATTGAAGCGAACTTATTGCAAAGTATTTTAATATCGGAGTGGATGAAGCAATGTTTTTTAATAAGCTTTCAAAAGACCTATATTTACGTGACAATTGGCAATTTTTTTATTATTTCCCCCTTCGACCGTGTTATGGAGAAGACGGGGAGACGGACATAACGCTTCAATGAAAGTGGTGAAGTCCCATCTCGAATCGACACCACGAATCAGCTGATTCCATATTTCGGTTAAGATAAAAGGAATGGATCGAATGATCGTAACACTGAATTAACAGTTTAAATATACTCTTTATTTCCAACAACTTTTGGGATTTGAGTGTCTGGGTGTAGTGCTGCGAGAGATACAAAAGTGTTTAGAGCGAATAGTTGCACGCAAGTTAAGGTTTCTTCGGTTCGATGAGTTAGTAGCAACTTACGGTAGCTTCTGATCGTTATGTCCGGTGATGCTGAGATCTGCAAGGAAAACTAGTGATGGATGTTGGCCGCGTGGATGGAAGTGGCCCTCCAGCATCCAACATGTGAAAACTCGCTTTTCCCATGTTTCACAGGAATAAGCCTAAAGAGCGTCTCCACTTGGACGATGCATTGTATACATTAAGGGCCTCGACGGTAAGTAAAAATCTAAATCTGCTGACGGCAATTAACGGTATCTTAGGATTATTGCGGGTCCGAGAAGTATGTTTGAACAGCTGTTGACCATCTTGATCGCAGAATGGATTATAGTATTGGTATACCAGTTCCAAATAATAAAATATCACTGCTACGAAAGCGCAACGATGTCGCATCTCGCCTGCATCGACTCTCAGCATAGAGAAAATCTCACTTTGTAGTACGCATCATCAGAGGTTCGTTAAGGATTTCGTTTCAAAATCATCAGCTTTCCAGCAGCATTGTACGGCACAGCGATTTATTAATCTTAAATTATCCCATGGCTGGCTGAACCGCAATTAAAGGATGTCGTTATAGGGTCGCATCTGACGAGTCGGTCTCCGCTTTTACACGGTCAACTTTATAGTCAACGACAACGTCGCGATGAAGAAATAGAAGAAATCGAACCGGTAAGATGACCCACCATCAAGGTTGTGATAAACGGATTTAAGTGGAATACTATTAATTATTAACTATCCAATGGAAAAAATAGCTTAATTACAAAGGAACGCTGATGTAAGTATATCGCGTGGGTGTGTTACGCCGACATGATCGAGCGCAGAAATCCCGGAGCGCTGTCGGAAATTGCGGCGGGATAGCGAATTAACGAGCTCTTTCAAACCGTCTGCAACCGCACGGCAAACTATCACGCACCCTCAGGAACGTGTTGTTTCACTCTGTTGCCATCGTTTCGAGATGCGGATAACTGTACAAGATAGAAAACATCATTTGAATCGTCACTGTGAATGCTTCCACGATACCGTGCTTGTAACCAGCGTCAAGATTTAGAAAGGAAAAGATTTCTACAATCACGTGTTTCAGTTCTTGGAAATTGTACAACTTACTCATATTTTAACTACTAAAATCAAATTTTGATTTTGTTGGTAATATTATTAACAAGCAGGAAAGATTAGAAAGGCCAGGTTTCTACAACCGCGTTTTAATCCTTGAATATCGTACGACATGCTTTTTGTTTTATTTTGAAATAAAAAAAAAAATAAAATTCAATAAAGAGAAGCTGCGATACAAAACAAGTTTTAATTCAGTTATATCATCGAATTTTAGATCTAAATCGCGCTTTCAACGGACAACGAGAGTTTGAATGTTTCAACGAAATTCCAAACAATGTAGGGCCGACACTTGTAACTTTAAGTATTAGTTCTAAAATAGAAATATCATATGACTACGGTGGCGACGTTGTTCCTGTATACGACTACAAATCCAAAGGACTGGTGTTCAAATCCTAGTCGTAATTTTCCTAGTTTACACGAAATTACAGATGGGCCTCGTCCGGGGCTGGAGGGGAAGCCAACTAACACCGACCAAAACAAAGAAGCCGTCAGCGATCAAAGTCGGACAGAGATATGTGCCGCCAATAGAAGCTCATCAACCATTAATGTGATAAATACATATTAAGGCGATTGATTGTGGAGAGATGCTCCGCAATAAAGAAGACATTCCACATATAGTTCATAAGATAGAAATAAGCGAGTGTCAAATTAACCCCATCTAACAACCAACTAACATTAACCTTAAGCCGAAATTAATACACATTAACCCAATCCGAACCTCGGATCGGAACACTAACCCTTCGAAAGCGGTACATGGATGTCTGCAAAACAACGCTGATGAGGGATCGGGACCTCTGCAGGAAGCCCGGAAGAAGGACGTGGAAACATAGGATCACTGCGACTGGGTTTGAACACCGCCTTCTGGGTGAATAGCTCGTATACGTTTCGCCAGGGCCCGAACATAGGTTCTTTCGCGGGTTCCCCTGTAAGGGCCCAGCCGTAGGCTCTAATTTTGCTTGTAGTTCCTATAATATTTCCATTTTTTTTTCTTTTTATTCAAATTTAACTTTGTTAGCGATAGAATAATAAGATTAGACCGGAAGTGACTCGAAAGAGCACGGTTAAACAAAAAGCATGGTAGAAAGGAGAGAACTGAAATTAATGTGTGTACTTATTGATGCAGCTATTGCATAATGACGAAAACTAGAAGGGAAAATCTTTTTATAGCGTCCAAGAACTGCGACACGTTTAACCGTTGTAAAAAATTTGCCTAAATTACATAGGAGTAATGGGAATCGAGAAAGTAGAAGAATGAATCAAAAATATACAGAAATGCATTTTCGTACAGAATTCTTGTTCTAAAAATTTAAAAAATGTAGCAGTCAGTATTGATAAACTTTCTTACAAAATTATTGCAAGAGTAAAGTTAATAAACTTTAGAGTAAAATTAATAAAAGCTAAATTGATCCAGCATTCATCTATCGTCTTGTACAATTGCTCACGATAAGCAGTATTTTTGATCATAGACATATCGTAACTGTTATATTAACATGATCTACGACGTAACACTACCCATGAAAAACGAAAAAACATGAGACGCTCTAAATACAGGCTCCAAACAGTAGAATATCACAGCTACGAAAGCGCAACGATGTAACATGGATTCTCAGCATACGGAAAATCTCACTCATTAGCACACATCATCAGAGGTTCGTTAAGAATTTCGTTTCAAAACCACATGATTTCCAGCAGCGTTGTACGGTAGCGACTTAATCGTAAACTATCTCATGGCTGGATGAACCGCCATTAACGGGTTGGTGCACGACGTCGTTACACGGTGGCATCTGACCAGGAGGTTTCCCTTTTTATATGATCAATTTTACAGTCAACAGCAATGTCGCGATGAAGAGATAGAGGAAATCGAACGTATAAGACGACCCAGTATCATGGTTGCGATAAACGGATTTAAGTAGAATACTATTAATTATTAACTATCCAATCGAAGATAAGCTTAGTTACAAAGTAACACCGATGTAGGTATACCGCGTGGGCTACGGTAACAATTATGGAAAAAGTTGAAATCCTGGCAAAAGAAGATCCAGCACTGAAGAATCAAATGACAATAGTGCTAAACATCTAAAAAACATTTTATAGAGGTTGGAAAGTTATTCAAAAGGAAACGTGGCATTCCGACAAAAATAACCGTCGCCACCCAGATAATCCCAAAGGAGGATAAGAAGAAGACAAAAAGATTCATCAGCTCAGGGACTCAAACAGACCCTGCGCTGATTGGAAATCTACCACGAAAGGGAAAAGTGACATCACCTTTGGAGGATAAAAAGACAATTCTAATAAAAAAGCCTAGGCAGGGTAAGCCTACATACGCGGAGATGTGTATCGGTAGCGAAGACGTACGCGGCAGTGACGGTAACAATAGGACAGTTGATACAGGTACCGAATGGTGAACAGTGAACAGACGGAGGAGGACAAGTAGCGTACCGGATAGGGCAACGCAATTAAACGCTCCCGAAAGCGCTAAGATTTATAGACCGCAATCTATGAAAAGAACACAAACCCGAAGAAGAAGCAAAATTTAGAAAGGGAAACATTTCTACAATCATGCGATTTAGGTCTCGGAAATTGTACGATTTACTCGTGTTTTAATTTTTTTTAGATATTTTGATATCTAGTAAAATCAAATTTTGATTTTATTGGTGACATTATCAACAAGCAGGAAAGATTAGAAAGGGCAGGTTTCTACTACCGCCTTTTAATCCTTGAATATCGTACGACATGCTTTTTGTTTTATTTTATAATAAAAAAAAATAAAATTGTGTAATAAAGGGAAGCGATACAAAACAAGTTTTAATTCAGTTACATCATCGAATTTTAAATCTAAATCACGTTTTTGTTTCAACGGACAACAAGAGTTTTAATACTTTAACGAAATTCCAAGCAATGTAGGATTTCCAATAGGAAATTCCAATGCAGGGCCGACACGTGTAACCTTAAGTATGAGTTTTAGAATAGAAGCATCATATGACTACGGCGGCGACGTGGATATAGTATACGGCTACAAATCCAAAGGACCTGTGTTCAAATCCTAGTCATAATTTTCCTAGTTTGCAGAATTCCAACTGATGGGCGTCGTCCGGGGCTGGAGGGGGGGAGACCTCCTATCATTGACCAAAGCAAAAGAAAGCCCATCAACAATCACAGTCGGGCAGAAACGTGCCGCTCAACAAAACAGAAAACTAGCTTATCGTCATCACTGTGGTACGATAGAAAATATATGTGATACCTGACTGTGAACCTGATTGGAAAATAGAGAACAAAGAGAGAACTAATAAATTATCTATCACAGTAGTAACATTACTATAAGAGAACAAACAGAAAAGTAATAAATTTCTAACAAAATTAACATAATTTATAAGAGCAAAACTAACAAAACACGCCCCCCCCCCGGACAACAACATTAAAAATTGAACATTGATGTCAGCAAAATAACGCTGACGTGGAAATCCGGGCATCCAGAAAGCACAGAAGAAGGATGGTGGAAATGACAGATATTACAACTAGGGTGTGAAGTAGCACATAGTCTTCTGGGTGGAATAGCCGTATACGTTTCGCCAGGGCCCAAACATTGGTTCTTTGAACAGGATGATCCCCCTTGTAAGGGCCCAGCCGTAGTCTCTAATTTTGCCATTGGTCCTATAATATTTCCATTTTTTTTTTACTCAAATTTAACTTTGTTAGCGATAGAATAATAAGATTAGATCGGAAGTGACTCGAAAGAGCATGGTTAAACAAAAAGCATGGTACAAAGGAAACAAGTAAAATTAATATATATGTACTTATTAATACAGCTATTGCATAATGACGAAAACTAGAAGGGAAAATCTTTTTATAGCGTCCAAAAACTTTTTTTTCGTGGAGGAAACCTTTATAGGCACCCCGCGCTCTCCGGGGAGAGGGCGCCGGGTAGTGCCGGATTCGTACCGGCTAAAACCTCCACGGTGGTCGTACTTGGCGCATGGCGGAAGGAGCCCTAGAACCGCTCATCAGCATAACATCACGAGCCCCCTCCGCGCCGAGTTCACCACGAATTATCAAAAACTGCGACACGTTTAACCGTTATAAAAAATTTATCTAAATTACATAGGAGTAATGGGCATCGAGACAGTAGAAGAATCAATCAAAAATATACAGAAATGCATTTTTGTACAATGTTCTCGTTGTAAAAGTTTCAGAATAGCAGCATTCAGTCTTGACAAATTTGATTACCAAATTTTTGTAAAAAATTTTAGAGTAATACTAATGTAAACTAAATTGATCTGCCTCTTATCTATGGTCTCGTTAAATTGTTCACAATAATTGTAGTGGTTACTTTCACACGATCTTAGAAACTTGATTCGATGAATCGAAACAGCAGCTTTCGACGCGGGAAAACGGTCGACGCAGGTGTAACCGCGCTTAATTCAATTTGCTAGCGAACGTTTTGCCGCGATTCCAGCTTCGTCACCGGACTGCGCCGGGTTTATCGGTAGCAGAATGGATAAACCGCATGCAACACGCGGTCACATTGATATTACACGACGATAAAGACAATGACCCGATTTACCGTCGATAGCAAAATTGGTGTCAATAGTAGCGTCGTGCGCTGCATCGAACACGAATCGGAAATCGAGGATGCAACGGTGAAGCGCATAGGCGACAATTGGCATATGCATAAAACTGTGTCAAGTCAAAATGCATTAACCGATATAGGTAGATAGGTGCGTGATTTGTTTTCGTCGCCGAGACAATTTTAACTAAAAGTTTTCGTCGGATATTTTAACGCGATAAGTTCTAAATTATTATAATCTCTGCAATGAACTTTATTGCACTATATGAAAGTATTCATGAAAATCCATTTAGCTATTGGTATGAAAATTTGAATCCAATTCTGTATCTTTTACCATTTTTATCGGTGTACACATTTATAAAAAATAATTAGTGAATTGACAATGTGGTATCTATCGTGACGATGACATGTGCATCGAATTTATCGTTTCAATTTAATTATACATTTTTTAGACAGAATAAAGAATTGAAATGCATAATTTCAGAAATAAGTACATTAGCGATTCATTTTCTGGCACTGATACCTTTAATCGAGTATTATGTGTCTGTTATATTTTATATTTAAAATTACCGTTATTGAAGACCTCTATTAAAAATCTGAGAAAATGATTTTGACTACTGCGCGTCTTTATGTACGTATGTTACAGAAAATAAAAGTTGACGTGGAAATATGCCACAATGAGGCGTTCATCGTTCAAACGAAGCAAGTAAAATTTTCTCCAATTATAATCGTTTGTAGTACGAATATTATAAGTTTATTTTGAAATCCAATTAAAAGACCTCAATCTCAGGCAGAATCTTCTGCAACTGAATAAATTAGAACTGATACGATCTGATATTAAATTCTTGCATATGATTCTCGATGTAATTAAAGTATTACCTGAGCTGTTCTTCCTCACAGAATACATAAAGAGTTAATAGTTCTAAAGATGTGCGGAATATTAATTATACTTTTCCCTCATTTCATTCGATATATTCCCACCCAATTGGAATTTGTTGTAAGACGTTGGATGGATTGAACAATATTTGTACGCTTGGAATTGCTATGAAGCAATAGAATAAATCGAGAAGTCGATCGCGTTCCATTCTTGTACTGTTTGACGGTTATTATGCAAATTGAATTATTTCCGCTGTAGTTCTAACACAGAATAAAAGTAAATACTTAATAGATTGACTAGAAACGGTATAATTTTCATTCAAACAACTGGCGTTTGCAAATAACGTATTGTACCTAATTTCATAGCATGGATGCATGCAATTTTGGCTAGACATATTCTCAGAAACGTGTGTTATCATTGCATACGTACGATCATACATACTGTATAGCCTAAAAACTGTGGTACAAAGTAATCAAGGAAAATGAAAGCAAATTTCAAGTAAATTGTAACGTGAACATTATTAATTGAACGATTTAAAAATTAATTTACTTCCATGTGTTTACGTATGTAAAACACAAGCAATTAGATCAATAAAAGAAATAATAGGAGATAAGACTCTTCTACGAACTACTTTAACAATAGCAGCTTTCGCTAATATATGATTGCAACCTGCTTTAAACATTTCTTATTTTACTTTAAGGAACTTCTAACAACTAATTAATAATATCGATAATATCTAATATCGATGATTAGAACGGAAATATGAATTGATATGTTTGGTAATTAGTCTTCCTCTAATCAAAACCGATCATTTCTCCTACTTCCAAAGATGAAGCAACATTTCTACGTCAATTACTAGTCTCTTAAAATCCCAAACACAAGGATCGGAAACGAATAAGAAACCACTCGTAAGGCAGTTATAAAACGCCATAAAAAGAAAAATCGCGCGTAACTCGATTCTGGAACTAAATTTAAATCGACACGTCTCGAGGAATCGAGAAGATTAGAATTCGTTATGCAACGAGCAAGTAACACGAACACTTGCGAAAAACGGTTCACCGTTTCCAATGTTTCAGAATAATTGCGAGGCATGGCATTTCGGTATCACAAGAATCGTCGTGAATACCTTATTTTCCATTCGATGACGCGATCCTCCTTCCCTCGTCTTATGCATAATGTTTTCACGGGCGTGAAATCGACGCGACGCCGCTCGAAGATGAACAAGAACCAGTCGTAGCTCGCGGACAAATTTCACTTTCGCGAAAAAGTCTCATGGAAAGACGGCCGTGTTTGGGATAATCGATCACGAGTCCCTGCACGTCGTCGCTTTTCCCTTAGACCCCCACAAGATACCTGGAACCTGTTTCGAACATCGTAGATCGTTCCTAATCGCCCGATTCTCGCCTATTACCGATCGCAATTTTCCATGAAATCGTCAATTATCGTTCGGCAATTCGTTCGTTCGATCGCTGTTATCGATTCTCGCGATTAAATTCGACCTGTAAAGGAACTGTTCCGTGTTTTCAGCATCTTCGTAACCATCTGTAACTCGCACTTCCTGCTTCCTCGTTCCTGTCTTGAGTGACGTATGTTATCGATACCACTAATGTACACTTTGTGTATGTACTTACGCTTATTGGCATGATATCGTTAGATTGATAGACTTTCAATGGAAATTTATTGAAATGCTACGTTGCACGTCTGTTTAACGGCTTTGGGTAAGATCTACTACGTGTTTGTCGCTGTCTGTAAATACTAGATGGCTATTGGTAAGATAGATAAGCGGTAAGATATAGGATCAGACGTTTCGGGTTTTAACGAAGGAAGGAGATAAATCTTTTTTTCAGGTTTTGCGTCAGTTTTTCAACGAGTATCTTGTTTCAAAGATATATGAGCTCGTGTTTGTTACTACTAATGTCGAATTGATTATTGTAACTTAATTCGTGAATTACGTAACGAACGAAGAATCTGAACTAGTGAGTAAATATAGATTGTTATGATACATAACAAAGTGTTTCATAAGAAGTAGATACCCACGACCTTTTCTCCAAAAAACATAATACTTACTATGTTCCGCGACGTGTTCGATACACAAACATAACAACGGTCCTTGAACGGTCATCGAAGAATCTTAAGGTACATTCGTACGAGGTATAAATCGATCAAACTGAGATTTGCACTTGCGCTACCTATTAATCTGACTATTTATTAATATATTTATATATTAGTTGCCACATATTTCGTGAGTCTAAGAAATTTATATTTTTATTTATAAGAGAATAGGTAGCACGTATGTAATTATTCCTTCAGTGAAAAAGAGTTCTTTGGAAGAAACTACGAACAAGCAATCTATATAAAATTCTATAGTAGTATTCATATTCATTACTTTCATTTTTATTACTGATACTGTTCATTGCAGTTAAGTGCACGTATGTTAATTAGGCAAATGTTCCCTAATAATCTCAGGAAAAATGATAAGAAAGAGTAGTTTCCGCAATCGATTAGTATTCATTTGCACTCATCGAGTATTCACTTCCACGTGCAACAATACTATCTATTTCTAGAATTCATTCGGAATTCACATGGAAGGAGAAGCATCGTTCACGTGAACAGTCATTCTCGGTTCAAAGACCGAACGTATCCGACGATACAAACGAATTTCACTCCTGGGAAACATTGTCCGCGAAACTAGCGTGACAACCGATCGAACACAGAGCGTAGGCCGCTCCGTTCCAGCAGTTTCGTTTCATTACGTTAATCATGCGATGGCCAGCTGGGAGGCCAAGAATCAAAATCGGGAATGAGATCGAAACGAACTGTCTCTTCAAATGCTGAAGAGCTACGAAATAACGCGATCCTCCACAAATAGTAATCGTGTTTATGTATAATCGTATACACGTACGTATGTATTTTGTATATCGCTATTACTATATGTATTCTGAAGGGTATTTTACTTTTAAATCTCTCATAAACCTATAAACATTCACAGTCTAACAACTATCAAATGAAAGAGAAAACAAATTCAATTAAACATATGATGGAAAGTTGTTTCTTGCATCGAGACAAAGAAATTAAAAACCATATGCTTCACATCTTCAGGAAAGTAAATCCTATTATACATATCAAATATCTCAGCGCTCTTATTTATGGTTTCTCTTTTCTATTATAACAGACAATACTTATACATATATTAACGAAAGGAAAGCCTCCTTCTTTTTCTCCACAGGACTGGAAAATTAAATTTGAGAATGAATTGGAAACAAACAATTGAATGAATTGGAATGAAACAAAAGGAAGGAAGGAAGGAAAGCAAACAATCATATAATGGAAATTGATATGCCTGATCTATAAATAAATGTAATAATAATCAAGAAGAATAATAATCAAGAATATTATTGTTACTTCCTATGACCCTAACATATATCATCAAATATGTTAACATATATCATCAGTTCAAACATACTTGCTCGGACTCGCAATAATCCTAAGCAACCGTTAATTGCCGCGTGCAAACTCCTCTTAACTGCGACCAAGTCTATTGCCGTCCTAGATTTAGATTTTTACTTACTGTCGAAGCTTTTAATTTGTTCAATGCATCCTTAAATATGTCGAGACGCCCCTTATTATCCACCAGTTCTTCTCTCATACAATTGGCAGCAATGATCGTTGTCCTCGCTTGCTTAACGGAGATTGTAATAAACAAATCCGCTTGTCTCGTGCTCCAGAGGCACACCCATCAATAGTTTTCCTCCTGGACCTCACCGTCTTCGAACTTCACTTGTTAATAATTCTTCGATCAAAAGGCACTCTCCAGTTTTTAAAAGTTGTTGGATGTAAAGAAAGTGCGTCGTCTATCGTATCGAGACGAGAATTTACGATTCTCTTTGACGCGTTATACCGCGAAAGCGTCTTCTCGCGATCACGGTCGAACAACTATAGTGACATTATTTATTTTCTTTTATATGAATTTTCTAATAGTTGCTTCATTTTCGCTTTTCAGTCGCTCCTTAGAACTCCCGAACAAGTTCTTGCCATTCTTCATCAGGGTACCTATTATCTTATATTGAAAAGGAGTTTCTTGTTACACGACATTTATGGAATCACGAACATCAGCCGTGTTCCTTTGTTTCAGCGTCGTCATCTCGAAATCGTTTCGAGTGCGTACAAGAATATCGCACCACGTGTCACTTAGCTCTGCACCGAAAGCTAAAGTCGGTTCTTTGGATATCTGCAATTCTATGGTTCCCGAGCATATTTTTAACGCGTGCCTAGCTTCAACGATCGACATACCAGGCAGTTTACGTTCACAAGTCTCAACGATCTCGTCACCGATTCCAAACTGCTTCGATTTGACTGTCACTCCATTTACATCCATCTTCGAAATCACGTAGAAAGGTCCAGCAGCTTCTTTCTTTTCTACGGAGACGCCAAGGTTCTCGGATTTCTTCATTTTGCTTCTACAATGGACAACCTCGGGATTTTCCGGTTCCACGTTCAACCACGATCTCTGTGGATTACCATAAGCGTCGCGTAGATTTTCGTTACTGATGGGCTCCGTTGCTCACTCGTCGAGGACGTCCATTCATCTTCGAAATTTCCGCTCAAAGATACTAAGGAACCTCCCGATGTTCTACAGTCGCATTTTTCCGACCTACTCGTGCTGAATTTCGTTTGTTGGATTGGACAATTCACAGGATATTGCGTGAATTCTACGAAATCCACTTAGTAACCGTCCGTGTTGTCTCCACCTGTAGCTACAGCGGTTATATCCGTTGTAACCGATGTTGCTATTATCAACTATATGTTGCGATGCGACGATAAGTCAGGTTGCAACTAGTCGGTGGATATCGCGAATCTTGAACGCCATTAACGCTCAAGGTGGCGATAGATTAAAGATGTAGAGTAATGTTGTGTTCAGTTGGATTATTCGTACTGTTTAGTACAAACGCAAGAGTACGTAAGGAGTATCTACCAAGGCTGGTGCGTGATGAATCTCTCTTGCTGACTGTGTGATGAAGACTGAAGACTCGTTTCTTGAAGCGCCTGGCCCTTATATTCTAGCTCTCTGTCCAGGGGGTGTTTTTCTGTCCATATTTCCTTTGAGGAGGGAATCTATTCCTATCCAATTAGGTAACTATCCTACCGTCGTGGGTGTATCTCATCTGGTGTTTATGTTTTGCTTTAGAGCGGACCCATGGAGCACTCCGGGTGGCAATTACCCCCTTCACGCACTGTATATTTTACAACTTGTGAAGTAGGAGTTTACAACTTCCCAAAAAAGACAGATTTGCTGTTCGTATCGTAACGAAAGACCACACAAAATCCCGCACAACTTATTCATCTAATAAATTTTTGTTTATGACGACGGTGTTCTCGAGAGAAGAAGGACTCGTGCGAACTACAACTGCCGTACATTCTTTCCTACTTCCTCCGATAGGAGCAAAAAGAGATCCGTTTCCTTTTTCGACCACGATCGAGCTTGCAAAGTCAGACTGAGACTGACTTGTTATTCCGTTCTCTGGCCACCTTTTAATCCGATCAACTTCGACTTCATCTAATTTGGGCGCTTCAATTTTCACGTACTGATCCATTCGCATTAAAGTTAACTGTCTACCGGCGTCTATCAACGCGGTCAAATTGCAATCTCCG
Organism: Bombus difficillimus; assembly: GCA_014737525.1. Lineage (NCBI taxonomy): Eukaryota > Metazoa > Arthropoda > Insecta > Hymenoptera > Apidae > Bombus > Bombus difficillimus. The sequence goes on along the minus strand of JACXIT010000140.1, from coordinate 1,466,428 downwards.
ATTTTATCGTTTCTATAACGCTTTTCTGTAACGACTGCGACACGCTACATGCATTCTTAGTGGACTTACATTGTTAAATTGCGATGCGATATGTCCGTACTCCTGGCATTTGAAACACCTGGCAACTTTGCTTTTCGTTGGGCAGTTTGCACTTAGGTGATTTTTGTTTCCGCATAGAAAGCTCCGTCGCGTCTCGTCCTCTTGGATTTTTCTTCGAGCAGCTTGCTTTTCGTCTTCGCGTTTTCCTTCATGGCCTCTTACAGGGCGATCCTCTCTTTTGCAGTATGATGTTGTTAGTCTGCTCGCGAATTCCGTCGATAATATACTTTATTACGACCGAGCTCTCCGTACTAGCTTCCTTCGCTATGTCGAACATTTTGTGGACATACTCCTGGTATGTCTTGGATTCTTTCCTGATTCGACGCAACAGTTCCTGCTGCTCCTTGTACGTGTCTACTTTTTGAGCCAACTCGGTACTCAACATTTCCTTCATTGTCCTTCAGTTTCTAGGACGATTTCCGTGATTGATAAACAATTTCGCCGAATATCGTATAAGTATCTTCACGTATATTAGTTGCTACACGTTACTCCAGCCACAAAGGTTGCACATTTACTCAAATTCCAGCACCTAGCTTTGCACACTGACGTTGTATCACCATTTAACGTGCTCATAAACATTTTCTTGAATGTTAAAGACGTGTTTTTTTTCTTTTTCTTTTTTTTTTTTTTTCTTTTTACGTGGGGAAATCCTCATGGACACTCGGTGTTGCGTCGCAACGGCCGAGTAGTGTCGGACTCCAACCGACTAAAACCCCACGGTGGTCTTCCTGATGTTTTAGTAGCAGTGTTCCCAAGGTGTTCTGGGGAGTTTTCCTCTTGATGAGCCTTCTTCTTGATGGCTTGAGCCGCCAGCGCTCCAGCCTCTCACCGCAGCGGAGCGCAGCAGTCCCAGCGCATCTTCATCACCACACGGAGCGGTCACCCATCTTTGTCCGCCCCGTGCCCGCTGCTGCTTAACTTTCGTGATTTCACGGGGACCAGTGTTTCCAGCGCGGCCAACAGGCGTTGACGAGGTGCGCGTTCCTACCGTCGACTTCATCGCGCGTTTCGACATTTTCTTTCTCTTCTTCGTATTCGTCGTGCCCAAACACCGAGCCGATGAAAGCTCTTAGATTCTCTTCATTCTTACTAACTCTTTTTAATCTTCGTTTCGTGCGTCCATCTTTCACCTCGGCAACTTTCATTGTTTCACGTTTACTTATCGTTAACAATGGCTCTTTCTTCGACATTAATGACAGCATTTGACCCATCGCGTATCGTGGATAATGATCCAACTCTACCTCACAATTACTACACGAATAATTCTGTTTAATATTTCGCTTTCTTTTTTGCTCAATCTCGACTCGAACTCCCGCAATTATAGCGATCTCTATTTATTTGATATATCTATAATGATTGAAACGATAATTATTTAATTAGAGCTATTTCTTGATGTAGTAATGTAATACAACTAAATTTGTACACCTAGTCAATTTCTGAGGAACAACTCAACACTAATAAGTATTCGACAACTAATGTGTGAAGACTAACTTCTGTCTGCAACTAGTCCCAACTTACTCGTAACTAACTATACTCTCCACCAAAACGTCCTTTTATACCATGGTTTTCGGTTCTCCTACCATGCACATGTATCTTGCAGCTGTTAGTTACCCAAGATGGTCAGGGGCACCTGTTTTGATCGCCTATACACCTAAAGGGACTCGGGCATTGTTGGCCCACTTAGCCCATTGAAATGTCCCATCCTACCTTTCCCGTTAGGGGCCTTTTGTTTCTTCGCTATTTGTAATTCATTGGAATTTCCTCAACGGGTTTTTCAGAATACAACATTAAATAAAAGTCTACATCAGCACTATAACTTACTTTTCCTGGTCTTTGAAGCTACTCAAAATTATCTAGTAATAAATCATTAAGAAGGATCTTTCAGCCTCATAGCCTTTCTAGAAACATGCTTGCACAGACTGTGGTTAGGTTAGTGCAGCCGGTTTTCGTAATTATATAAATACCTATAGGGTCATGGCTTCGGAGCTGTGTTGTAATGTAACGCTGCCAGAGTGCGCTGGAGTAGCATACACTGTACTTACACTATTCCTACACTTGTACTCGAATATATTTTTATTCCACATTCATCCACGTGTTCCTCTATCGGATAACCGCGACACTTTTAAATATCTCGGATAATTTATTCGCGATGACGCGTCATATTTCGTCCAACAGCAGCACTGACATCGATGCAACGAAAAATTGAGAAAAAGTAAATTCGAGTAATTGTAGGTACATACCTCAGAGGAGAGAATATTAAGGGAGACTGACGATAACGAACGGAACTGAACGGAACTCGGGCTCACGATGGCCTACTTGTCACGTCGATGACACTGATGTCACCGAAACCGGGTTAACGCGTACGTGCTGGAGCATTGCACTTTGCTGTAATAGACTCACGGTGTGCAGCGAACAAACTGAAACGCAAAGTGCAATTCATTCCAAATGTATATCGTGCATGATGTCGATGAGAATTGTAATGTGGTGTAAATTGCTGTATTAAAATCGAACTAGGTTGCGGAAGAATATGAGAAAAATGTAGAAATTAATTCAGTACAGGCGTATAAATTATTTTATTCGGAAAATCTGCATCGAATAAAAGGACCCCGTTTCCTTGATATTAAATCCAGGCAGGAATAAGCGTATCAATGTTCAGAGATCGTCGTTTATTTCACTTTGCTTGCTTCAAATGGTATTGCATACAGATAGCTTAACGACATATATTGGCAGGAAGTTTCTAATTGTATGTATGGCGTTACCTACGCTTAATCGATAAACGTTATGCTCCCAAGCTTATTAAAATATGTATACATGTAAAAATACAGATGAAGAACATATATTTAGGTTATTTTTAGTAGTTCAAGCGTTGCATAGCATAAAGTAAGATGTTTTAGAAAACGATATATTGCGTTGTTTGAATTCGCATTCTCCCCAAACAGAATTAGTTAATTTCCGTTTCTGGTGTGTCTAAAATTTACGTCAGAGTTATATTCCATGCAAGGACGTCCAATCAGACTAAAAATTACTCCGTTGACATGAACACATATCAGCAAACTATTACACGATGGCTTAAGAAGAAAGATAAAGCAAAGAAAAGAACTTACTATAATTTGGTAGGACGATATCCCATTACAATTCAGTGTTTTTCCTCGCCGTGACAGCCGCCGTGTATTTTAGCAGAGTAACGGGCCACTGTTACCACGGTTCGCTCAATTATTCGTAATGCGCGCAACGGGGCACAGGTCAGAAGGAATCTTTAAAATTATGCAAGTTAGCGGCAAGACTGCCACGACGAGAAAAACGAACAGGAAACCAAAGCGTTTTCACGCTCGTTCGCAGGAAGGTCCGTACGTGTAACTGTCTCTATACGCGACTGCTTCGACGCAACACTCGCATACCCTCTAAATATTCAGAAGACGCCGCTCTTGGAATGTTGCTCTCGTTATCAGTGAAAGTTGCGCGATATAATTAATTAGGTATGGGAACGATGTAACGTGTCAGCAAAGGCGTCTGAAGAATATCAGGTGATATTGCTTCTTTCATAAACAGAACGCGTTTGGCGGAGCGTTCCTGGCTATTTACATTCATTTAACATATTCACTATCAGCGAAATACGATCAGGCAACTTTGGAGTTGGATTTTTTTTCATTACAAATGTTTTTTCTTTTAGATTACGGATTTTTACACGTTTATGAAAAATTTAAAAGTACAAATGTACATACAACGTATACAGTATAGAAAAAACACACGTAGATAGTGTTATGCCGCGTGAAACGGTCAACGCGCAATCCCTCGCCACTTGGCAGTCAACGGCCCATATACCGTCAGTCCGACTCTCTACAAACCCAAGGACCCACCGTATACTTTAACTTTAGTTCAATTGCTAACACCTGTTAGCTAGGACAATCGGTCTATCCTAAAGGACTTCGAATCCTAGAAGTATGTTAGGTTTATGGCTGGCTATTCAAGACGTCCTTGGGTTTATTTCGCGCTGTTAACAATTACGGAGAAAGCAGGTATCTACCGAACGGAAAAAACAGATATTCATACAGTGGAGAAAAATGGGTTTTTACCAGGAACGACCTCTTAATCATTGTCTCGTATATCTAATTAACCGACGTAATTTGTGTGTGTATAAGTTGTTGTAAAATATATATTTATAAAACTGTAGACTACAGTTTTATTCACCAATAACTACCTCTATTATCCTACAAGAAATAAGGGGATCGACCTGTTCGTGGTGTCGATTGCTACAATCGTTAACGGGAATTTACGACTCCCGTTCACGCGTCTCTTCGCGATCGCGTCTCCCCGCGACTTGCCGAAAATGCAGATAGTATAATACGGATCATCGCTTTTAAAGGACGCAATAAATTTTGCACAAAGCATAATAGAGCAGAATTTATTTATTAAAATATACATTGTCACGTTTCGCGGCCCGCGGGAGCCGCAACGCGAGCTGTGAAAGGAATGCGTCATGGCTGGCGAATTGCGCGAGTCACAACTGTCGGGAAATGGAATTAAAAAGACAAAATTTAAAGGAAATAAGAAATATGATACGTACAATTGTTTTAATATCGCAATAAATTTATAAACAAATACATAACATTATTATCGAACAAAATTGAAATCTAACTAAGAACATCGAAATCGTAACATTATATTGCTAGATAATGACGAATGATCGAAGCTTTTTTAATTCGAAAGTAATTTCACTTTTAAACGCAACCTGTGGGAACACTTGACGTTTACTTATGTTTCAAACTTTTCGCCATAGAAAATTACAAGTAAAACAGTGAAAACAGAGATCAGCAAATCTATCGAAACTAAGAAAATATATACTTAATTGATAATTCTATAAATACTATAATCATTCCTACAAAGTTAGTTATAATTAGACTCTTTCTTTAAATAAATGCGATACGCCTGACATATCATTTCTATAAAACAATACGGTATCTCGCAAACAAGTAACGAGTGTTTTACTAAGATCGGTAATTATAAACTAACGAAATAATGGACGAAGTCTTAACAATTAGTAAGCTTGCCATGTATCTCAGTAAAATTAACTTTGGATGAGCAATACTATATTGAAACAAATAATATAAAGATATGTATAACATAATGCTTAAAATATTCATTTATATTGAATAAGACCTGTATTTATATAACAATTGATAATTTTTTTTATTTCTCCATGTTCGACCGTATCGCGAAAAGACGCGTTCGCGGTATAACGCGTCAACGAGAATGATAAACTTCCGTCTCGATATGGTAATTGACGCCATGAATTAGCCGATTCCATAATACGGTTAAGATAAAAGGAGTGGTTTGAATGATCGTAACACTGCATTAACATTTTAAATATACTCTTTATTTCCTACAACTTTTGGGACTTGAGTGCCTGCGTGTAGTGCTGCGAAAAATGTAAAAGTTTTTAGAGCGAATAGTTGCACGCAAGTTAATGTTTCTTCGGTTCGATGAGTTCGTAGCAACTTAAGGCCTTCTGATCGTGATGTCCAGTGATGCTGAGGTCTATAAGGAAAACTAGCGATGGATGCTGTCCATCCTCCAACAACGGTCGCTCGTGGATAGAAGTCGTTCTCGAACATCCAACATGAAAAAACTGGTTTTTCCCATGTTTTACCGGAATGAACAATTTCCCCAAGAAGCGTCTTGACTTGAGCGATGCATTGTATAAATTAAGGGCCTCGATAGTAAGCAAAAATCTAAATCTGATGACGGCAATTGAAGGTATCTTAAAACAAGTATGTTTGAACAGCTTTTGACCATCTTAATCGCAGAATGGACTATGGTATCGTTATACAAGTTCCAAATAATAAAATATCACTCCTACGAAATCGCAACGATATCACAACTCACCGGCATCGATTCTCAGCATAGGGAAAATCTCGCAAGGTGGCACACATCGCCAGAGATTCGTTTAGGATTTCGTTTCAAAATCATCAGCGTTCCATCAGCAGCATTGTACGGCACAGCGATTTATTAATCTTAAACTATCCCATGGCTGGTTGAACCGCAATTAAAGGATGTCGTTATAGGGTCGCATCTGACGAGTCGGTCTCCGCTTTTACACGGTCAACTTTATAGTCAACGACAACGTCGCGATGAAGAAATAGAAGAAATCGAACCGGTAAGATGACCCACCATCATGGTTGCGATAAACGGATTTAAGTGGAATACTATTAATTATGAACTATCCAATGGAAGAAATACCTTAATTACAGAGGAACGCTGATGTAGGTATATCGCGTGGGTATGTTACGCCGACATGATCGAGCGCATGAATCCCGGAGCGCTGTCGGAAATTGCGGCGGGATAGCGAATTAACGAGCTCCTTCAAACCGTCTGCAACCGCGCGGCAAACTATCACGCACCCTGAGGAACGTGTTGTTTCACTCTGTTGCCATCGTTTCGAGATGCAGCTAACTGTACAAGACAGAAAACATCATCTGAATCATCATTGTGAATGCTTCCACGATACCGTGCTTGTAACCAGCGTCAAGATTTAGAAAGGGAAAGATTTCTACAATCACGTGCTTCAGTTCTTGGAAATTGTACAACTTACTCATATTTTAACTGCTAAAATCAAATTTTGATTTTGTTGGTAATATTATTAACAAGTAGGGAGGATTAGAAAGGGCGAGTGTCTATGACCGCGTTTTAATCCTTGAATATCGTACATCATGCTTTTTGTTTTATTTTGTAATAAAAAAAGTAAAATTGTGTAGTAACGGGAAGCTTCGATATGAAACAAGTTTCAATCCAGTTGCATCACCGAATTTTTAAGTCTGAAGCACGCTTTTGTTTCAAAGTACATCAAGATTTTTAACGTTTCAACGAAATTGCTAGCAATGTAGGGCCGACACTTGTAACCTTAAGTATGGTTTGTAGAATGGAATTATAGAAAAGAATAGAAATATTCTGGATATTCTATACGGCTTCAAATCCAGTGGACCTGTGTTCAAATCCTAGTCGTAATTTTCGTAGTTTACACGAAATTACAGATGGGCCTAGCCCAGGGCTGAAGGGAAAGATCACCTAACACCGACCAAAACAAAGCCGTCAGCGGTCAAAATTAGGCAAAGATGTGCCGCCCATCAAAAGCTCATCGCCTATGTGATACAGAAGAAACTATGGCTGTAAATTGTGGAAAGTTGACAGTTTCACAAAACTCGCACATTCCAAAAAGTGTAGTATAAGATAAGATGTCGGAAATTTAGACTAACCAACCCTAATACCATATACTAACCCTAGCTTCTAACTCTTAATCCTAAGGAAGAACTAACAAAAACATTAAGCCCCTACCCTGGAGGAAAACACTAAAACTTCAACAGCGGAACATTCATGTCCGCAAAATAACGCTGATGTGGGATCGGGACCTCTCCAAGAAGCCCGGAAGAAGGACGTGAAAATAAAGGATCTCTGCAAATAGGGTGTGAGCACCACCTTCTGGGTGAAGTAGCGGTATACGATGCGCCAAAGGCCCATACATTCATTCACCAGCGATAGAAGGGGAAGTACGGGCTCCCCATAAGCTCTAGTTTCTCAGTAGTTCCTATAATATTTCTTTTTTTTTACTAAAATTTAACTTTGTTAGCGATAAAAAAATAAGATTAGGTCGAAAGTGACTCGAAAGAGCACGATTAAACAAAAAGCATGGCACAAAGGAAAGAAGCGAAATTAATAATATGTAAGTACTTATTGATACAGCTATTGCATAATGACGAAAATTAGAAGGGAAAGTCATTTTATAACATCTATATTTCGATATCTTGTAGAATCAAATTTTGACTTTTTTATGACATTATTAACAAACCAGGAAGATTAGAAAGGGCAGGTTTCTACTATCGCGTTTCAATCCTCGCACATTGCATATCATGCTTTTTGTTTTATTTTGTAATAAAAAAAGTAAAATTGTGTAGTAAGTGGAAGCTTCTATATGAAACAAGTTTCAATCCAGTTGCTTCACCGAATTTTTAAGTCTGAAGCACGCTTTTGTTTCAAAGTACATCAAGATTTTTAATGTTTCAACGAAATTCCTAGCAATGTAGGGGTTTGTAACCTTAAGTGGGGATTGTAGAATAAAAATATCTACGGTTAGAATATAAATGTATACGGCTACAAATCCGGAAAGCCTAGGGCTAATCTCTTAGTCGTAATTTTCCTAGTTTATAGAATTCCAACTGGTGTTGGAGAGGAAGACCTAACATCGACCAAAACAAAGAAGCCGTCAGCGGTCAAAGTCGGGCAGCGATGTGCCGCTCAACACCTTGAAAGATCATCGCCATCATTGTGATACCATAGAAAAAAAAATGTGATACATGGCTGTGAACCATCATAAGGACCAAAGAGACAAATAAAGACTGAAACTGGATATTAACAAATTTCTGTTGAGGCTAATACAATATAAATAACGCTAACAAGACTAACCCCCACACCTCTCCCGCGGACAACGACAGTAACATTTGAAATATGGAACATCGATGCCCGCAAAATAACGCTGACGTGAGATGGGGCCTCCAGGAAGCACAGGGGGTATATGAATGAAATGAAGGACATTAAAAATAGGGTGTGAGCACAATCTTCTGGGTGGAAAAACCGTATACTATGCGCCAAGGGCCCGCACTTTCCTTCCTTAGTCATCGAAACGGCAGTACGGACTCCTCGGAGTCTCTAGTTTTGCCGTAGTTCCCATATTATTTCTTTTTTTTTCTACTAAAATTTAACTTAAAGGGAAAATCATTTTACAACATCCATATTTTGATATCTTGTAAAATCGAATTTTAACTTTTTCGACGACATTATTAACAAACAGGGAAGATCAGAATAGGCAGGTTTCTACTATCGCGTTTCAATCCTCGAACACTGTACATCATGCTTTTTGTTTTATTTTGTAATAAAAAAAGTAAAATTGTGTAGTAAGTGGAAGCTTCTATATGAAACAAATTTCAATCCAGTTGCTTCACCGAATTTTTAAGTCTGAAGCACGCTTTTGTTTCAAAGTACATCAAGATTTTTAATGTTTCAACGAAATTCCTAGCAATGTAGGGGTTTGTAACCTTAAGTGGGGATTGTAGAATAGAAATATCTATGGTTAGAATATAAATGTATACGGCTACAAATCCGGAAAGCCTAGGGCTAATCTCTTAGTCGTAATTTTCCTAGTTTATAGAATTCCAACTGGTGTTGGAGAGGAAGACCTAATATCGACCAAAACAAAGAGGTCGTCAGCGGTCAAATTCGGGCAGAGAGGTGCCGCTGAACAACAAGTAGCTCATCGCCATTCTTGTGATATAATAGTCAAAATGAGATTTCTATGGCTGTGAAAATCATCATATGAAGCAAAGACTGACTAGAAAATAGACTAAACAGACAAACTAATTTCTAACACAAAATTTACATATTATAAGTAATACTAACAAAACTAACACCACCCCCGGGCAACAACACTAACAATCGAAGAGTGGAATATCGATGTCCGCAAAGTAACTCTGATGTGAGATCGGGACATCCAGAAAGCCCAGAAGAAGGACGTGAAAATTAAGGAATAGAGGATGTAACTCGAATCTTCGTGCTTCCTCATTCCTGTCTTGAGTGACGTATGTGACCGATACCGCTAATGTACATACTGAGTCTCCTTCTGTTTCTCTAAAGGACCGGGAAGTTAAATCTAAGAATGAATTCAAAAGATGAAAGCAATTAATGAAGGACGGAAGAAAGGTAAACAATCATAGAATGGAGATTGATATACCTGATCTATAAATAAATGTAATAAAAATCAAGAGGCATGTACTTTAAATTACTTTAAATACTATCGTTACGTCCTATGACCCCAAAATATATCCTCATCAATTCATCGGTCAAGATGATCAACAACTTTTCAAACATACTCGGATCCGCAATTATCTTTCGCTGTTCTCAGATTTAGACTTTTACTTACGCTTCTTATTGCTTGTTACGGTAAAACACGGGATAAGTGTCCCGCCCCATCCTTATCCACCAGTTTTCCAATTAGCAGCAATGACCGTTGTTCTCACTTCCTTAACGAAAATTGCAATAAACGAATCAGCATGTCTCGTGTTCCAGGCACACCCATCGGTAGTTTTGCTCCACGCGTCACCTAGCTCTGCACCGAAAGCTAAATTCGGTTCTTTGGCTATCTGCAATTCTATGGTTCCCGAACACGTTTTTAACGCGTGTGTAGCTTCGACGATCGACATATCACGCGGTCTACGATCCCGTCACCGATTCGATACTGCTTCGATTTGGCTGCCACTCCATTTACGTCCATCTTCGAAATCACGTAGAAAGGTCCAACAGCTTCTTTCTTTCCTACGGAGATGCCAAGGTTCTCGGATTTCTTCATTTTGCTTCTACAATGGACAACCTCGGGATTTTCCGGTTCCACGTTCAACCACGATCTCTGTGGATTAGCATACTGCAGGCTATTGATAAGCGTAGCGTAGATTTTCGTCACTGATGGATTTCGTTATTTACGGGTATGGTCGAGGACGTCCGTTCGTCTTCGAAATTTCCGCTCAAAGATACTAAGGAACATCTCGACGTTTCACCGTCGCATCTTTCCGACGTAATGACTGTGTGATGAAGACTGAATACCCGTCTCTTGAAGCGCTTGATCCTTGTATTCTAATTCTTCGTCCAGGTGGTGTTTCTCCGTCCATGTTTCCTTTCAGGAGGGAATCTATTCCTATCCAGTCTTGTAACTATCCTACCGTCGTGGGTGTATCTCATCTGGTATTGATGTTTTGCTTTAGAGCGGACCCATGGAGCACTCCGGATGGCAATTACCCTCTTGACGCACTGTAAATTTTACAACTTATGAGGTAGGAATTTACAACTTCCCAAAAAAGACAGACGTACTGTCCGTATCGTAAGAGAAGGCCACTCAAAATCCCGCACAACCGATTCATCTAATAAATTTTTATTTATGACGACGGTGTCCTCGACAGAAGAAAGACTCGTGCGAACTACAACTGCCGTACATTCTTTCCTACTTCCTCCGATAGGAACAAAAAGAAATCCGTTTCCTTTTACGACCACGATCGAGCTTGCAAAGTCGGACTGAAACTGACTTGTTATTCCGTTTTCTGGCCATTAATCCGATTATCAACTTCGACTTCATCTAATTTAGGCGCTTCAATTGTCTACCGGTGTCTATCAACGCGGTCAAATTGCAATCTCCGATCTTATCGTCTCTATAACGCTTCTCTGTAACGACTGCGACACGCTACATGCATTCTTAGGGGACTTACATTGTTAAATTGCGATGCGATGTGTCCATACTCCTGGCATTTGAAACACCTGGCAACTTTGCCTTTCGTTGGGCAGTTCGCACTTAGGTGATTTTTGTTTCCGCACAGGAAGTTCCATCGCGGTCCGTCCTCTTGGATTTTTCTTCGACCAGCTTGCTTTTCGTATCAAACATGTTAATGTTTATTTAATGACGAGATGAGCTAATACTTGTGATAGTCAGATATATTTAAAGATCACTCGAAGTACAGAATACAGAGTTAGTATAACACGCCTGAATCGTCGCTCTCTCAATGCGACTCGCTGTAAGGATACTAGATAATGATCGTCCTAGAGAGCATATTTATACCGGTCGGGGAAGTACCAGAAAGGTTGATTTCGGCTCCGGCTAACGGTTCCTGGTAGGGACGATATTGCTTTGTCCGGAGTTTATTTATTTTTAAATTTTGTACATCGTAACGGTGTCGATATTGCGAAGCAAAACAACGACACGAGTCACTCTCGACTCGAATCGTCCTATGACTCATGTGTCGTTACATTGCCTCCTTACCAGTGATAATATATTTTTTTGTTTTTTGTTTGTAGTTAGTTTACATATTTCGTGGGTAATTTCCAAGTCCAACGAACTATAGCGCTTATCCGAAATCTGCCTGTAACGTATCAGGAAATCGGACTCTCCTGCCCGCGTGCGTGACATATTTTTTTCTTGCGTTTGTCTGTCTATCGCTTCGCTCGATTTCATTTCTAAGCGGTATTATTATGTCGTGGTTTTCGACGCTTTGTTGTTCGATATTGTCATCTACAAGGAACACGAATTCTAGCCGACCTGCGGAGACTGTTACGTTTCTATTACTTATTTTTATGATGAAATTTTTTTCTCCGCGTTGTATCACCTTGTATGACCTGTCGTAAGGTGTTTGTAGAGGACTGCGGACGGCGTCGTTACGTAGCAATACATAGGGTGACGCTGCGAGTTCACGGAAAATGGACACTTTTTCGTATCATGTCGAGTGCTCTATTGCTGCTTTATTTTTTCGATTCGCTTCCGTTCTTCGAAGTCGCTTGCCGAATCGTCTGTACGAAAAATTCCCTGACAATCGTATTCCTGCGCCGTAGATCATTTCGGCAGCCGTTGCGTTCAGGTCCTCCTTAATGGCTGTTTGAATTCCTAATAGTACGATCGGCAAGATTTCAACCCAATTGCTCGTATCGTGGTATTTGATTGCCGCTTTCAACTATCGATGTATTCCACTCCTAGAGGAGCTGAAAACAATGCCGGACCATCAATTCGGCTTTCGGAAACAACATTCTACGATAGAACAAATCCACCGACTATCCCATAAAATCAGCCAAGATTTAGAAAATAAAAAATACTGCTCCGCGGTATTCCTGGACATACAGCAGGCGTTCGACAAAGTGTGGCACGAAGGACTTTTGTTCAAACTAAAGAAAATCCTACCACACACCTACTACTCCATCCTAAAATCTTCCCTAAACAACAGGTTGTTCATGATTAAATTCAGACGCTATAACCATAACATTCCCAATAGAAGCTGGCATACCCCAAAGCAGTGTCCTCGGACCTCTGCTGTTCACCATCAAATTGCAATCTCCGATCTTATCGTCTCTATAACGCTTTTCTGTAACGACTGCGACACGCTACATGCATTCTTAGGGGACTTACATTGTTAAATTGCGATGCGATGTGTCCATACTCCTAGCATTTGAAACACCTGGCAACTTTGCTTTTCGTTGGGCAGTGCCGACTTACCAACCCTAACAGAAATAACTACTGCGACATTTGCTGATGACACAGCTCTATTAGCATCCCACGCAGACCCGACAATCGCCTCCTCAACGCTCCAGCGAGGTCTCGACTCTATGGAAAAATAGTTCCACAAATGGCGCTTCAAAATCAACGAGAATAAATCCAACCATATAACTTTCACACTGGTGACCATAAACAATATCCCAATACCAAACAAAGACACAGTCAGATACCTGGGAATGATTCTAGACGGAAGAATGACTTGGAAACGGCGCATCGCAAAGAAATCCAAAGAACTAAAAACAAAATTAAAAAAACTCTACTGCCTCATCGGCAGACGCTTAAACATACAGAGTAAAATAACCCTATACAAAGCCATATTAAAACCTGTTTGGACCTATGGGATCCAACTATGGGGAACAGCGAGTAATTCCAACATAGAAATCCTCCAACGATTCCAATCAAAAACTCTAAGATTCCTAATAGACGCACCTTGGTATGTTACTAACGAAACGATACATCGCGATCTTAAGTTACCCACGGTCAAAGAAGAAATCTCAAAGTTCAGAAACAGATATCATATAAGAGTTAACAATCACCAAAACCCATTAGTCACCCAATTACTGGATAAAACGGATCAGACCCGCAGACTAAAAAGGCATTACCCCCTAGATTGATACGTCAGATTCAAGAAGAATCTAACTCGCTAAAACTTTTATAATCCAAGCCACAGAACCACGTCAAACAAATTTACTGAAAATTCTGTGAAAGAATTGCTTGTAAATATTCGAATAAATAAAATAAAAAAAAAAAAACTATCGATGTAGGCGACCTACCATCCCGTTGGACGCGGGATGATAGGCCGTCGTGCGTAAATGTTTGATACCGAGCAACCGGTATAATTCCTTAACACGTTGACGCCGGCGTGGGCCATCAGCAGGTCACACGTGCCTGTTCCGTGGGGTGGCGCGATGGGTCACACGTGTATTTTACAAAATAGGTTTATATTATTTTATCTCAACATTATAAGCAGACATACAATAGTAAAAACATAACAATTCAATATTATAAACTTAACATAATTATTTCCCTTTTCCATGCAATTTTTTAAAACATGTTAGAGTGCCGGCTGGCCATTACAACGATCGCAATATGTTGTTATTTTTTTGGTTCTTTTCGCGACATACTCTCTACCTTTTATTCTAGAAACGCGTTTGTAACATTGTTTACACCGCCGTCTTGTTTTGCCCTTGGTACGACTGCAGAAAATGTGACGTTTTTTGGGCACTACTTCATATTCACTTGACATTTCTTCTCTGTGGGGATTCACTGTACTTAAAAGGTGATCGATAGTTTCTTCACGAAATTTTAAGATTTTGATACTTTTAGTATCCCATTTTCTATGTACATACGATGCATTTACGAGCAAAGTCCCGCATATTAATTCTGTTACAATTTTTTTTATACCATTTTACGGTTCTGCGCAAACAACTATAATAGGGTGACATTTGATCGGATAGATCAACCCCTTTGTAGCATCATTATAAAAAAAAAAAAAAATACAGTGTCTGGCTTTAATTTTATTTCTCCCCTGAACAATAGCACACCTGTGATTTTTTGAAGTAGCTAGCATACATACTGGCATTTTGTCAGTCCATTTAAAAAATTTAACGCCACTCCGATTTTGAAAACTCATAAAGCTACCCAGTCGCTGTTTCCGTCTTGCCTGCGGCGGTAGAAATTTTTTATTCATTTTTATAAGGCCACAAATAAATGTTCTTTTTTACAGAAGTTCCTCGACCAAAGGGACACTAGTATAAAAGCTATCGGTAAATAGTATGCGACCTTTACTTAACATTTATAGATATATGCAAACTGATATTGCCAAACTATTGTATATCAATGTATTAGTCGAAGTCTACGGAATTCATTGAACCCAACAGGAATGGTATAGCTTTTGTAATTTTGCTATAAATTGAGGTCAAAGTTGAAAAATTGCGGTCGTGTCAAACAGTCTAATATGACCCAGCGTCGCCTCACAGAGGAAACAATGAATATCAGCGCCGGCGTCAACGTGTTAAATAATTACGACTCTAATTGGCGTCCTTGATAGATTGTTATTTTGGATGGTACGCCGAAACGAGCTATCCGTGTTGAAGGGAGAGCTGAAGCAACGGTCGATGTTTCCTTATTGGCTGTGGGTATTGCTTCGGATCAACGTGAGAAACGGTCGATACACGTTAGACAATATCGATAGCCTTGCTAATACTTCATCACGATAATGCCTACGTGTATGTGTTCGAATCTACCTGTCGACGCTTTGAACGTTCCAACTGAGGATGCTACGTGGCTGGTGACTTTACATCGCTGACACGGAATACACCGTCGTGCCCAGTTTCTGCAGTCTTTGATAACTGACAGCCAGACGAAACGCGTCGTTACCAGGTTTTGCGTAGCGCGTATCCCGGGATGAGAAAATCCGTGGAGCGAATTGAATACGCTACGCCGCAAGGCTTTCGGTACATACGGTCGTACTGTGTCGATATATGTCTACGTTATGGCTGGGAAAACGTATCTTTTTAAGTTGTAACGCGTATGTACCGGAGTTGACCAAGTCGCGTAGCTCGGTGTCATTTTCTCGCGCGAGAGTTTGGTGGTCTACGGACTTTCCAATCGCTTCGATGCGTGAAAGAGCATTGGCAACTTTGTTGTCCAGACCTTTTATATAACGGATGTCGGTCGTGAATTGTCTGACGTAATCGAGATGAAATTGTCGCGGCGAACATTTCTCTGGATGCTGATTAAATGCCTTATGTCAAGAGCTTGCGATCGGTGTATATTACGAAGTTTCTCCCTTCTACGACGTGTCTAAAACGTTTAATCGCGGTGTACATCGCAAGAAGTTCGCGGTCGTATGCGCTGTATTTTTGCTACGCGAGGGTCAAGAATTTGGTAACGAATCCTAGCGGCTGCCATTTGTTGTTCACGTGTTGTTGTAAAACTGCTTCTATCGCGTAATCAGACGCAACTACCGCGAGGCTGACGGTTACTCCTGGTACCGGATGCGCTAATGTTACCGAGCCATAAATTCTTTTTATTTTATTTATTCGAATATTTACAAGCAATTCTTTCACAGAATTTTCAGTAAATTTGTTTGGCGTGGTTCTGTGGCTTGGATTATAAAGTTTATAGTGAGTTTGATTCTTCTTGAATCTGACGTATCAATCTAGAGGGTAATGCCTTTTTAGTCTGCGGGTCTGATCCGTTTTATCCAGTAATTGGGTGACTAATGGGTTTTGGTGATTGTTAACCCTCATATGATATCTGTTTCTGAACTTTGAGATTTCTTCTTTGACTATGGGTAACTTAAGATCGCGATGTATCGTTTCGTTGGTAACATATCAAGGTGCGTCTATTAGGGATCTTAGAGTTTTTGATCGGAATCGTTGGAGGATTTCTATGTTGGAATTACTCGCTGTTCCCCATAGTTGGATCCCATAGGTCCAAACAGGTTTTAATATGGCTTTATATAGCGTTATTTTACTCTGCACGTTTAGGTTGGAGCGTCTGCCGATGAGCCAGTAGAGTTTTTTTAATTTTGTTTTTAGTTCTTTGGATTTCTTTGCGATGCGCCGTTTCCAAGTCATTCTTCCGTCTAGAATCATTCCCAGGTATCTGACTGTGTCTTTGTTTGGTATTGGAACATTATTTATGGTCACCTGTGGGCAGGATTGTTTTCGCAGTGTGAAAGTTATATGGCTGGATTTATTTTCGTTGATTTTGAAACGCCATTTGTGGAACCATTTTTTCATAGAGTCGAGACCTCGCTGGAGCGTTGAGGAGGCGATCGTCGGGTCTGAGTGGGATGCTAATAAAGCTGTGTCATCAGCAAATGCCGCAGTGGTTATTTCTTTTAGAGTTGGTAAGTCAGCAGTGTAGATGGTGAATAGCAGAGGTCCGAGGACACTGGAGCCATAAATTAGCAATAGAAAACCCAAGGGGATCTAACGAACAACCCCCAGGCCATCGAAACGACAACGTAGAGAGTGTTTCAGTGTCAGAAAGCAGTAACAGCATGGTCACCTGTGAGCTGGACCCCGACGACACCTCGTTCACAGAAGCCAAACCCATAGTATATACACCTTCCGAAAATCAGCTCTCGAGACTCTCTGTTCTAACATTCTTAACTGTCATTCTGTTGGATACGCATAATAAACTCTGCCAGTATAGCTATCACCTGAATTTTTTTACTTTGCTCCTGAAACATTTAAACTTATGCGAAATTATTCGAACGACACGAGAAAACGACCAGTGATTTTCTTAATATCACGATTCCCCGTGTCTTCGACGTGACAACATCAATGATGGTATTATCCGCGTTTGATCCTTCGCTTATCGTGGATAATGATTCAACTCGACTTCAACTCAATCTCACAATTACTACATGAATAATTCTGTTAAATATTTCGTTTTCTTTTTTGTTCAACCTCGACTAGAGCCCCTAGAATTGTAGTGATCTCTATTTATTTGATATATTTATAATGATTGAAACGATGATTATTTAACTAGAGCTATTTCTTGATGTAGTAAATTTAATACAATTAAATTTGTACAACTAGTCAACATCTGAGTAACAACTCAACACTAACAAGTATTCGGCAACTAATGTGTAAAGACCAACTTCTCTCCACCAAAACGTCCTTTTATATCACGGTTTTCGCTTTCCCTATGTATATGTATTCTGCACCTGACGGTGACCCGAGATGGTCAGAGACGCATTTTTCGACTGCCTATTCTCCTAAACTTTTCCCGTTAGGGGCCTTTTGTTTCTTCACTATTTGTAATTCATTGTAATTTTCTCAACGGGGTTTTCAGAATACTACAATGCATAAAAGTCTACAGCATGCAGAGACGTTAATTTTTGTTGAAGTAAACTTTACTTCTAGGAAAACACTACATCAGCATTATAACTTAGTTTTCCTGGCCTTTGAAGCTATTCAAAATTATCTAGCACTAAATCATTAAGATGGGTCTTACAGCCTCAAAGCCTTTCTAGAAACATGCTTGCACAGATCGTAGTTAGGTTAGTGCAGCGGAGTATAGAACAGGCCGGTTTTCGTAATTATATAAGTGCCTATAGGGTTATGGCTTCGGAGCTGTGTTGTAATGTAACGCTGCCAGAGTGCGCTGGAGTAGCATACACTATACTTATACTATTCCTACACTTATACTCAAATATATTTCTATTGCACATTCGCTCACGTATTCTTCTATAAGATAACCACAACACTTTTAAATATATGACATCAGCTTGAATTCGCGATGGCGCGTCATATTTTTGCCAATAACAGCACTGACATTGATGCAACGGAAAATCCGGAAAGAGCAAATTCGAATAACTCTAGGTACATACCTCAGAGAAGAAAATATTTAAGGAGACTGATGATAACGAACGGAACTCAACGGAACTCAACGGAACTCGGGCTTACGACGACCTACTTGTCACGTCGATGACACTGATGACACTGAAACCGGATTAACGCGTACGTGCTGGAGCATTGCACTTTGCTCTAGTAGACTCACGGTGTACAGCGAACAAACTGAAACGCAAAGTGCTATTCATTCCAAATGTATATCGTGCATGATGTTGGTAAGAATTGTAATGTGATGTAAATTGCTATATTAAAACTGAATTAGGTTGCTGAAGAATATGAGAAAAATATAGAAATTAATTCAGTACACGCGTATAAATTATTTTATTCGGAAAATCTGCATCGAATAAAAGGACCCCGTTTCCTTGATATTAAATCCAGACAGGAATAAGCGTATCAATGTTCAGAGATCGTCGTTTATTTCACTTTGCTTGCTTCAAATGGTATTGCATACAGATAGCTTAACGACATATATTGGCAGGATGTTTCTAATTGTATGTATGGTGTTACCTACGCTTAATCGAGAAACATCATATACCTAAGCTTATGATACATTTTTTTAAAAAATGTTTGTAAAATGTACATTTGTAAGCTGTAATTGTAAAATATGTGTGCATATAAAAATGCAGATGAAAAATTTATTCGGTATATGTTATCAGCACATAATAAACCCAAGGACGTCTTGAATAGCCAGCCGTAAACCTAAAATATTTCTAGGATTCTAAGTCCAGTAAGTTCAGGATAGACCGATTGACCTAGCTAACATGTGTTAACAATTGAACTGAAGTTAAAGTATACGGTGGGTCCTTGGGTTTATAGTGGGTCGGACTGACGGTATGCGGGCTGCTGACTGACGGGTAAGGATATTGTAGCATCCTGAAAAGGTTGTCTAAAAAAGTCCCGACGAAATATATACAGTGTTACTAGAAAGCGTAAGTGCCGTCAGGCTGAAAGGGGTAGTCAACGCCTGTTGGTCGTGCTGGATACACTCGTTCCCGTGAGATCACGAAAGTTAAGCAGCACTGGGCGCTGGGCGGTCAAAGATGGGTGACCGCTCCGTGTGGATGTTGACGAAGTGGACGCGCTGGAGCTGCGACGCCCCCATGAACATAGGAGGACACTGGGGCGTTGGTGGCTCTGGCAGACTAGGAGGTCAAGCGTTTTGGGATGCCTTCCTTCAACCAAGAAGGAAGAACGACGATGAGGCTGCACCTTAGTAATTCGAAAGAGACCCCCGAGGCACCTCATAACGTCGAGAGATCAACCGTGGGGTTTTAGTCGATAAGAGTCCGACACTACTCAGTTGATGTGGCGAGACACAACACTGAGTGTCCATGAGGATTTCCCCACGTATAAAAAAAAAAAAAGGCTGAAAGGAGCAGGAAACTTCCATGGGCCATGGGGTTCATCAATATTCCTTAGGTCCTTCAATCAAATAGTTACTCGGAAGAAGGCGTACTTCGCCATGATCATGGACATTTACGGAGCACGTGCGTGGTGGGCGTATGAAAAGATGACAAAGGGATGCTTGAGTGAGAAAGTCCATTAATCGTCGGTTGTTAATCGAGAGTCTCGTTGCGAGAAGTTTATTAGTTGCGAGTCGTAGTTGAGGGAGAGTTGCTAGCGATTTGGTTAATTAGTAGCTGGCGAGTTTTCCTGACTCGTTAATTGTTAGTTGCGAGTTGTGAATTATCAATTTAGTTGTCTTAGTTATATCACGTTGCCGCATTAAATTCAAATTAAATAGCCATCCTGTTTATCCGCTGTAAATAAATCCATCTATCGATAAATTTATCATACAAAATAGAGATCACTAGTAATCCTGATTTCTATAATTCTGATTTCTATAATTCTGATAATTCTATCATATTGATAATAAACATATATTTGACTTATTTCTAGTAGTTCAAGCGTTCCATATCATACAGTAAGATTTTTTAGGAAACGACTCATTGCGTTGTTTTAATAGCCATTCTTCCGGAACAGTATTAGCAAATTTCCTGTGTCTAAAATTTCCACACACCAATTCGCTAAACGCGGTTCACAACGTCAGAGAATAACAACTCACCGTTATATTCCATGCAAGGACATTGAATCGGACTAAAAATTACTCTGTTTACTTGAACACATATCAGCAAATAGCTATTACACAATGACTCAAGAAGAAAGATAAAGCAAAGAAAAAACTTACTATGGTTTGGTAGGACGATATCCTATTACGATTCAGTTTTTTTCTTCACCTCGAAATCCGCCGTGTATTTTAGCAGAGGAACAGGCCACTGTTACCACGGTAACAATTATTCGTAATACGCGCAACTAGACTCGAGTCAGAAGGAATCTTTAAAATTGTGCAAGTTGGAGGCAAGGCTGTGACGACGAGAAAAAATAACAGGAAACTAAAGCCTTTTCACGCTCGTTCGCAGGAAGTTTCGTACGTGTAACTGCCTCTATACGCGAATGCTTGACGCGAATTCCGTATACTCTCTAAATATTCAGAAGACGCCGCTCCTGGAACGTTGCTCTCGTTATCAGTGAAAGTTGCACGTTATAAATAAGTATGTGTGCGAACGGTGTACAGGTATAACGTGTCGGCAAAGGCGCTTGAAGAACATCAGGCGATAGAGCTGCTTTTGAAAACGGAACATCGCTTTTAGAGGACGCAATCAATTTTGAACGAAGCATAATAGAACAGAACTTATTTATTAAAATGTACATTGCCACGTCTTGCTGTCCGCGCGAGCCGCAACGCGAACTGAGAAAGGAATGCGTCATGACTGGCGAATTGCGCGAGTCACAACTGTCGGGAAATGGAATTAAAAAGACAACATTTAAAGACAATAATAAATATGACACGTACAATTGCTTTAATATCGCAATAAATTTATAAACAAATACACAACATTATTATCGAACAAAATTGAAATCTAACTAAGAACATCGAAATCGTAACATCATATTGTTAGATAATGACGAATGATCGAAGCTTTTTTAATTCGAAGGTAATTTCACTTTTAAACGCAACCTGTGGGAACATTTGACGTTTACTTATGTTTCAAACTTTTCGCCATAGAAAATTACAAGTAAAACAGCGAAAACAGAGATCAACAAATCTATCGAAACTAAGAAAATATATACTTAATTGATAATTCTATAAATACTATAATCATTCCTACAAAGTTAGTTATAATTAGACTCTTTCTTTAAATAAATACGATACGCCTGACATATCATTTCTATAAAACAATACGGTATCTCGCAAACAAGTAACGAGTGTTTTACAAAGTTCGATAATTATAAACTAACGATATAATGGACGAAGTCTTAACTTCGTAACTTAGTAAGTTTGTCATGTATCTCAGTAAAATTAACTTTGAATGAGCAATATTATATTGAAACAAATAATATAAATATATCTATATACATAATACTTAAAATATTTATTTATATCGAATAAGACCTATATTTATATAACAATTGATAATTTTTTTTATTTCTCCATGTTCGACCGTATCGCAGGGAGACGCGTTCGCGACATAACGCGTCAACGAGAATGATAAACTTCCGTCTCGATATGGTAATTGACGCCATGAATTAGCCGATTCCATATTTCGGTTAAGATAAAATGAGTGGTTTGAATGATCGTAACACTGAATTAACATTTTAAATATACTCTTTATTTCCAACAACTTTTGGGACTTGAGTGCCTGCGTGTAGTGCTGCGAAAAATGTAAAAGTTTTTAGAGCGAATAGTTGCACGCAAGTTAATGTTTCTTCGGTTCGATGAGTTAGTAGCAACTTAAGGCCTTCTGATCGTGATGTCCAGTGATGCTGAGGTCTATAAGGAAAACTAGCGATGGATGCTGGCCCCTCCTCAACGTTGGCTCGTGGATGGAAGTCATCTTCGAACATCTAACATGAGAAAACTGGCTTTTGCCGTGTTTTACCGGAATGAACAATTTCCCCAAGGAGCATTTCGATTTGAAACATGCATTATATAAATTAATCTGGACAATAAGTAAAAATCTAAATCTCAGGACTGCAATTAACGATTCCTTAGCTTTGTTGCGGGTCCCAACAAGTATGTTTGAGCACCTGTTGGCCATCTTGACCGCAGGATGCATTATAGTGTATGGTAGGGTCACAGAAAGTAACATTACTCATGGAAAACGAAAAAACATGAGAGGTCCTGAATACAGGCCGAAAATAATAGAATGTTATTAATATGAAATCCCAACAATGCTTCATCTTTTCTGCAACGATTCTCAGCATACTGAAAATCTCACTGAGTAGCAGGCATCGCCAGAGCTTCAAGGTTCGTTAAGGATTTCTTTTCAAGACCATTCGATTTCCAGCAGCGTTTCACAGTGCAGCGATTTATTAATCGTAAACTATTCCATGATTAGCTGAACCGCAATTAACGGATTCGTGCACGATGCTAACGGTCGCATCTCCCGAGGCGGTTTTCGCTTTTACATAGTCAATTATATAGTCAACGGCAACGTCGCGATGAAGAAATAGAAGAAATCGAACCGGTAAGATGACCCACCATCATGGTTGTGATAAACGGATTTAAGTGGAATACTATTAATTGATAACTATCCAATCGAAGATAAGTTTAATTACAAAGGAACACCGATGTACGTATACCGCGTGGGCGTGTTACGCCGGCATGGTGGAGCGCAGGATTCCTGGAGCGCTGTCGGAAATCGCGGCGGGATAGCGAATTAACGAGCTCTTTCAAACCGTCTGCAACCGCGCGGCAAACTATCGCGCACCTTGGGAAACGTGTTGTTTCACTCTTATGCCATCGTTTCGGGATGCGGCTAACTGCACAAGGCAGAAAACATCATTTCTGTGAATGCGTGTAAGATACAGTGCTGCTAACCGGCAGGAAAATTTAGAAACCGAAAGATTTCTACAATTACGTGTTTCAGTTCTTGGAAATTGTGCGATTTACTGGTGATTTATTTTTTTTTTTTTTTTTTTTAGATATTTAGATATCTAGTAAAATCAAATTTTGATTTTATTGGTGACATTATTAAGAAGCAAGAAAGATTATAGAGGACAAGTTTCTACAACCGCGTTTCAATCCAAGAGTTTGAATGTTTCAACGAAATTCCAAGCAATGTAGGGCCGACACTTGTAACCTTAAATATGAGTTCTAAAATAGAAATATCATATGACTACGGTGGCGACGTGGATATAGTATATGACTACAAATCCAAAGCACCTGTGTTCAAATCCTAGTCGTAATTTTCCTAGTTTACACGATTCCGACCGATGGGTCCGGGACTGGAGGGGAGGAGCGATCAAAACAAACCACACGTAAGCGATCATGTCCGTGGGCAGAATGAGATGTTCCCGCTGAAGCAAGCAGTTGTGATGAATAGAACTTAAGTTAGTTTTAATAGTGGAGTTCAATGCTCCGTTTTAAAAGACTGATGGTTCACATATCGGGGAAACATATCATACATCTATAGGATCAGGCTGTGTTCCCGGGCACGAAAACAATACATATCTGAAAGGCGGGATATCGAAATCCACGAAATAAGGCTGCGTGTGGGATCGGTACCTCCAGAAATTCCAAAGGAAGGACGTGGGAATTAGAGATTATCTTGCGACTAGGGTGTGAGCACGGTGTTCTGGGTGGACTAGCCGTTTACTATCGCCAAGGGCTCGTGCTTTCCTTCGTTAGCTATGGAAGTGGGAGTACGAGCCCCCCGTAGGCTCTAGTTTTGCCATCCTTCCTATATTTCTTTTTTTTACTAAAATTTAACTTTGTTAGAGATAGAAAAATACGCTAAGGTCGGAAGTGACTTGAAAAAGCAGGGCTAAGCACAAATCGTTGCACAAATTAAAGGGACGAAATTAATTGTACGTATGTACTTATTGTTACAATTATTGCATACTGATGGAAGCTAGAAAGTGTAGCGACACAAGGCCGTAGAAAAAGATACAGAGTTGAAACGCACGTGTTGGTCACATGGCTGGCGAAACGATGTGAGATGCCAGGATGTCATAAAAAAACCGTGGGATTTTACGAAGAGCGCCAGGGCCTTCGGTAAGGAAAAAGTACTCGGCCACTCTGGAAGAAATTTTCTCTTCCGAGAACCTCGGCACCATATAAAAAAGGGAAACGAAGAAAGCTCGTGGCAGAGAATGCGAAACTAGAGTCAGAGGCCGGCTTAGGCAACAAGCGCTAGCAACATTAATAAACGCATTGTTAAATTGGTACACTGTATATTCCTTTGGCACCCGTCACGTCTGATACCTCAAAGCGGAGTCAATCGCGGTTACACTGCAGTTATGGCACGAGCGACTTTGACATCAACATGTCAGAAATGTTGCATTTCTTAAAGAATTTGAGTATAAAAGTTGTAGACGACAAATAGTTTCTGTGTTTTAAGTCGACCAAAGGTCGTCCGCGCCATTCCTGGAGTATGGACTCATACTGGCTGTTCGCATATCGTGTCCGCCCCCCAGCTACTAACACAGCCCAGGGGACGGAGCGCATAGATGTTGGTTGCGCCGCTTGGAAAAACCCTGCCCTCTCGTTTGCGATCATCGAACAAGTTGAACCTTACCCTTGCGGGGGCAGCTCGCTTAGCCGGTGCCGCGCGCAATGCACGCACCGTTACCAGCGGGGCCCACGAGGAGGCGGAGCTGCCAGCATAAAGCTTTGGTCCCAGCAGGTTGGCTAACCCTAGCCGATTATAACCTGCACCGTCACAGTCCCCAGAACCTGGGTTCCGCCTGCACGGACGGTCGCAGGGAAAGTTGTAGACGACAGTAACTTTTTCTGTGAAGGTTGCACGTATGGGAGACATCATAGGTCGAGTTTTCACGAGGAAGTTAAGCATACAACTAAATCTCGCCTAATTATATGTGTATGTGGATCTATGCAAGTCGAGTCATTAGGCAAGAAACTTTTATATTTTAACGTTTAAAGGTGATTTTCCACAATTCACAAAGATTTACTTACGACACAAATCCGAAGTAATTGAAAAACTAAAAGCATTTTGCCTAGAAGTTGGAAACCAATTCCATTGTGAAATCAAAGAAACTCATAGTGGTGGAGGGAAAGGAATTAAAAATAATGAAATTGAAAGATTTCTAAGAAGCAAGAGGATTAGACATACAATTAACGTCCCATACACTCTTGAACAAAATGTTGTCTCAGAAAGGGAAAATATTCGGAAGTAAATCTACCGTTGTGTTTATGGGCCGAAGCCATGAACACCGCAGTGCATGTCATTAACAAAAAGGAACCGACGAGACAGGCCAATAAAATGCCGTATGAATTGTAGTATGGGAAACCGTTGGGTTTAGAAAATTTTAGAGTTTTCGGTACTGCGTGCATATCTGGATTAACACTCTACATATAATTATACTTATACTTGCTTAAATATATTTCTATAACACAGTCATCCTAACACAATCTATTCAGATAATCTCAACAGTTTCAACGGACAACAAGACTTTTAATATTTTAGTAAAATTCCAAGCGGTACAGGGCCGACACTTGTAACCTTAAGTATGAGTTCTAGAATAGAAATATCATATGACTACGGTGGCGACGTGGATATAGTATACGGCTACAAATCCAAAGCACGCGAGTTTCATATCCTAGTCGTAATTTTCCTCGTTTACACGATACTTGCAGATGGGCTTAATTCCGCGGCTGGAAGGGAAAATCTAATTTCGATCGAAAAAGCACACGTCAGCGGCCAAAATTGTGAGGAGATGTACCCCATAACAAAAAAACATTGTGAAATATGGGACAAACATATGTACAGTTAATTAGAATAGTAACAAAAACGCTTCTAGACAGTACTATTACATGTTAGTTAAAATTATACGATAAAACATATATAAACGTGGAGAACGAGTGATCCGAACAACAAGAACATCATATATGAAAAGCAGGATATCGATGTCCGCTAAATAACGCTGAGTGTGGGATCGAAACACGCGGAAAGCCCAGAAGAAGGACGTGAAAATAAAGGATCACTGCGACTAGGGTGTGAGCACCGCCTTCTGGATGAAGTAGCTGTATACGATGCGCCAGGGCCCAAACATGGGTTCTTTCCCAGGTCCCCTTGTAAGGGCCCAGCCGTAGGCTCTAGTTTTGCAGTAATTCCTATATTTCTTTTTTTTACAAAAGTTTAACTTTGTTAGCTATAGAAAAATAAGATTAAGTCGGAAGTGACTCGACGGAGCACGGTTAAACAAAAAGAATGGTACAAAGGAAAGAAGCGAAATTAATAATATGTATGTACTTATTGATACAGCTAGTGCATAATGACAAAAACTAGAAGGGAAAATCTTTTTATAGCGTCCAAAAACTGCGACACGTTAAACCGTTATAAAAAATTTACTTAAATTTTATAGCAGTAATGGGCACCGAGAAAGTAGAAGAATCAATCAAAAGTATACAGAAATGCATTTTGGAACAATGTTCTTGTAAAAATTTCAAAATAGCAGCATTCATTCTTGACAAACATTCTTACTAAATTCTTGTAAAAAATTTTACACTAAAAAATGTACACTAAATTGATCGAGCTTTAATTTATCGTCTTGTAAAATTCATCACAATAAGCAGCATTCTTGATTATAGACAGATCGTAACTGTAACACATGAGACGCTCTAAATACAGGCTCCAAACAGTAGAATACCACTGCTACGAAAGCGCAAGGATGTAACATCTCATGTGCATGGATTCTCAGCATAGAGAAAATCTCATTTTGTAGTACGCATCATCAGAGGTTCTTTAAGGATTTCGTTTCAAAATCATTGGCTTTCCAGCAGCGTTGTACGGCACAGCGATTTATTAATCTTAAACTACCCCATGGCTGGCTGAACCACAGTTAACGGATTCGCGCACGATGTTCTTATAGGATCGCATCTGGCGAGTCAGTTTCCACTTTTACATGGTCAATTTTATAGTCAACGACAACGTCGCAGTGAAGAAATAGAAGAAATTGAACCGGTAGGATGACCCACCATCATGGTTGCGATAAACGAATTTAAGTGGAATACTATTAATTATTAAATATCCAATGGAAGATAAGTTTAATTACAAAGGAACGCTGATGTAGGTATATCGCGTGGGTATGTTACGCCGACAAGATCGAGCGCAGGAATCATGGAGCGCTGTCAGAAATTGCGGCGGAATAGCGAACTAACTAGCTCTTTCAAACCGTCCGCAACCGCGCGGCGAACTATCACGCACCCTGGGAAACGTGTTGTTTCACTCTGATGCCATCCCTTCGAGATGCAGCTAACTGTACAACACAGAAAACATCATCTGAATCATCATTGTGAATGCTTCCACGATACCGTGCTTGTAACCAGCGTCGAGATTTGGAAAGGGAAAGATTTCTACCATCACGTGTTTCAGTTCTTGGAAGTTGTACGACTTACTCGTGTCTTCATGTGATTTTTTTAGATATTTTGGTATCTAGTGAAATCAAATTTTGACTTTATTGGTAACATTATTAACAAGGAGGAAATGATTAGAAAGGGCAGGTTTCTACGACCGCGTTTTAATCCTTGAATATCGTACGACATGCTTTTTGTTTTATTTTATAATAAAAAAAATAAAATTGTGTAATAAAGGGAAGATGCGATACAAAACAAGTTTTAATTCAGTTATATCATCGAATTTTAGATCTAAATCGCGCTTTCAACGGATAAAGAAAGTTTGAATGTTTCAACGAAATTCCAGGCAATGTAGGGCCGACACTTGTAACCTTAAATATTAGTTCTAAAATAGAAATATCATATGACTACGGTGGCGACGTTGCTCCTGTATACGACTACAAATCCAAAGGACTGGTGTTCAAATCCTAGTCGTAATTTTCCTAGTTTACACGAAATTACGGATGGGCCTCTCCCGGGGCTGGAGGGGAAGACCACCAACACCGACCAAAACAAGGAAGCCGTCAGCGGTCAAAGTCGGACAGAGATGTGCCGCCAATAGCTCATCAAGCGCTGTGACAACAATAAACATTAAGGAAACAGATACCAAAGACATACCAAATATAGTTCATAAGATAGATATAAGGAAGTGTGACTAACCCCATCTAACACCCAACTAACATTAACCTAAGCTGAAATTAATCCACACTAACCCTATCCGAACCCCGGATCGGAGCACTAACACTCCGAAAGCGGTACATGGATGTCTGCAAAACAACGCTGATGAGGGATCGGGACCTCTGCAGGAAGCCCGGAAGAAGGACGTGGAAACATAGGATCACTGCGACTGGATTTGAACACCGCCTTCTGGGTGAATAGCTCGTATACCTTTCGCCCGGGCCCGAACATCGGTTCTTTCGCCGGTCCCCTTGTAAGGGCCCAGCCGTAGGCTCTAATTTTGCCATTGGTCCTATAATATTTCCATTTTTTTTTTACTCAGATTTAACTTTGTTAGCGATAGAATAATAAGATTAGATCGGAAGTGACTCGAAAGAGCACGGTTAAACAAAAAGCATGGTACACAGGAAAGAGGTAAAATTAGTCTGTATGTACTTATTGATACAGCTATTGCATAGTGACGAAAACTAGAAGGGAAAATCTTTTTATAGCGTCCAAGAACTGCGACACGTTTAACCGTTGCAAAAAATTTGCCTAAATTACATAGGAGTAATGGGAATCGAGAAAGTAGAAGAATGAATCAAAAATATACAGAAATGCATTTTCGTACAGAATTCTTGTTCTAAAAATTTAAAAAATGTAGCAGTCAGTATTGATAAACTTTCTTACCAAATTATTGCTAGAGTAAAATTAATAAAATTTAGAGTAAAATTAATAAAAACTAAATTGATCTAGCATTCATCTATCGTCTTGTACAATTGCTCACGATAAGCAGCATTCTTGATCATAGACAGATGGTAACTGTTATATTAACATGATCTACGACGTAACACTACCCATGAAAAACGAAAAAACATGAGACGCTCTAAATACAGGCTCCAAGGAGTAGAATATCACAGCTACGAAAGCGCAACCATGTAACATCGATTCTCAGCATAGGGAAAATCTCACTCAGTAGCGCACATTATCAGAGGTTCGTTAAGGATTTCGTTTCAAAACCACATGATTTCCAGTAGCGTTGTATGGTAGCGACTTATTAATCGTAAACTATCTCATGGCTGGCTGAACCGCAATTAACGGGTTGGTGCACGATGTCGTTACACGGTGACATCTGACCGGGAAGTTTCCCTTTTTATATGATCAATTTTACAGTCAACAGCAATGTCGCGATGAAGAGACAGAGGAAATCGAACGTATAAGACGACCCAGTATCATGGTTACGATAAAGGGATTTAAGTAGAATGCTATTAATTATTAACTATCCAATCGAAGATAAGCTTAGTTACAAAGAAACACCGATGTAGGCATACCGCGTGGGCTACGGTAACAATTATGGAAAAAGTTGAAATACTGGCAAAAGAAGATCCAGCGCTGAAGAATCAGATGACAATAGTGCTAAACATCTAAAAAACATTTTATAAAGGTTGGAAAGTTATTCGAGAGGAAACGTGGGATTACGACAAAAAATAACCGTCGCTACCCAGCTCCCAATCCCAAAGGAGGATAGGAAGAAGACAAAAAGGCTCATCAGCTCAGGGACTCAAACAGATCCTGCGCTGATTGGAAACTACCACGAAAGGGGAAAGGGACATCACCTTTGGAGGATTAAAAGACAAGTCTAATAAAAAAAGCCTAGGCAGGGTAAGCCTACATACGCGGAGATGTGTATCGGTAGGGAAGACGTACGCGGCAGTGACGGTAACAATAGGACAGTTGATACAGGTACCGAATGATCAACAGTGAACAGACGGAGAAGGACAAGTAGCGTACCGGATAGGGGAATTAAACGCTCCCGAAAGCGTTAAGATTAATAGACCGCAATCTAAGAAAAGAACACAAACCCGAAGAAGAAGCGAATCTCTCGTGGTAAAACGCGATGAGGACAAAACTCGATAGGGGCTTGCAGGAATATAGTAGGAGCAAAAAGCGCAATACAAAAAACAACTGGAGCGAGGAAAACTAGGGCCGGTCACATACTCATAGAATTAAGTAACAAAACTCCGGCAAATGAAGTGGCCGAAAGGTTGAAATAGACAATAACCCAGGAAACACAGATTACCTCTTTATTAAATAGGGTGACACATTGAGAATTATAAGTAAATTATTTTGGCGTGGTACTGTTACTTGGATTATAAGAGTTTATAGTACGTTTGATTCTAGTTGAATCTAATGCTTCAATCTAAAGGGTATTGTCTTTTTAGTCTGCGGATCTGATCCGTCGTGCCAAGTAATTTGGTAACTAATGGGTTTTGGTGGATGTTAAGTCTTATATTATATGTGTTTTTGAACTTGGATATTTCTTCTTTAACTGTGGGTATCTTAAGGTCGCGATGTATTGTTTCGTTGTCAACATACCAAGGTGCATCTAGTAAGGATCTTGGAGTTTCTGATTGGAATCGTTGGATCCCATAGGTCCAAACAGGTTTTAATATGGCTTTAGACAGCAGGGATCGAAATTGCAAGAGGATTTATTCGACATTCTTCTGAAAGACCGCTTTTACCAATACGTTCTTACTTGTGATTTTGAGAAGGTATTCCGACAATGCCTCCTCCGTTCAGAAGACCGAAAGTATCAACAAATCTTGTGGCGCAACGCTAACCGGGAGGTCGGAACATACAAACTCAACGCATTGACATTCGGGTTGTCAGCTATCAGGTGCTTCAAACAATTGGCCGACGACGAGAGACATCGATTCCCGCGAGCCTCGTCGGTTCTGCAGCGAGATTTTTACGTAGATGGCGCCCTCATCGGAGCTGCTACGAAGGACGAAGCACTGTCGCTCAGAGCGGAACTCACCGAACTTCTCCAACTAGCCGTTTTGAATGTACACAAATGGGCGTGCAATGAACAGGAACTGCTACAAGGACTATCCGAACAAGATACAAACGAAAAACTACAGCTGGGTAAATCTCAAACATTAAAAACTCCTGGTATTTTTTGAAATTCCTCCGACGATACAATCCTCCATGCGATCGAGGTCAGATCCAATACTTCCCGAATTACGAAGCGCTCCACTTGCTCGCGCCAGTGATCGTTCAAGCCAAGATGCTCCTTCAACGAGTCTGGGCATCGAAGGTAGATTGAGACGAGTCCCTTCCAGCTGAATTACACACTGAGTGGAACAGATACCATGCACAGGTGCCATTATTAAATAATATAAGATTCCCGCGTAAGGCCATCATCGAATCCGCAACAGAGATTGAGCTGTACGGCTTCTGTGACGCCAGCGAGAAGGCATATGGGGCCTGCATTTACCTCCGAATCACTAACCTTGG
The DNA here is from genome assembly GCA_014737525.1 of Bombus difficillimus. Classification (NCBI taxonomy): domain Eukaryota; kingdom Metazoa; phylum Arthropoda; class Insecta; order Hymenoptera; family Apidae; genus Bombus; species Bombus difficillimus. The sequence continues at coordinate 1,434,459 of JACXIT010000140.1, read as the reverse complement.
CAACCAAGCCTGGACGCGACTCCTCACTGAGCGATGAATGGTAGCACCGCTCAAATCTCTGACCATTACACGGCTCGAGTAATGGTCGCCATGTATTGTTTCGTTGTCAACATACCAAGGTGCATCTATTAAGGATCTTAGAGTTTCTGATTGGTAAGCTGGAATGGTAAGCGGAGCACTTCTTCTCACGTCCTTAACGATAAAGGTCTTTCGGATCGTATATCGGACTGATTCCACCATCTTCCTCCACTGGATCAAGTCCTCGTCTCACGCGTTAAAAACCTTTGTTCATCGTCCGGACAGCTACTGTGCAGACGGCAACGGAAGCTTCAATTAATTCTACTCATTGATAATTTTCATGGGTACCCTCTCAACGAGGGCAGGATGTTACGTCCCGTGGCCTTCGATACGCTCATCTCTAGTTTTCCTCCGTGGTATCATCGTCACAGAAGTTAGTTGGCTTTGCGTTGTTAACTTCTTCGCGATTGCTTCTTCGTATCTCCGCGAACGGTCGAACAGTGATGCTTTATGCTACACCGGTATGGGCCAACGACATAGCAATAAAGAGAAGTAAGAATATTTTGAATATGGCGCAAAGGACGGCGCTAATTCGAACATTTATCGCCTAAGGACAGTTTCCCACGCAGTACTGGGAGTACTTACAGGCACAATGCCGATACGCTTTAAAGCAGAGCTGCGTGCGGAAAATGACAAAATACGAAAGACGGGATACCAGGACCAATATGATACCCGCTCAAGAACAAGAAGTACAATCAATGTATGTTATCAAAGAGAATTAGGGGAATAGACCAACGGATGGAGGAAAGATGGAAGGAAGAATGGCTCTCTTACAGAAAGAATAATTGGACCACGAGGCTGATTGACGACTCTTGCATTTTTAAGAATAATAAAATGAACATCGATTATTATACCATGCAGATCTTGGGTGGTACATTGGTAATGGTATATTCAATGAATATCGGAATAGGAAAGAGACACACTCAAGATGCTGGAATTGTAACGCCGAAGGTGATGATGTAGAGCATGCCTTGTTCAATTACCACAGGTAGATTAACGAAAGAACCCTACTGGAAAATTGCGTAAGCAAAACACTGACAACCAACAGTATTATAGAAGTCTAGTAGTATATGTCATCAAAACGTTAGACACGTTAGCGATTTTTAAAGAATTTAAATATGAAAGTTGTAGACGACATCTAGTGTGTCTTTTGGTAAGGGGTTCATTTCTGAGCGTAGTCGCCATATTGGACCCGAGCACCCGTAGGTACATAGGGGTTGGGGTTACGCCCAACCAGCGCACAAGGTACCTAGTACCCTGCTACCTGAATTAGTTAAGCCTACAGGAGCTGTCACTCGTCTCAGGTCGAACGGGGCGCTTTCAAAGCCCTACCGTCTCTCCAGGACGGTTACGGAGCAGGTGGGACGCTGCTCACCCGCCGACGGCCATTCGGGGCAACCAACACCCCTTAAATCGACCATCTTATCAGCATTTGGCCACCAAGCACTGTCACCACGAGTCCAACGCAAATTGGCCGAACTGAGGGATCTCAACTCCCTCCGGGCTTTATACTCGACCCCCGTGGTACCATCTTTAGTCACTGGTGGGACTATCGTGTGGATGTACGGCCACGTCACTGCCGGTCGGCAACCTGCTAACCGAGCTCGACAGTTCCAGATGGGACTCGCGTAAGCGGGGGCCTCAAGGCAACGGGCATCGGTCAATGCCGACAGTCCGGTCCCGGGACATACCCCGACAGTCCCGCCCTTGGCTTCAGGATCGTGGGTGCGCTACTACCCAAGGCCACATAGAGAGAAGATAACCGTACTTAAACGCCTTACACTCCCGGCGACCTTCCCTGCGGTGTACATAGGGGACTCACGTAAGCGGGACGCTTGTCCTGACGGTCCCCCCTGGCTTCGGGACCGTGGGTTTGCCAGCCCCCATAGACTCACATAAGCGAGTCCTCCCTGCGGAAAGTTGTAGACGACAGATGCTTTTCTGTGAAGGTTGCGCGTGTGGGAGACATCATAGGTCGAGTTTTCACGAGGAAGTTAAGCGTGCAACTAAACCTCGCCTAATTATATACACGGGTGTATGTGGATCTACGCAAGTCGAGTCATTAGGCAAGAAACTTTTATATTCTTACGTTTAAAGGTGATTTTTCACAATTCACAAAGATTTACTTCTTACGACACAAATCCGAAGTAATTGAAAAACTAAAAGCCTTTTGCCTAGAAGTTGGAAACCAATTCCATTGTAAAATCAAAGAAACTCATAGTGGCGGAGGGAAGGGAATTAAAAATAATTAAGTTGAAAGATTTCTAAGAAGCAAGAGGATAAAACATGCAATTAACGTCCCATACACTCTTGAACAAAATGGCGTCTCAGAAAGGGAAAATATTCGAAAGTAAAACTACCGTTGTGTTTATGGGCCGAAGACATGAACACCGCAGTGCATGTCATTAACAAAACGGGTCCGTCGAGACAGGCCAATAAAATGCCGTATGAATTGTGGTATGGAAATCCGTTAGGTTTAGGAAATTTTAGAGTTTTCGGTACCGAGTGCTTCGCACATATTCCTGCGGATAAGAGAAGAAAACATGATAAAAAGGTGAAAAAAGGATATTTATTAGGCTATCTAGATGAGAGACAAGAGTATCGCGTGTACGTGTCGAGTTGTAATATTCAGCCGCGACGTAATATTTAAGCCCGAACTAGTATCGATGAGAGTTGTTAAATTAAGTTTGCCGAAAAATATCAAACGCGAAGATATGTATGCGCAGTGCGATGATGTACGTAGGTCTGAAAGTGCAGGGAGAGAGCATAAAACCATAAAACAACCTCATAGAGCTGACGAGAATGTGAGAAAATTGAGAGATAGACGTGCGGTCAAACGACCCGATTTTTACGGTCGCACCATGTAGTACGTAGCGGACAAATTTCCCGGTGAACTTTAACGAAACGAGGAGGTCCAAAAAGAGAGAGCTATGGCAAAAGGCTGTGCGTGGCGATATGAAAACGCATCATGAAAATAAGATATAGATTCTTGTAAAGAAGCCAAAAACTCAGAAAATATTCAGTAAAATGAGTTTTAACTGTGAAGTTAAATTCAGAATTTCATCAAAGAAGTAAACATATCGACGTAAAATATCATTTCTTGCGAGATTTGTACAATATGACCCACCATCATGGTTGCGATAAACCGATTTAAATGGAATGCTATTAATTATTAACTATCCAATGGAAGATAAGTTTAATTACAAAGGAACGCTGATGTAGGTATATCGCGTGGGTATGTTACGCCGACAAGATCGAGCGCAGGAATCATGGAGCGCTGTCAGAAATTGCGGCGGAATAGCGAACTAACTAGCTTTTTCAAACCGTCTGCAACCGCGCGGCAAACTATCACGCACCCTGGGAAACGTGTTGTTTCACTCTGTTGCCATCGCTTCGAGATGCAGCTAACTGTACAAGGCAGAAAACATCATCTGAATCATCATTGTGAATGCTTCCACGATACCGTGCTTGTAACCAGCGTCGATATTTGGAAAGGGAAAGATTTCTACCATCACGTGTTTCAGTTCTTGGAAATTGTACGACTTACTCCTGTTTTCATGTGATTTTTTTAGATATTTTGGTATCTAGTGAAATCAAATTTTGATTTTATTGGTAACATCATTAACAAGGAGGAAATGATTAGAAAGGGCAGGTTTCTACGACCGCGTTTTAATCCTTGAATATCGTACGACATGCTTTTTGTTTTATTTTATAATAAAAAAAATAAAATTGTGTAATAAAGGGAAGATGCGATACAAAACAAGTTTTAATTCAGTTATATCATCGAATTTTAGATCTAAATCGCGCTTTCAACGGATAAAGAGAGTTTGAATGTTTCAACGAAATTCCAGGCAATGTAGGGCCGACACTTGTAACCTTAAATATTAGTTCTAAAATAGAAATATCATATGACTACGGTGGCGACGTTGCTCCTGTATACGACTACAAATCCAAAGGACTGGTGTTCAAATCCTAGTCGTAATTTTCCTAGTTTACACGAAATTACGGATGGGCCTCTCCCGGGGCTGGAGGGGAAGACCACCAACACCGACCAAAACAAGGAAGCCGTCAGCGGTCAAAGTCGGACAGAGATGTGCCGCCAATAGAGCTCATCAAACGCGCTAGTGACAAAAATAGATTTTAAGGCGACTGATTGTGGAGAGATGCTCCACAACAAAAGACATTCCATATATAGTTCGTAAGATAGGACTTAAGGAAGTGTGAACTAACCCAATCTAACACCCAACTAACATAACCTAAGCCGAAATTAATCCACACTAACCCTATCCGAACCCCGGATCGGAGCACTAACACTCCGAAAGCGGTACATGGATGTCTGCAAAACAACGCTGATGAGGGATCGGGACCTCTGCAGGAAGCCCGGAAGAAGGACGTGGAAACATAGGATCACTGCGACTGGGTTTGAACACCGCCTTCTGGATGAATAGCTCGTATACGTTTCGCCAGGGCCCGAACATTGGTTCTTTGACGGGTCCCCTTGTAAGGGCCCAGCCGTAGGCTCTAATTTTGCTTGTAGTTCCTATAATATTTCCATTTTTTTTTCTTTTTATTCAAATTTAACTTTGTTAGCGATAGAATAATAAGATTAGATCGGAAGTGACTCGAAAGAGCACGGTTAAACAAAAAGCATGGTACACAGGAAAGAGGTAAAATTAATATGTATGTACTTATTGATACAGCTATTGCATAGTGACGAAAACTAGAAGGGAAAATCTTTTTATAGCGTCCAAGAACTCCAACACGTTTAACCGTTATAAAACATTTACTTAAATTTTATAGCAGTAATGGGCACCGAGAAAGTAGAAGAATGAATCAAAAATATACAGAAATGCATTTTCGTACAGAATTCTTGTTCTAAAAATTTAAAAAATGTAGCAGTCAGTATTGATAAACTTTCTTACCAAATTATTGCAAGAGTAAAGTTAATAAACTTTAGAGTAAAATTAATAAAAGCTAAATTGATCCAGCATTCATCTATCGTCTTGTACAATTGCTCACGATAAGCAGCATTGTTGATCATAGACAGATCGTAACTGTTATATTAACATGATCTACGACGTAACACTACCCATGAAAAACGAAAAAACATGAGACGCTCTAAATACAGGCTCCAAACAGTAGAATATCACAGCTACGAAAGCGCAACGATGTAACATCGATTCTCAGCATAGGGAAAATCTCACTCAGTAGCGCACATTATCAGAGGTTCGTTAAGGATTTCGTTTCAAAACCACATGATTTCCAGTAGCGTTGTACGGTAGCGACTTATTAATCGTAAGCTATCTCATGGCTGGCTGAATCGCAATTAACGGGTTGGTGTACGATGTCGTTACACGGTGGCATCTGACCAGGACGTTTCCCTTTTTATATGATCAATTTTACAGTCAACAGTAATGTGGCGATGAAGAGATAGAGGAAATCGAACGTATAAGACGACCCAGTATCATGGTTGCGATAAACGGATTTAAGTAGAATACTATTAATTATTAACTATCCAATCGAAGATAAGCTTAGTTACAAAGAAACACCGATGTAGGTATACCGCGTGGGCTACGGTAACAATTACGGAAAAACTTGAAATCCTGGCAAAAAGAGATCTAGCACTGAAGAATTAAATGACAATAGTGCTAAACATCTAAAAAACATTTTATAGAGGTTGGAAAGTTATTCAAAAGGAAACGTGGGATTCCGACAAAAAATAACCGTCGCCACCCAGATAATCCCAAAGGAGGGTAGGAAGAAGACAAAAAGTCTCATCAGCTCAGGGACTCAAACAGATCCTGCGCTGATTGGAAATCTACCACGAAAGGGGAAAGTGATATCACCTTTGGAGGATTAAAAGACAAGTCTAATAAAAAAAAGCCTAGGCAGGGTAAGCCTACATACGCGGAGATGTCTATCGGTAGCGAAGACGTACGCGGCAGTGACGGTAACAATAGGACAGTTGATACAGGTACCGAATGATCAACAGTGAACAGACGGAGAAGGACAAGTAGCGTACCGGATAGGGCAACGCAATTAAACGCTCCCGAAAACGCTAAGATTTATAGACCGCAATCTAAGAAAAGAACACAAACCCGAAGAAGAAGCGAATCTCTCGTGGTAAAACGCGATGAGGACAAAATTCGATAGAGGCTTGCAGGAATATAGTAGGAGCAAAGAGCGCGATACAAAAAACAACTGGAGCGAGGAAAGCTAGAGCCGGTCACATACTCATAGAATTAAGTAACAAAACTCCGGCAAATGAAGTGGCCGAAAGGTTGAAATAGACAATAACCCAGGAAACACAGATTACCTCTTTATTAAATAGGGTGACACATTGAGAATTATAAGTAAGTTATTTTGGCGTGGTACTGTTACTTGGATTATAAGAGTTTATAGTACGTTTGATTCTAGTTGAATCTAATGCTTCAATCTAAAGGGTATTGTCTTTTTAGTCTGCGGATCTGATCCGTCGTGTCAAGTAATTTGGTAACTAATGGGTTTTGGTGTTTGTTAAGTCTTATATTATATGTGTTTTTGAACTTGGATATTTCTTCTTTAACTGTGGGTATCTTAAGGTCGCGATGTATTGTTTCGTTGTCAACATACCAAGGTGCATCTATTAAGGATCTTGGAGTTTCTGATTGGAATCGTTGGATCCCATAGGTTCAAGCAGGTTTTAATATGGCTTTAGACAGCAGGGATCGAAATTGCAAGAGGATTTATTCGACATTCTTCTGAAAGACCGCTTTTACTAATACGTTCTTACTTGTGATTTTGAGAAGGTATTCCGACAATTCCTCCTCCGTTCAGAAGACCGAAAGTATCAACAAATCTTGTGGCCCAACGCTAACCGGGAGTTCGGAACATACAAACTCAACGCATTGACATTCGGGTTGTCAGCTATCAGGTGCTTCAAACAATTGGCCGACGACGAGAGACATCGATTCCCGCGAGCCTCGTCGGTTCTGCAGCGAGATTTTTACGTAGATGGCGCCCTCATCGGAGCTGCTACGTAGGACGAAGCATTGTCGCTCAGAGCGGAACTCACCGAACTTCTCCAACTAGCCGTTTTGAATGTACACAAATGCGCGTGCAACGACCAGGAACTGCTACAAGGACTATCCGAACAAGATACAAACGAAAAACTACAGCTGGGTAAATCTCAAACATTAAAAACTCCTGGTATTTTTTGAAATTCCTCCGACGATACAATCCTCCATGCGATCGAGGTCAGATCCAATACTTCCCGCATTACGAAGCGCTCCACTTGCTCGCGCCAGTGATCGTTCAAGCCAAGATGCTCCTTCAACGAGTCTGGGCATCGAAGGTAGATTGAGACGTTTGTCCTTGTATCGACAGAGAATAGAGACACAGAAGGGGTGTTTGGTGGGTAGAGATGCTATCATCTTGCGGAGGCTTACATTATCCAGTAGCGGATAAAAAAGGTGGAAAGCGCGGCGGTAGTAACATTAGTAGTAACATTAATAAACGCATTGTTAAATTGATAAGGTGTATATTCCTCTCGAACCCGTCACGTCTTACACATCAAAGCGGAGTCAAACGCGGTCACACTGGAGTTATGGCGAGAGCGGATATGTCATCAAAACGTTAGACCCGTTAGCGCTTTTTAAAGAATTTAAATATGAAAGTTGTAGACGACATCTAGTGTGTCTTTTGGTAAGGGCTTCATTTCTGAGCGTAGTCGCCATATTGGACCCGAGCACCCGTAGGTACATAGGGGTCGGGGTTACGCCCAACCAGCCCACAAGGTACCTAGTACCCTGCTACCTGAATTAGTTAAGCCTACAGGAGCTGTCACTCGTCTCAGGTCGAACGGGGCGCTTTCTAAGCCCTACCGTCTCTCCAGGACGGTTACGGAGCAGGTGGGACGCAGCACACCCGCCGACGGCCATTCGGGACAACCAACACCCCTTAAATCTGCCATCTTGCCAGCAGTTGGCCATCAAGCACTGTCACCACGAGTCCAACGCAAATTGGCCGAACTGAGGGATCGCAACTCCCTCCGGGATTTATACTCGACCCCCGTGGTACCATCTTTAGTCACTGGTGGGACTATCGTGTGGATGTACGGCCACGTCACTGCCGGTCGGCAACCTGCTAAACGAGCTCGACAGTTCCGGATGGGACTCGCGTAAGCGGGGGCCTCAAGGCAACGGGCATCGGTCAACGCCGACAATCCGGTCCCGGGACTTACCCCGACGGTCCCGCCCTTGGCTTCAGGATCGTGGGTGCGCTACTACCCAAGGCCACATAGAGAGAAGATAACCGTACTTAAACGCCTTACACTCCCGGTGACCTTCCCTGCGGTGTACATAGGGGACTCACGTAAGCGGGACGCTTGTCCTGACGGTCCCCCCCTGGCTTCGGGACCGTGGGTTTGCCAGCCCCCATAGACTCACATAAGGGAGTCCTCCCTGCGGAAAGTTGTAGACGACAGAAGCTTTTCTGTAAAGGTTGCGCGTGTGGGAGACATCATAGATCGAGTTTTCACGAGGAAGTTAAGCGTACAACTAAACCTCGCCTAATTATATACACGGGTGTATGTGGATCTACGCAAGTCGAGTCATTAGGCAAGAAACTTTTATATTCTTACGTTTAAAGGTGATTTTTCACAATTCACAAAGATTTACTTCTTACGACACAAATCCGAAGTAATTGAAAAACTAAAAGCCTTTTGCCTAGAAGTTGGAAACCAATTCCATTGTAAAATCAAAGAAACTCATAGTGGCGGAGGGAAAGGAATTAAAAATAATTAAGTTGAAAGATTTCTAAGAAGCAAGAGGATTAAACATGCAATTAACGTCCCATACACTCTTGAACAAAATGGCGTCTCAGAAAGGGAAAATATTCGAAAGTAAACCTATCATTGTGTTTATGGGCCTGTTACGCCGGCTAACAGGCTACCTAGCCCAGGCCACACATCGCTGGCAGGATGGTATCCAGATGCATACCCATCCGTACTGCGTACCCTCAATAGCCTCAAGGACACCCCATAAATCTCGGGAATTTCTAGTTAAGGCCACTCGAACCGCATGGACAGTTCTGAGCAATCCGTTTCAAGAAGTTTATTGTTTATCCCGGGAAGATAGTGGAAGGTCAGCTTTGTCTCCTATGATACTTCCCACTCTCGCCACTTCTCTCGGTGAGGGTTCGCACCCTTCCTCACCCACAAACCGAAAAATGAACCAATTAACAGGGAAGTCTATTTCCCTCACTCTCCTAGTGAAAACTCATCCTTAACAAATCAGCTTCTTCCGTGCCCTTCGACACACCCATCACTAGCTTTCTTCCGACTCAGTATCGTCGCAAAAATCACTTATTCTCCACCGCTAGAATAGTCAACATGTCTGTAACGGGTCTCCACCCCTGAATCAATCTCATACGTAACTTTTACAAACGCACCAGCGTAACTATCATTTACACAAACTGTTGTAATAAAGCTTAATTTATATCTGATAATTCAGTGTAAATTCAATTGAATCACCCTTATTCTCCTAACCGAAATAAGGTATCGATCATTTCGCGGCGTCGATTGTCTAATCGTAACGGGAATTTACGACTCCCGTTGTCGTGCTTCCCCGTGATCGCGTCTCTCCGCCAGTGAACGAAACAGGGCCTAAGCCATGAACACCGCAGTGCATGTCATTAATAAAACGGGACCAATCAGACAGGCCAATAAAATGCCGTATGAATTGTGGTATAGGAAACCGTTACGTTTAGGAAATTTTAGAGTTTTGGGTAGCGAGTGCTTCGCACATTGTTACGCCGCCTGAAGCGGCCGGCACACCAGCCCGCGTTACCTGCAAGTCAATGGGCCTCAGACCGTCCGTCCGACCCGCTATAGACCCGAGGACCCACCATATACTTCAACGTTAGCTTAATTGCTAACGCATTTAGCGGGGTCAAGTGGTCTATCCTGAACTTAATGGACGGAAAGTCCAAAAAAAGTACTTTAAGTTTACAGCGGGCAATTCAAGACGTCCTGAGGTTTATTACGTGCTGGTAACAATCACGGAGGAAGTAGGTACCGGCCGGACGAAAAAGCAAATACACCCATGAGCTATGACATCCATTGTCCACGTTGGCAGTAAAACTCCTCATGTTTTACTCATTAACGTTGGCGATAAACAATGGGCCTCGNGTTCCGAAATATATATACATTAATAAGACTGTAGACTACAGTTTTATTCCAACTGAATCACCCCTATTATCCCACCAGAAATACGGGGATCGACCATTTCGTGGCGTCGATTAGTAAGATAATCGTAACGGGAATTTACGACTCCCGTTGACGCGTTTTCCTCGCGACCGCGTCTCCCCGCGACTGGCCGAATATACACACATATTCCTGCGGATAAGAGAAGAAAACATGATAAAAAGGTGAAAAAAGGATATTTATTAGGTTATCTACATGAGAGACAAGAGTATCGCGTGTACGTGTCGAGTTGTAATATTCAACCGCGACGTAATATTTAAGCCCGAACTAGTATCGATGAGAGTTGTTAAATTAAGTTTGCCGAAAAATATCAAACTCGAAGATATGTCTGCGCAGAGCGATGATGTACGTAGGTCTGAAAGTGCAGGGAGAGAGCATAAAACCATAAAACAACCTCATAGAGCTGACGAGAATGTGAGACAAATGAGAGATAGACGTGCGGTCAAACGACCCGATTTTTACGGTCGCTCCATGTAGTACGTAGGGGACAAATTTCCCGGTGAACTTTAAGGAAGCAAAGAGGTCCAAAAAGATAGACCTATGACAAAAGGCTGTGCGTGACGATATGAAAACGCACCATGAAAATAAGATATAGATTCTTGTAAAGAAGCCAAAAACTCAGAAGATATTCAGTAAAATGAGTTTTAACTGTGAAGTTAAATTCAGAATTTCATCAAAGAAGTAAACATATCGACGTAAAATATCATTTCTTGCGAGATTTGTACAATATGACCCACCATCATGGTTGCGATAAACGGATTTAAGTGGAATACTATTAATTATTAACTATCCAATGGAAGATAAGTTTAATTACAAAGGAACGCCGATGTAGGTATATCGCGTGGGTATGTTACGCCGACATGATCGAGCGCAGGAATCATGAAGCGCTGTCAGAAATTGCGGCGGAATAGCGAACTAACTAGCTCTTTCAAACCGTCTGCAACCGCGCGGCAAACTATCACGCACCCTGGGAAACGTGTTGCCATCGCTTCGAGATGCAGCTAACTGTACAAGACAGAAAACATCATCTGTATCATCATTGTGAATGCTTCCACGATACCGTGCTTGTAACCAGCGTCGATATTTGGAAAGGGAAAGATTTCTACCATAACGTGTTTCAGATTTTGGAAATTGTACGACTTACTCGTGTTTTCATGTGATTTTTTTAGATATTTTGGTATCTAGTAAAATCAAATTTTGATTTTATTGGTAACATTATTAACAAGGAGGAAAGATTAGAAAGGGCAGATTTCTACGACCGCGTTTTAATCCTTGAATATCGTACGACATGCTTTTTGTTTTATTCTGTAATAAAAAAAATAAAATAAAATGTGATAAAGAGAAGCTGCAAGACAAAACAAGTTTTAATTCACTTATATCGCCGAATTTTAGATCTAAATCGCGCTTTCAACGGATAAAGAGAGTTTGAATGTTTCAACGAAATTCCAAGCAATGTAAGGCCGACACTTGTAACCTTAATTATTAGTTCTAAAATAGAAATATCATATGACTACGGTGGCGACGTTGTTCTTGTATACGGCTACAAATCCAAAGGACTGGTGTTCAAATCCTAGTCGTAATTTTCCTAGTTTACACGAAATTACGGATGGGCCTCTCCCGGGGCTGGAGGGGAAGACCACCAACACCGACCAAAACAAGGAAGCCGTCAGCGGTCAAAGTCGGGCAGAGATGTGCCGCCAATAGAGCTCATCAAGCGTGCTAGTGATATAAATAGGATATTAAGGCGATGTGGATTGTGGAGAGATGCTCCACAATAAAAGACATTCCAGATATAGTTCATAAGAATAGGACTTAAGGAAGTGTGAGACTAACCCCACCTAACATCCAACTAACATTAACCTAAGCAGAAATTAATCCACACTAACCCTATCCGAACCCCGGATCGGAGCACTAACACTTCTAAAGCGGTACATGGATGTCTGGAAGACAACGCTGATGAGGGATCGGGACCTCTGCAGGAAGCCCGGAAGAAGGACGTGGAAACAAAGGATCACTGCGACTAGGATGTGAACACCGCCTTCTGGGTGAAATAGCCGTATACGTTTCGCCCGGGCCCGAACATTGGTTCTTTGACGGGTTCCCCTGTAAGGGCCCAGCCGTAGGCTCTAATTTTGCTTGTAGTTCCTATAATATTTCCATTTTTTTTCTTTTTATTCAAATTTAACTTTGTTAGCGATAGAATAATAAGATTAGGTCGGAAGTGAATCGAAAGAGCACGGTTAAACAAAAAGCCTGGTAGAAAGGAAAGAGGTAAAATTAATATGTGTGTACTTATTGATACAGCTATTGCATAATGACGAAAACTAGAAGGGAAAATCTTTTTATAGCGTCCAAGAACTGCGACACGTTTAACCGTTGTAAAAAATTTGCCTAAATTACATAGGAGTAATAGGAATCGAGAAAGTAGAAGAATGAATCAAAAATATACAGAAATGCATTTTCGTATAGAATTCTTTTTCTAAAAATTTAAAAAATGTAGCAGTCAGTATTGATAACCTTTCTTACCAAATTATTGCAAGAGTAAAGTTAATAAACTTTAGAGTAAAATTAATAAAAGCTAAATTGATCCAGCATTCATCTATCGTCTTGTACAATTGCTCACGATAAGCAGCATTGTTGATCATAGACAGATCGTAACTGTTATATTAACATGATCTACGACGTAACACTACCCATGAAAAACGAAAAAACATGAGACGCTCTAAATACAGGCTTCAAACAGTAGAATATCTCAGCTACGAAAGCGCAAGGATGTAACATCGATTCTCAGCATAGGGAAAATCTCACTCAGTAGCGCACATTATCAGAGGTTCGTTAAGGATTTCGTTTCAAAACCACATGATTTCCAGCAGCGTTGTACGGTAGCGACTTATTAATCGTAAGCTATCTCATGGCTGGCTGAACCGCAATTAACGGGTTGGTGTACGATATCGTTACACGGTGGCATCTGACCAGGAAGTTTCCCTTTTTAGATGATCAATTTTACAGTCAACAGCAATGTCACGATGAAGAGATAGAAGAAATCGAACGTATAAGACGACTCAGTATCATGGTTGCGATAAACGGATTTAAGTAGAATACTGTTAATTATTAACTATCCAATCGAAGATAAGTTTAGTTACAAAGAAACACCGATGTAGGTATACCGCGTGAGCTACGGTAACAATTATGGAAAAACTTGAAATCCTGGCAAAAAAAGATCCAGCGCTGAAGAATCGAATGACAATAGTGTTAAACATCTAAAAAACATTTTATAGAGGTTGGAAAGTTATTCAAAAGGAATCGTGGGATTCCGACAAAAAATAACCGTCGCCACCCAGATGATCCCAAAGGAGGATAGGAAGAAGACAAAAAGGCTCATCAGCTCAGGGACTCAAACAGATCCTGCGCTGATTGGAAATCTACCACGAAAGGGGAAAGTGACATCACCTTTGGAGGATTAAAAGACAAGTCTAATAAAAAAAGCCTAGGCAGGGTAAGCCTACATACGCGGAGATGTGTATCGGTAGCGAAGACGTACGCGGCAGTGACGGTAACAATAGGACAGTTGATACAGGTACCGAATGATCAACAGTGAACAGACGGAGAAGGACAAGTAGCGTACCGGATAGGGCAATTAAACGCTCCCGAAAGCGTTAAGATTAATAGACCGCAATCTAAGAAAAGAACACAAACCCGAAGAAGAAGCGAAGCTCTCGTAGTAGAAGTCGATGAGGACAAAATTCGATAGAGGCTTGCAGGAATATAGTAGGAGCAAAGAGCGCGATACAGACAGCAACTGGAGCGAGGAAAACTAGGGCCGCTCACATACTCATAGAATTAAGTAACAAAACTCCGGCAAATGAAGTGGCCGAAAGATTGAAATGGATAATAACCCAGGAAACACAGATTGCCTCTTTATTAAATAGGGTGACATTAGAAATTAAAATCATCGATCCACTTATCACGAAAGAAGTACTGGTGGAAGCCATCCATAAAGAGATGAACATGCAGGATGTAAAGTGGATAACTGTTAAATCCCTAAGAAAACACAAAGAAAGTAAAATATCTAAGCTGTTGTCAGCCTCTGACCATACCTATGTTTTACATGATTTTAAAACTATTAAGACGAGACGTAATGCCGATAATTTTTAATACTCAATGAAGGTACGTGGAGAACGTTTTTAGGCTACTGTAGAAACGACATGTGCCTCCGAATTAAAGAAAGTTTATCCTTCTACAGGAAAAAGGTGTAGAAACTATTGGTGATGTAAAGAACTAAAGATACTTAGGGCAGAGGTGTTTCACCTCTTAGGTACGATTGAATTTTGTTCGGAGCTGATTCTCTATACGCTAGTGTTTGAGCCGAATTACGCGCAAACGATACAGCACTACAATGCGACTAGGTAAATCAGCATAGCCAAACACTGACATTCGAAATTTTTGACGGGACTTCCGGAAGATGGAGATCTTGCAACGTACGAATGATCGGTTCCGAAAAGGGATTCCTGTCAGGGTGGTGCGATTCGAGACGCTTACTACTATTTAGGTCCGCATAGATGGATGACCCAATATCACCGAAACCAATTGGCAGATGATGGCGCAGTCCAAGGCGTATTGGCCGAAGGCGAAATGTTTGAGACCAGGCATGCTCATCGCAGTGCTAGCAAATTTTGAAAGTGTTAGCTTGCACTTTGCGGACAGAGCTGTTCTTTTGCAACGAACCGTGACGAGTTCCACCGTTTTTTTAATCGACTGGGGGATATAAACCCACCAAAGCCTCAGTTTGATTCGGTTGTTGCCACGGAAGTTGGCAAGAATGGCACCATGAGCTAGGAAGATCCTGCCAGGTGTGAGTTGGGCCAAGCGCTGAGACACCGTGTGGCCCAACTTACTATGTTGAGACGGTCAGGATACCTGGTGAACATCGACCCTTTCATTCGATGATCCACGACAAACTTGTCAACATCACTTGACTGCGATGCAGAACTATCCTAAATTGACCAAAGAGACACCAGAAACCTTAGCAAATTTAATCGACCTCTGCGCATTGAAGAACTTAGGTGACTCTGTCACGTTAAACACCATCATTGGATTATTCCCGTACAAATTAAACCCAGACACCATTCAACAATGGGAACTCAACTTGGGAAGTCGACGAGGGACGACGAACTGAACACATTTGAGAGACGGATCTACGATGTGAGGAACACTCCCGAAACCACGTCCAACGCAACAGCGAAGGAAGATATTCGCGCTCTCATTTAACGCAAAGCTTCTTACGCTGGGGTCATCTAAGACAATTGCGATGAAATGACTCGCCTCTCTCCGCCGCCGAATCCATTGTGACAAACAACTTGTCCCGAGTATGGAGCGATCATTCAAGAATACTTGAAATTGGGACACATGATCAGGATCACAACAGACCACTCCTCAAATAACGGATATAACCTACCAGATCACGACGTAATCAAAGAATCGAGCCAAACTACAAAACTACGCATCATGTTTGTCGGATCTGCAGCAAGCACCACCGGAGTTTCTTTAAACGACACCCGTCATACAGGACCGAAATCTTTTTATTTTTCATTTGATATACTTTCTATAACCAATTCTCATTCAGAATTATAAGTAAATTATTTTGGCGTGGTACTGTTACTTGGATTATAAGAGTTTATAGTATGTTTGATTCTAGTTGAATCTAATGCGTCAATCTAAAGGGTATTGTCTTTTTAGTCTGCGGACCTGATCCGTCGTATCAGGTAATTGGGTAATTAATGGGTTTTGGTGGATGTTAACTCTTATATTATATCTGTTTCTGAACTTGGATATTTCTTCTTTACCTGTGGGTATCTTAAGGTCGCCATGTATTGTTTCGTTGTCAACATACCAAGGTGCATCTATTAGGGATCTTGGAGTTTCTGATTGGAATGGTTGGATCCCATAGGTCCAAACAGGTTTAATATGGCTTTGACAGGTTTTAATATGACAGCAGGGATCGAAGTTGCAGGAGGACTTATTCGACATTCTTCTGAAAGACCGCTTTTACCAGTACGTTCTTAATTGTGATTTTGAGAAGGTGTACCGACAATTCCTCCTCCGTTCAGAAGACCGAAAGTATCAACAAATCTTGTGGCGCAACGATAACCGGGAGGTCGGAACATACAAACTCAACGCATTGACATTCGGGTTGTCAGCTATCAGGTGCTTCAAACAATTGGCCGACGACGAGAGACATCGATTCCCGCGAGCCTCGTCGGTTCTGCAGCGAGATTTTTACGTAGATGGCGCCCTCATCGGAGCTGCTACGTAGGACGAAGCACTGTCGCTCAGAGCGGAACTCACCGAATTTCTCCAACTAGCCGCTTTGAATGTACACAAATGGGCGTGCAACGAGCAGGTACTGCTACAAGGACTATCCGAACAAGATACAAACGAAAAACTACAGCTGGGTAAATCTCAAACATTAAACTCCTGGTATTTTTTGAAATTCCTCCGACGATACAATCCTCCATGCGATCGAGGTCAGATCCAATACTTCCCGAATTACGAAGCGCTCCACTTGCTCGCGCCAGTGATCGTTCAAGCCAAGATGCTCCTTCAACGAGTCTGGGCATCGAAGGTAGATTGGGACGAGTCCCTTCCAGCAGAATTACACACTGAGTGGAAGAGATACCATGCACAGCTGCCATTATTAAATAATATAAGATTCCCGCGTAAGGCCATCATCGAATCCGCAACAGAGATTGAGCTGTACGGCTTCTATGACGGCAGCGAGAAGGCATATGGGGCCTGCATTTACCTCCGAATCACTAACCTTGGCAACCAAGCCTGGACGCGACTCCTCACTGAGCGATGAATGGTAGCGCCGCTCAAATCTCTGACCATTACACGGCTCGAGTAATGGTCGCCATGTATTGTTTCGTTGTCAACATACCAAGGTGCATCTATTAAGGATCTTAGAGTTTCTGATTGGTAAGCTGGAATGGTAAGCGGAGCACTTCTTCTCACGTCCTTAACGATAAAGGTCTCTCGGATCGTATATCTGACTGATTCCACCATCTTCCTCCAGTGGATCAAGTCCTCGTCTCACGCGTTAAAAACCTTTGTTCATCGTCCGGACAGCTACTGTGCAGACGGCAACGGAAGCTTCAATTAATTCTACTCATTGATAATTTTCATCGGTACCCTCTCAACGAGGGCAGGATGTTACGTCCCGTGGCCTTCGATACGCTCATCACTAGTTTTCCTCCGCGGTATCATCGTCGCAGAAGTTAGTTGGCTTTGCGTTGTTAACTTCTTCGCGATTGCTTCTTCGTATCTCCGCGAACGGTAGAAAAGTGATGCTTTATGCTACATCGGTATGGGCCAAGGACATAGCAATAAAGTGGAGTAAGAATATTCTGAAGAGGGCGCAAAGGACGGCGCTAATTCGAACATGTATCGCCTAAGGACAGTTTCCCACGCAGTACTGGATGTACTTACAGGCACAATGCCGATACGCTTTAAAGCAGAGCTGCGTGCGGAAAATGACAAAATACGAAAGACGGGATACCAGGACCAATATGATACCCGCTCAAAAACAAGAAGTACAATCAATGTATGTTATCAAAGAGAATTAGGGGAATAGACCAACGGATGGAGGAAAGATGGAAGGAAGAATGGCTCTGTTACAGAAAGAATAATTGGACCACGAGGCTGATTGACGACTCCTGCGTTTTTAAGAATAATAAAATGAACATCGATTATTATACAATGCAGATCTTGAGTGGTACATTGGTAATGGTATATTCAATGAATATCGGAATAGGAAAGAGACACACTCAAGATGCTGGAATTGTAACGCCGAAGGTGATGATGTAGAGCACGCCTTGTTCAATTACCACAGGTAGATTAACGAAAGAACCCTACTGGAAAATTACGTAAGCAAAACACTGACAACCAACGGTATTATAGAAGTGGTAGTCATTAAAGAAGAATATTGGTCGAGATTCCAAGAGCTATGTCAGAAAATTACGATAACTAGACAGTCCAGGAGAAGAACATCGAAAGACAAGGTAGATCACGAATAGGAAGATAAAAAGATAAGACGTACAGCCAGAAAGAGAACCAACGCTGAAGTAGTGCCTTGAGGTGGTTCCATGGTTTGTCCCTGTATCGACAGAGAATAGAGACACAGGAGGGGTGTTTGGTGGATAGAGATGCTATCATCTTGCGGAGGCTTACATTATCCAGTAGCGGATAAAAAAGGTGGAAAACGCGGCTGGATACCGAATTAAGGAACTCTCTCAAACCGACTGCAACCGCCCGGCAAAATAACACGCACCCTGGGAAACGTGTTGTTTCACTCTGTTGTCATCGTTTCGAGATACGGATAAGTGTACAAGATAGAAAACATCATTTGAATCATCATTGTGAATGCTTGTACGATACCGTGCTGGTAACCAGAAGCAAGATTTAGAAAGGGAAACATTTCTACAATCATGTGATTTGGGTCTCGGAAATTGCGCGACTTACTCGTGTTTTTTTTTAGATATTTTAATATCTAGTAAAATCAAATTTTGATTTTATCGGTTACATTATTAACGAGCAGAGAAAGATACAAAACAAGTTTCAATTCAGTTACATCGTCGAATTTTAGATCTAAATCACGCTTTCAGCGGACATCGAGAGTTTTAATGTTTCAATGAAATTCCAAGCAATGTAGGGCCGACACTCGTAACCTTAAGTATGCGTTCTAGAATAGAAATATCATATGCCTACGGCGGCGACATGGATTTAGTATACGGCTACAAATGCAAAGGACTCCTGTTCAAATCCTAGCCGTAATTTTCCTAGATTGCAGAATTCCAACCGATGGGCATCGCCGGGGCTGGAGGGGAAGACCACCTAACACCGACCAAAACAAAGAAGCCGTCAGCGGTCAAAGTCGGGCAGAGATGTGTCGTTCAACACCTAGAAAGCTCATCGCCGTCAATGTGATACTATAGAAAAAACTGTGATACATGTTTGTGGACCATCATAAGGATCAAAAAGACAAATAAGGACTGAAACTGGATATTAATAAATTTCTGTTGAAGCTAATATAAGTAACACTAACAAAACTAACACACACCCCTTTCCGGACAACAACACTAATATTTGAAGAGTTCTCAAAATAACGCTGACGTGGGATCGGGCCTCCGGGAAGCACGGAAGAAGGATGATAGAAATAAAGGATCATTGCGACTAGAGTGTAAGCACAGTCTTCTGGATGGAATAGCCGTTTACTATCGCCAAGGGCCCGTACTTTCATTCTCCGCTCGCAGAAGCGGCAGTACGGGCTCCCCGTAGGCTCTAGTTTTGCCGTAGTTACTATAATATTTCTATTTTTTTTATTAAACTTCAATTTTGTTAGCGATAGAAAAATAAGATTAGGTCGGAAGGGACTCGACAGAGCGCGGTTAAGCAAAAAGCATCATAGAAAGGAAAGAAGCGAAATTAATAATATGTATGTACTTATTGTTACAGCATACTGATGGAAACTAGATAGTGTAGTGACACAAGGCCACTAGAGAAAGATCAAGGATTCAAGCGCACGTGCTGGTCACATAGCCAGCGAAACAATGTCCGATACTAGGATGTCATCAAGGAAAAGACCCTGGGACTTTCCGAAGAGCGCAAGAACCTTCAGCAAAGAAAAACTACTCGTCTACTTTGGAAGAAACTTTCTCTTCGGAGAACTTCCGCACCATATAAAAAAGAGAAGCGAAGAAAGCACGTGGCAGAGAATGCGAGCCTAGAGACCAAGCTTGGCCTAGGCAACACGCGTCAGTAACATTAATAAACGCATTGTTAAATTGATAAGCTGTATATTACTTTGGAACCCGTCACGTCTTACACATCAAAGCGGACTCAAACGCGGTCACACTGGAGTTATGGCGCGAGCGGCTTTGTCATCAAAACGTTAAACACGTTAGCGCTTTTTAAGGAATTTAAATATGAAAGTTGTAGACGACATCTAGTGTGTATTTTGGTAAGGGGTTCATTTCTGAGCGTAGTCGCCATATTGGACCCGAGCACCCGTAGGTACATAGGGGTTGGGGTTACGCCCAACCAGCGCACAAGGTACCTAGTACCCTGCTACCTGAATTAGGAGCTGTCACTCGTCTCAGGTCGAATGAGGCGCTTTCTAAGCCCTACCGCCTCTCCAGGACGGTTCCGGAGCAGGTGGGACGCTGCTCACCCGCCGACGGCAATTCGGGGCAACCAACACCCCTTAAATCGACCATCTTATCAGCACTTGGCCATCAAGCACTGTCACCACGAGTCCAACGCAAATTGGCCGGACTGAGGGATCGCAACTCCCTCCGGGCTTTATATTCGACCGCCGTGGTACCATTTTTAGTCACTGATGGGACTATCGTGTGGATGTACGGCCACGTCACTGCCGGTCGGCGACCTGCTAACCGAGCTCGACAGTTCCGGATGGGACTCGCGTAAGCGGGGGCCTCAAGGCAACGGGCATCGGTCAATGCCGACAGCCCGGTCCCGGGACTTACCCGGACGGTCCCACCCTTGGCTTCAGGATCGTGCGTGCGCTACTACCCAAGGCCACATAGAGAGAAGATAACCGTACTTACACTCCCGGCGACCTTCCCTGCGGTGTACATAGGGGACTCACGTAAGAGGGACGCTTGTCCTGACGGCCCCCCCCCCCTGGCTTCGGGAACGTATGTTTGCCAGCCCCAATAGACTCACATAAGAGAGTCCTACCTGCGGGAAGTTGTAGACGACAGAAGCTTTTCTGTGAAGGTTGCGCGTGTGGGAGACATCATAGGTCAAGTATTCACGAGGAAATTAAGCGTACAATTAAACCTCGCCTAATTATACACACGGGTGTATGTGGATCTATGCAAGTCGAGTCATTAGGCAAGAAACGTTATATTCTTACCTTTAAAGGTGATTTTTCACAATTCAGAAAGATTTACTTCTTACGACACAAATCCGAAGTAATTGAAAAACTAAAAGCATTTTGCCTAGAAGTTGGAAACCAATTCCATTGTAAAATCAAAGAAACTCATAGTGGTGGAGGGAAAGGTATTAAAAATAATGAAGTTGAAAGATTTGTAAGAAGCAAAAGGATTAAGCATGCAATTAACGTCCCATACACTCTTGAACAAAATGACGTCTCAGAAAGGGAAAATATTCGAAACTGAATCTATCGTTGTGTTTATGGGCCGAAGCCATGAACACCGCAGTGCATGTCATTAACAAAACGGGACCGACGAGATAGGCCAATAAAATGCCGTATGAATTGTGGTATGGGAAACCGTTAGGTTTAGGAAATTTTAGAGTTTTCGGTAGCGAGTGCCTCGCACATATTCCTGCGGATAAGCGAAGAAAACATGATAAAAAGGCGAAAAAAGGATATTATATTAGGCTATCTAGATGAGAGACAGGAGAATCGCGTGTACGTGTCGAGTTGTAATATTCAGCCGCCACGTAATATTTAAGCCCGAACTAGTATCGATGAGAGTTGTTAAATTATGTTTGCCGAAAAATATCAAACGCGAAGATATGTATGCGTAGAGCGATGATGTAGGTAGGTCTGAAAGTGCAGGGAGAGAGCATAAAACTATAAAACAACCTCATAGAGCTGACGAGAATGTGAGACAATTGAGAGATAGACGTGCGGTCAAACGACCCGATTTTTACGGTCGCTCCATGTAGTACGTAGCGGACAAATTTCCCGGTGAACTTTAAAGAAACGAGGAGGTCCATAAAGATTGAGCTATGGCAAAAGGCTGCGTGACGATATGAAAACGCATCATGAAAATCAGATATAGATTCTTGTAAAGAAGCCAAAAACTCAGAAAATATTCAGTAAAATGAGTTTTAACTGTGAAGTTAAATTCAGAATTTCATCAAAGAAGTAAACATATCGACGTAAAATATCATTTCTTGCGAGATTTGTACTATATGACCCACCATCATGGTTGCGATAAACCGATTTAAGTGGAATACTATTAATTATTAACTATCCAATGGGAAATAAGTTTAATTACAAAGGAACGCCGATGTAGGTATATCGCGTGGGTATGTTACGCCGACATGATCGAGCGCAGGAATCATGGAGCGCTGTCAGAAATTGCGGCGGAATAGCGAACTAACTAGCTCTTTCAAACCGTCCGCAACCGCGCGGCAAACTATCACGCACCCTGGGAAACGTGTTGTTTCACTCTGTTGCCATCGCTTCGAGATGCAGCTAACTGTACAAGACAGAAAACATCATCTGAATCATCATTGTGAATGCTTCCACGATTCCGTGCTTGTAACCAGCGTCGAGATTTGGAAAGGGAAAGATTTCTACCATTACGTGTTTCAGTTCTTGGAAATTGTACGACTTACTCGTGTTTTCATGTGATTTTTTTAGATATTTTGGTATCTAGTGAAATCAAATTTTGATTTTATTGGTAACATTATTAACAAGGAGGAAAGATTAGAAAGGGCGAGTTTCTACGATCGCGTTTTAATCCTTGAAAATCGTACGACATGCTTTTTGTTTTATTTTACAATAAAAAAAATAAAATTGTGTAATAAAGGGAAGATGCGATACAAAACAAGTTTTAATTCAGTTACATCATCGAATTTTAAATCTAAATCACGATTTCAACGGATAAAGAGAGTTTGAATGTTTCAACGAAATTCCAAGCAATGTAGGGCCGACACTTGTAACTTTAAGTATTAGTTCTAAAATAGAAATATCATATGACTACGGTGGCGACGTTGTTCCTGTATACGGCTACAAATCCAAAGGACTGGTGTTCAAATCCTAGTCGTAATTTTCCTAGTTTACACGAAATTACGGATGGGCCTCTCCCGGGGCTGGAGGGGAAGACCAACACCGACCAAAACAAGGAAGCCGTCAGCGGTCAAAGTCGGGCAGAGATGTGCCGCCCATAGCTCATCAAGCACCATTGTGATAAATAAATATTAAGGCAACCCAAACCAAAGACATTCCAAATATAGTACATAAGATAGGAATAAGGAAGTGTGAACTAACCCATTCTAACACCCAACTAACATAACCTAAGCCGAAATTAATCCAAACTAACCCTATCCGAACCCCGGATCGGAGCACTAACACTTCTATAGCGGTACATGGATGTCTGGAAAACAACGCTGATGAGGGATCGGGACCTCTGCAGGAAGCCCGGAAGAAGGACGTGGAAACATAGGATCACTGCGACTGGGTTTGAACACCGCCTTCTGGGTGAATAGCTCGTATACCTTTCGCCCGGGCCCGAACATCGGTTCTTTCACGGGTCCCCTTGTAAGGGCCCAGCCGTAGGCTCTAATTTTGCTTGTAGTTCCTATAATATTTCCATTTTTTCTTTTTCTTTTTATTCAAATTTAACTTTGTTAGCGATAGAATAATAAGATTAGATCGGAAGTGACTCGAAAGAGCACGGTTAAACAAAAAGCATGGTACACGGGAAAGAGGTACAATTAATATGTATGTACTTATTGATACAGCTATTGCATAGTGACGAAAACTAGAAGGGAAAATCTTTTTATAGCGTCCAAGAACTGCAACACGTTTAACCGTTGTAAAAAACTTACCTAAATTACATAGGAGTAATGGGAATCGAGAAAGTAGAAGAATGAATCAAAAATATACAGAAATGCATTTTCGTACAGAATTCTTGTTCTAAAAATTTTAAAAATTTAGCAGTCAGTATTGATAAACTTTCTTACCAAATTATTGCAAGAGTAAAGTTAATAAACTTTAGAGTAAAATTAATAAAATCTAAATTGATCCAGCATTCATCTATCGTCTTGTACAATTGCTCACGATAAGCAGCATTCTTGATCATAGACAGATCGTAACTGTTATATTAACATGATCTACGACGTAACACTACCCATGAAAAACGAAAAAACATGAGACGCTCTAAATACAGGCTCCAAGGAGTAGAATATCACAGTTACGAAAGCGCAACGATGCAACATCGATTCTCAGCATAGGGAAAATCTCACTCAGTAGCGCACATTATCAGAGGTTCGTTAAGGATTTCGTTTCAAAACCACATGATTTCCAGCAGCGTTGTACGGTAGCGACTTATTAATCGTAAGCTATCTCATGGCTGGCTGAACCGCAATTAACGGGTTGGTGTACGATGTCGTTACACGGTGGCATCTGACCAGGAAGTTTCCCTTTTTATATGATCAATTTTACAGTCAACAGCAATGTCGCGATGAAGAGATAGAGGAAATCGAACGTATAAGACGACCCAGTATCATGGTTGCGATAAACGGATTTAAGTAGAATACTATTAATTATTAACTATCCAATCGAAGATAAGCTTAGTTACAAAGAAACACCGATGTAGGTATACCGCGTGGGCTACGGTAACAATTACGGAAAAACTTGAACTCCTGGCAAAAAGAGATCTAGCGCTGAAGAATTAAATGACAATAGTGCTAAACATCTAAAAAACATTTTATAGAGGTTGGAAAGTTATTCAAAAGGAAACGTGGGATTCCGACAAAAAATAACCGTCGCCACCCAGATAATCCCAAAGGAGGATAGGAAGAAGACAAAAAGGCTCATCAGCTCAGGGACTCAAACATATCCTGCGCTGATTGGAAATCTACCACGAAAGGGGAAAGTGATATCACCTTTGGAGGATTAAAAGACAAGTCTAATAAAAAAAGCCTAGGCAGGGTAGGCCTACATACGCGGAGATGTGTATCGGTAGCAAAGACGTACGCGGCAGTGACGGTAACAATAGGACAGTTGATACAGGTACCGAATGATCAACAGTGAACAGACGGAGAAGGACAAGTAGCGTACCGGATAGGGCAATTAAACGCTCCCGAAAGCGTTAAGATTAATAGACCGCAATCTAAGAAAAGAACACAAACCCGAAGAAGAAGCGAAGCTCTCGTGGTAGAAGTCGATGAGGACAAAATTCGATAGAGGCTTGCAGGAATATAGTAGGAGCAAAGAGCGCGATACAGAAAGCAACTGGAGCGAGGAAAACTAGGGCTGCTCACATACTCATAGAATTAAGTAACAAAACTCCGGCAAATGAAGTGGCCGAAAGATTGAAATGGACAATAACCCAGGAAACACAGATTGCCTCTTTATTAAATAGGGTGACACTAGATATTAAAATCATCGATCCACTTATCACGAAAGAAGTATTGGTGGAAGACATCCATAAAGAGATGAACATGCAGGATGTAAAGTGGATAACTGTTAAATCCCTAAGAAAACACAAAGAAAGTAAAATACCTAAGCTGTTGTCAGCCTCTGACCATACTTATGTTTTACACGATTTTAAAACTATTAAGACGAGACGTAATGCCGATAATGTTTAATACTCAATGAAGGACATAAATACAGATAGTTTTATTTTAAAACTCGATTTAATTTATCAGAACTTATTTATTCATGGTTCAAACGACGAAGAGGCACATTAGAGAATGTTTTCAGGCTATTGTAGAAACATGTGCCTCCGAATTAAAGAAAGTTTATCCTCCTACAGGAAAAAGGTGTAGAAACTATTGGTGATGTAAAGAACTAAAGATACTTAGGGCAGAGGTGTTTAACCTCTTAGGTACGATTGAACTTTGTTCGGAGCTGATTCTCTATACGCTAGTGTTTGAGCCGAATTACGCGCAAACGATACAGCACTACAATGCGACTAGGTAAATCAGCATAGCCAAACACTGACATTCGAAATTTTTGACGAGACTTCCGGAAGATGGAGATCTTGCAACGTACGAATGATCGGTTCCGAAAAGGGATTCCTGTCAGGGTGGTGCGATTCGAGACGCTTACTACTATTTAGGTCCGCATAGATGGATGACCCAATATCACCGAAACCAATTGGCAGATGATGGCGCAGTCCAAGGCGTATTGGCCGAAGGCGAAATGTTTGAGACCAGGCATGCTCCTCGCAGTGCTAGCAAATTTTGAAAGTGTTAGCTTGCACTTTGCGGACAGAGCTGTTCTTTTGCAACGAACCGTGACGAGTTCCACCGTTTTTTTAATCGACTGGGGGATAGAAACCCACCACAGCTTCAGTTTGATTCGGTTGTTGCCACGGAAGTTGGCAAGAATGGCACCATGAGCTAGGAAGATCCTGCCAGGTGTGAGTTGGGCCAAGCGCTGAGACACCGTGTGGCCCAACTTACTATGTTGAGACGGTCAGGATACCTGGTGAACATCGACCCTTTCATTCGATGGTCCACGACAAACTTGTCAACATCACTTGACTGCGATGCAGAACTATCCTAAATTGACCAAAGAGACATCAGAAACTACGCTGCTCACCCGCCGACGGCCATTCGGGGCAACTAACACCCCTTAAATCGGCCATCTTGCCAGCAGTTGGCCATCAAGCACTGTCACCACGAGTCCAACGCAAATTGGCCGAACTGAGGGATCGCAACTCCCTCCGGGCTTTATACTCGACCCCCGTGGTACCATCTTTAGTCACTGGTGGGACTATCGTGTGGATGTACGGCCACGTCACTGCCGGTCGGCGACCTGCTAACCGAGCTCGACAGTTCCGGATGGGACTCGCGTGAGCGGGGGCCTCAAGGCAACGGGAATCGGTCAACGCCGATAGTCCGGTCTCGGGACTTACCCCGAGTGCCCCGCCCTTGGCTTCAGGATCGTGGGTGCGCTACTACCCAAGGCCACATAGAGAGAAGATAACCGTCCTTAAACATCTTACATTCGCGGCGACCTTCCTTGCGGTGTACATAGGGGACTCACGTAAGCGGGACGCTTGTCCTGACGGTCCCCCCCTGGCTTCGGGACCGTGGGTTTGCCAACCCCCATAGACTCACATAAGGGAGTCCTCCCTGCGGGAAGTTGTAGACGACAGAAGCTTTTCTGTGAAGGTTGCGCGTGTGGGAGTCATCATAGGTCGAGTTTTCACAAGGAAGTGAAGAGCGCAACTAAACCGTAATTATATACACGGATGTACGTGGACCTATGCAAGTCGAGACATTAGGCAAGAAACTTTATATTCTTACGTTTAAAGGTGATTTTTCACAATTCACAAAGATTCACTTCTTACGGCACAAATCCGAAGTAATTGAAAAACTTAAAGCCTTTTACCTAGAAGGTGAAAATCAATTCAATTGTAAAATCAAAGAAACTCATAGTGGTGGAGGGAAAGGTATTAAAAATAATGAAGTTGAAAGATTTCTAAGAAGCAAGAGGATTAAGCATGCAATTAACGTCCGATACACTCTTGAACAAAATAGCGTCTCAGAAAGGGAAAATATTCGAAAGTAAATCTACCGTTGTGTTTATGGGCCGAAGCCCATGAACACCGCAGTGCATGTCATTAACAAAACGGGACCGACGAGACAGGCCAATAAAATGCCGTATAAATTGTGGTATGGGAAACCGTTAGGTTTAGA
Source organism: Bombus difficillimus (assembly GCA_014737525.1). Classification (NCBI taxonomy): domain Eukaryota; kingdom Metazoa; phylum Arthropoda; class Insecta; order Hymenoptera; family Apidae; genus Bombus; species Bombus difficillimus. The sequence continues at coordinate 1,406,708 of JACXIT010000140.1, read as the reverse complement.
AAATTTTAGTTTTCGGTACCTAGTGCTTCGCACACATTCCTGCGGAAAAGAGAAGAAAACTTGATAAAAAGGGGAGAAAAGGATATTTATTAGGCTATCTAGATGAGGGACAAGAGTATCGCGTGTACGTGCCGAGTTGTAATATTCAGCCGCGACGTAATATTTAAGCCCGAACTAGTATCGATGAAAGTTGTTAAATTAAGTTTGCCGAAAAATATCAAACGCGCAGGCGAAGCATCTCGGCTTCGAACGAATTGATAACACCAAATCGTAAGTCATGCACTTGTTTGTGTTGAGTTACCTCTCCCTTATACGATGCTTCAAGTATCATATCGAAACTCACGCAAATACATCATGGTCCCAATCAAGAAGGGCGCATAAGACAATTGAAAATGAAACGCGAAGTATTCAAGAAAGAATTAGAAACATTTCAAGCGATGCTGATAAATATGAGAAAGGAGGGCCAGTAGCAGCCATTCGATACAGGTTAGACGATTTACAAGCAGAATTTGCTATAGTTTTATTTGTAAGAAAAAATCAAGACGAATTCGACGAGATAGACCAGGGTCAGACACTACATGAACGCCTTAACCTAAAACAGAAATTCTTGGACAGCAAAGCAGACGCTATAGATATAATTGAGATGGCTAAAAGGTGGATTAGAAAGAGCCAACTGATAGGAATATGCTAACCGCACCGGGCACTTCATATTCGGATCTAGTCGACAATGAAGTTGCCTTACCTAAAATTCAATTACCATCTTTTTCGGGATCCTAAGAGGATTGACCAGTGTTCGCGGGTCAATTTCGCTTCACAGTACACGAGAATTCACGTATTGACGACTGTAAGCGACTAATATATCTCCGCTCTTGCCTAACACAGGATGCGGCTAATACAATAGCATCGTTAGCAAATACAGCTATCAATTATCCTGTTGCGTGGAATTTTGGAGGAACGATACAATCAACCTGCAAAAATCGTGGCCAGTCGTTTGAAGGCATTGTTCGACGTTTGTCCTTTACAGCAACTATTGTACTAAGACTTACAATCCGATTTAAACAAAATAGAAACATTATAAAGCATAGCAAGCACTCAACCAGCCAACAACGAATATCGCGCTACTGTATTTGTTTACATCCAAGTTAGGTCACGAGACAAAGTTAAGATGGAAGGAAACAAAGAATCACATACCCTTTCCAAGCATCGGAGAAATTTTTACATGATCGCTGCAACGTATTAGAACCTATAGGCTCAACATATCAAACACCATCACGCTTTACAACCCGTCAGTATAATTTACTTGTTCGGAATAAAGACGGTATACGCAATCTGACTCCAAACCAAACCTTCAGCGCCCAATCACGTGCAATCTTTGCGACGCATCTCACGTAACACGAAATTACAAAAAATTTTGGTCGACGTCAGTTCCCGAGAAATCAAAACTAGTGAGAGAGAAAAACCTCTGTTTCAATTGTCTGTGTAACACACATTCCATGGAAGAATGTACAACTGGTAGCTGCATGTTATGCCGTAAACGACACCACACCCTCCTGCATTCGAATATAGATAAATCGTAGCAACCAACTCAAACCGATCTAACATGTCACTCATTTAGGTTATTTCCGAATGTCATTTTGTCTATATCCGTCATAAACATCAGTGATCAAACCGGAAAAATGCAACAGTGCAGAGTCTCGTTGGACTCCACCTAGGCACATTTTTTGACCAACCAAACATGTAATTGTCTATGGCTAACCATCCAAACGGTAGACATACTTTTATGTGGCGCCAATCAAATGAAATCACAAATCAATCGGATTACTCGAGCCAAGGTTCACTCACGAGTCAGTGACTATATGACAGAATTAACATTTTTTGGTTATCGACAAGGTTTCACAGTCAGTTACATCAGAAAATATTGAACGGGGCAAGTTAGATTTACCAAGGGATATTCCACTAGCCGATATTCCACTAGCCGATCTAACGTTTGATCGATCAACGGACATCGACGGCCTCATTGTAGCACAGCTGTCTTGGGATCTCCTTCGCGAAGGAAAGGTTAATTTAGCAGACAAATACATGCAATTACGGAACATAGAATCAGGTTGGATCGTCACGGGCGAGACGGTCACGAAGAAGCAACCATACAAAGCAAACTGTAACGTAACACTTAAAGCACAACATGAGAAAGTGAAGAAATCTCTGCCCTCCAACTTCTCCATGAAGTCACCTTTGTCTCCGATAGTACCGGCATTCTCCTCAAACTAGTCCCAAACACGGGCGCCAAAATGCCCAACGCCCTTTCACAAGCTACGTCATCCTGCATGAGCAATGCGAAACGAGAACGAGACCGAGAAGCTCGAAAGAAATCGCAACCCTATCAAGGATCTAACATTTTGGAGGCGTACGATCGAAGTTCGCCTGGAGATAAGATTCCGGACTACGAAGGAGTATTTGGAATACTAGCAATCAGTCGAATCATTCAACCTTATCTCCGGACGACAAACTCGCCGGGAATGATGGAGCAGCGAATTCCTGGAACAGTTTCAGCACGGTGACACTTCCCAGGAACAAAATAAGCCCTCTGACACCAGAGCCAAAGCAGGGTAGTCCGTTTTACGCGGAACCAGTGGAGGCTATCGCGCAGAACGCGGCGACAATACCAAGAAGCAGACCTAGGAACGATCCAACAACGAATAAATATCGACACAATGAACCAGGATGGTTAAAAACGCCAGTAAGTGTAAATTCCTATGAACTTCGTCCAATCGGCTGGAAGGAATCGGAAGAAACCGAAGAAAAGACGCCTCTGATCTCGTCTTTCGTGGATAATCTAGCCAAGAGAAGCGGCACCAAAGATACGAAGGAGATTCCACGTGTCAAGCTAGTACAACTACCAAAGCTCAGGACCAAAGTGTTCAGTGACACTTCCTGGGGAATTTAGTGACAATGAATAGGATGACTATCCGGATTGCTTAAAATACATACAGAAAATCACCGAATTGAACGTTAATTTAAAACAACTGCACATCAAATTTACAAAATTTAGCAATCAACTTTGTCCTTTATCTCTAGGGAAAACAGTGAAATCTAACGAGTATATGAGACAAATTCCAACATTAGATTCTATTTTAAAGAAGATCAACATCGAAACTGATAAGTATAAATGTGCACGAGACGGTCTACTCGAGGGAATCAGAAACTCTAGAAATATAACGAATCGGAACATACGGAACACACTTCATCGCTATAGACAAGTTTTGAACGTGACCGTTCAAGCTGGGCGGTATGTTCGGGATTTCGAGTGGCCGTCCGTTTATGATCCGGACAACACATCTGTATTTTTTGGGAAAGTCCGAATTTCCTACTTCCCAAAGTGTAAACCTTACGATGAGGACCTGATTAAGAGCCTAATAAATACTCTAAGTGTCTGATGGGTCAGGACTAAAGTAAACATCCGGTATCAATCAGCAATACCACAGGATATGCGGCCACGAGAGTACACGATTAAACCATGGAAAACACGGGGATGGAAAGTTAGTATATAAGGACCAGATGAAACTTCTTGAGGCAGTATTGGCAAAATATAACAACAGTTTTTATCAGAACGTCATACACTTCGAGTTACGCTAAACCGTATTAAGAAAACATAACATTATTCTGCATCTCAACGTGTTAATGATTCTCTTCGTGTATACTAAAAAGTGCAAATAAGTAACTAAAACATACTACTACTAGGCATCTTTAATTTACTTCCACCTTAAGCGTTAATCTCGTACAAAGTTTGACATATCAACCGATCAGTTGCAACCTAACTGATCGCCACTTAGTTAAGATTTCGCAACAGTTATTTCGTTATAAAAAATTTACCTCAATTACTTAGGAGTAATTCAATAACTCATTATAAAAATGTAAAATTAAATTTTTAGTATACAGAAAAATAGAAGAATGAATCAAAAACATACAGAAATGCATTTCTGTACAAAGTTCTTGTTCTAAAAATTTTAAAAATGTAGCAGACAGTATTGATAAATTTTCATACCAAATTATTGCAAGAAATTTTAGAGTAATACTAATGTAAACTATATTGATCGAGCTTTCATCAATCGTCTTGTAAAATTGTTCACAATAAGCAGCATTCTCCATCATAGACAGATCGTAATTGTTACACGTGGGACGCTCCAAATACAGGCTCCAAAGAGTAGAATATCACTGCTACGAAAGCGCAACGATGTTACATCTCGTCTGCATCGATTCTCAGCATCGGGAAAATCTCATTTTGTAGTACGCATCATCAAAAGTTCGTCAAGGATTTCGTTTCAAAATCATCAGCTTTCCAGCAGCGTTGTACGGCACAACGATTTATTAATCTACCCCATGGCTGGCTGGACCACAATTAACGCATTCGCACACGATAACCTTATAGGGTCGCATCTGGCGAGTCAGTTTCCACTTTTACATGGTCAATTTTATAGTCAACGACAACGTCGCAGTGAAGAAATAGAACAAATTGAACCGGTAAAATGACCCACCATCATGGTTGCGATAAACGGATTTAAGTGGAATACTATTAATTATTAACTATCCAATGGAAGATAAGTTTAATTACAAAGGAACGCTGATGTAGGTATATCGCGCGGGTATGTTACGCCGACAAGATCGAGCGCAGGAATCATGGAGCGCTGTCAGAAATTGCGGCGGAATAGCGAACTAACTAGCTCTTTCAAACCGTCCGCAACCGCCCGGCAAACTATCACGCACCCTGGGAAACGTGTTGTTTCACTCTGTTGCCATCGTTTCGAGATGCAGCTAACTGTACACAGCAGAAAACGTCATTTCTGTGAATGCGTGCACGATACAGTGCTGCTAACAAGCAGGAAAATTTAGAAACCGAAAGATTTCTACAATTACGTGTTTCAGTTCTTGGAAATTGTGCGATTTACTGGTGTTTTTATGTTTTTTTTTTTAGATATTTAGATATCTAGTAAAATCAAATTTTGATTTTATTGGTGACATTATTAAGAAGCAAGAAAGATTATAGAGGACAAGTTTCTATAACCGCGTTTCAATCCAAGAGTTTGAATGTTTCAACGAAATTCCAAGCAATGTAGGGCCGACACTCGTAACCTTAAGTATGAGTTCTAAAATAGAAATATCATATGACTACGGTGGCGACGTGGATATAGTATATGACTACAAATCCAAAGCACCTGTGTTCAAATCCTAGTCGTAATTTTCCTAGTTTACACGATTCCGACCGATGGGTCCGGGACTGGAGGGGAGGAGCGATCAAAACAAACCGCACGTAAGCGATCATGTCCGTGGGCAGAATGAGATGTTCCCGCCGAAGCAAGCAGAGGTTGTGATGAATAGAATTAAGTTAGTTTTAATAGTGGAGTTCAATGCTCCGTTTTAAAAGACTGAAGGTTCACATATCGGGGAAACATATCATAGACATCTATAGGAATTAGGCTGTGTTCCCGGGCTCGAAGACAATACATATCTGAAAGGCGGGATATCGAAATCCACGAAATAAGGCTACGTGTGGGATCGGTACCTCCAGAAAGCCCAAAAGAAGGACGTGGGAATTAGAGATTATATTGCGACTAGGGTGTGAGCACGGTGTTCTGGGTGGACTAGTCGTTTACTACCGCCAAGGGCCCGTGCTTTCCTTCGTTAACTATCGAAGTGGGAGTACGAGCCCCCCGTAGGCTCTAGTTTTGCCATCGTTCCTATATTTCTTTTTTTTTTCTTTTTTTACTAAAATTTAACTTTGTTAGAGATAGAAAAATACGGCTAGGTCGGAAGTGACTTGAAAAAGCAGGGCTAAGCACAAATCGTTGCACAAATTAAAGGAACGAAATTAATTGTACGTATGTACTTATTGTTACAGTTATTGCATACTGATGGAAGCTAGAAAGTGTAGCGACACAAGGCCGTAGAGAAAGATACAGAGTTGAAACGCACGTGTTGGTCACATGGCTGGCGAAACGATGTCAGATGCCAGGATGTCATAAAAAAACCATGGGATTTTACGAAGAGCGCCAGGGCCTTCGGTAAGGAAAAAGTACTCGGCTACTCTGGAAGAAATTTTCTCTTCCGAGAACCTCGGCACCGTATAAAAAAAGGAAACGAAGAAAGCTCGTGGCAGAGAATGCGAAACTAGAGTCAGAGGCCGGCTTAGGCAACAAGCGCTAGCAACATTAATAAACGCATTGTTAAATTGATACACTGTATATTCCTTTGGCACCCGTCACGTCTGATACCTCAAAGCGGAGTCAAACGCGGTCACACTGCAGTTATGGCACGAGCGACTTTGACATCAACACGTCAGAAATGTTGCATTTCTTAAAGAATTTGAGTATAAAAGTTGTAGAACCCAGTAACTTTTTCTGTGAAGGTTGCACGTATGGGAGACATCATAGGTCGAGTTTTCACGAGGAAGTTAAGCGTACAACTAAACCTCGCCTAATTGTATACACGGGTGTATGTGGATCTATGCAAGTCGAGTCATTAGGCAAGAAACTTTTATATTCTAACGTTTAAAGGTGATTTTTCACAATTCACAAAGATTTACTTTTTACGACACAAATCCGAAGTAATTGAAAAACTAAAAGCCTTTTGCCTAGAAGTTGGAAACCAATTCCATTGTAAAATCAAAAAAACTCATAGGTGGAGGGAAAGGAATTAAAAATAATGAAGTTGAAAGATTTCTAAGAAGCAAGGATAAAACATGCAATTAACGTCCCATACACTCTTGAACAAAATGGCGTCTCAGAAAGGGAAAATATTCGAAAGTAAATCTACCGTAGTGTTTATGGGCCGAAGCCATGAACACCGCAGTGCATGTCATTAACAAAACGGGACCGACGAGATAGGCCAATAAAATGCCGTATGAATTGTGGTATAGGAAACCGTTACGTTTAGGAAATTTTAGAGTTTTCGGTAGCGAGTGCTTCGCACATATTCCTGCAGATAAGAGAAGAAAACATGATAAAAAGGTGAAAAAAGGATATTTATTAGGTTATCTAGATGAGAGACAAGAGTATCGCGTGTACGTGTCGAGTTGTAATATTCAGCCGCGACGTAATATTTAAGCCCGAACTAGTATCGATGAGAGTTGTTAAATTGAGTTTGCCGAAAAATATCAAACGCGAAGATATGTATGCGCAGAGCGATGATGTACGTAGGTCTGAAAGTGCAGGGAGAGAGCATAAAACCATAAAACAACCTCATACAGCTGACGAGAATGTGAGACAATTGAGAGATAGACGTGTGGTCAAACGACCCGATTTTTACGGTCGCTCCATGTAGTACGTAGCAGACAAATTTCCCGGTGAACTTTAACGAAACGAGGAGGTCCAAAAAGAGAGAGCTATGGCAAAAGGCTGTGCGTGGCGATATGAAAACGCATCATGAAAATAAGATATAGATTCTTGTAAAGAAGCCAAAAACTCAGAAGATATTCAGTAAAATGAGTTTTAACTGTGAAGTTAATACTATTGTGTGAATGAATGAAGTGGAATACTATTAATTATTAACTATCCAATGGAAGATAAGTTTAATTACAAAGGAACGCTGATGTAGGTATATCGCGTGGGTATGTTACGCCGACATGATCGAGCGCAGGAATCACGGAGCGCTGTCAGAAATTGCGGCGGAATAGCGAACTAACTAGCTCTTTCAAACCGTCCGCAACCGCGCGGCAAACTATCACGCACCCTGGGAAACGTGTTGTTTCACTCTGTTGCCATCGCTTCGAGATGCAGCTAACTGTACAAGACAGAAAACATCATCTGAATCATCATTGTGAATGCTTCCAGGATACCGTGCTTGTAACCAGCGTCGATATTTGGAAAGGGAAAGATTTCTACCATCACGTGTTTCAGTTCTTGGAAATTGTACGACTTACTCGTGATTTTTCATGTGATTTTTTTAGATATTTTGGTATCCAGTGAAATCAAATTTTGATTTTATTGGTAACATTATTAACAAGGAGGAAAGATTAGAAAGGGCAGATTTCTACGACCGCGTTTTAATCCTTGAATATTGTACGACATGCTTTTTGCTTTATTTTATAATAAAAAAAATAAAATTGCGTAATAAAGGGAAGATGCGATATAAAACAAGTTTTAATTCAGTTACATCATCGAATTTTAAATCTAAATCACGATTTCAACGGATAAAGAGAGTTTGAATGTTTCTACGAAATTCCAAGCAATGTAGGGCGGACACTTGTAACTTTAAGTATTAGTTCTAGAATAGAAATATCATATGACTACGGTGGCGATGTGGATATTGTATACGACTACAAATCCAAAGGACCGGTGTTCAAATCCTAGTCGTAATTTTCCTAGTTTACACGAAATTACAGATGGGCCTCGTCCGGGGCTGGAGGGGAAGCCAACTAACACCGACCAAAACAAAGGAAGCCGTCAGCGGTCAAAGTCGGGCAAGATGTGCCGCCAACAACAGCTCATCAGCCAAAATGTGATAGTTAAAGTTTAAGGCCATTAATTGTGGAGTTTTAACGCTCCACAATAAAACACATTCCAAGTAGTTCATAAGTTAGAACTATAAGATTTGCATACTAACACCATCTAACACCCCACTAACCCTAACCTAAGCCGAAACTAATCCACATTAATCCAGTCCGAACCCCGGGCCGGAAACTAACAGTTGAGAGCGGAACATGGATGTTCGCAAAATAACGCTGATGAGGGATCGGAACCCCTCCAGGAAGCCCGGAAGAAGGACGTGGAAATAAGGATCACTGCGACTAGGATGTGAACACCGCCTTCTGGGTGAATAGCCCGTATACGATGCGCCAGGGCCCGAACATCGGTTCTTTCGCCGGTCCCCTTGTAAGGGCCCAGCCGTAGGCTCTAATTTTGCCATTGGTCCTATAATATTTCCATTTCTTTTTCTTTTTATTCAAATTTAACTTTGTTAGCGATAGAATAATAAGATTAGATCGGAAGTGACTTGAAAGAGTTAAACAAAAAGCATGGTACAAAGAAAAGAAGTGTAATTAATATGTACGTACTTATTGATACAGCTATTGCATAATGACGAAAACTAGAAGGGAAAATCTTTTTATAGCGTCCAAGAACTCCAACACGTTTAACCGTTATAAAAAATTTACTTAAATTTTATAGCAGTAATGGGCACCGAGAAAGTAGAAGAATCAATCAAAAATATACAGAAATGCATTTTCGTACAATGTTCTCGTTGTAAAAATTTCAAAATAGAAGCATTCAGTCTTGATAAATTTTATTACCAAATTTTTGTAAGAAATTTTAGAGTAATACTAATGTAAACTAAATTGATCTACCTGTCATCTATGGTCTCGTTAAATTGTTCACAATAATTGTAATGGTTACTTTCACACGATCTTAGAAACTTGACTCGATGAATCGAAACAGCAGCTTTGGACGCGGGAAAACGATCGACGCAGGTGTAACCGCGCTTAGTTTAATTTGCTAGGGAACGTTTTGCCGCGATTCCAGCTTCGTCACCGGACTGCGCCGGGTTTATCGGTAGCAGAATGGATAAACCGCATGCAACACGCGGTCACATTGGTATTACACGATGATAAAGACAATGACCCGATTTACCGTCGATAGCAAAAATGGTGTCAATAGCAGCGTCGTGCGCTGCATCGAACACGAATCGGAAGCCGAGGATGCAACGGTGAAGCGCATAGGCGACGATTGGCATATGTATAAAACTGTGTCAAGTCAAAGTGCATTAACCGATATAGGTAGATAGGTGAGTGATTTGTTTTCGTAGCCGAGACAATTTTAATTAAAATTTTTCGTCGGATATTTTAACGCGATAAGTTATAAATTATTATAATCTCTGCAATGAACTTTATTACACTATATGAAAGTATTCATGAAAATCCATTTAGCTATTGGTATGAAAATTTGAATCCAATTCTGTATCTTTCACCATTTTTATTAGTGTACACATTTGTAAGAAATAATTAGTGAATTGACAATGTGGTATCTATCGTGACGGTGACATGTGTATCGAATTTATCGTTTCAATTTAATTATACATTTTTTAGACAGAATAAACAATTGAAATGCATAATTTCAGAAATAAGTACATTAGCGATTCATTTTCTGGCACTGATACCTTTAATCGAGTATTATGTGTCTGTTATATTTTATATTTAAAATTACCGTTATTGAAGACCTCTATTAAAAATCTGAGAAAATAATTTTGACTACTGCGCGTCTTTATGTACGTATGTTACAGAAAATAAAAGTTGACGTGGAAATAGGCCACAATTATGCGTTCATCATTCAAACGAAGCAAATAAAATTTTCTCGAATTATAATCGTTTGTAGTGCGAATATTATAAGTTTATTTTGCAATCCAATTAAAAGACCTCAATCTCGGGCAGAATCTTCTGCAATTGAATTAATTAGAACTGATACGATCTGATATTAAATTCTTGCATATGATTCTCGATGTAATTAAAGTATTACCTGAGCTGTTCTTCCTCGCAGAATATATAGAGAGTTAATAGTTCTAAAGATGTGCAGAATATTAATTATACTTTTCCCTCATTTCATTCGATATATTCCCACCCAATTGGAATTTGTTGTAAGACGTTGGATGGATTGAACAATATTTGTACGCTTGGAATTGCTATGAAGCAATAGAATAAATCGAGAAGTCGATCGCGTTCCATTCTTGTACTGTTTGACGGTTATTATGCAAATTGAATTATTTCCGCTGTATTTCTAACACAGAATAAAAGTAAATACTTAATCGATTGACCAGAAACGGTATAATTTTCATTCAAACAACTGGCGTTTCTAAGTAACGTATTGTACCTAATTTCATAGCATGGATGCGTGCAATTTTTGCCACACATATTCTCAGAAACGTGTGTTATCATTGCATACGTACGATCATACGTACTATATAGGCTAAAAGCTGTGGAAGTAAGTAATCAAGAAAAATGAAAGGTTGCGAATTTCAAACAGATTGTAATGTAAACACAAACACTTGCGAAAAACGGTTCACCGTTTCCAGCGTTAGAGAATAATTGCGAGGCGTGGCATTTCGGTATCACGAGAATCGTCGTGAATGCCTATTTTCCATTCGATGACACGATTCTCGTTCCCTTGTCTTATGAAAAATGTTTTCACGGGTATGAAATCGACGCGATGCGGTTCGAAGATAAACGAGAATCTGTTGTAGCTCGCAGATAAATTTCACTTTCGCGAAAGAGTCCCATGGAAAGACGGACATGTTTGGGATAATCGATCACGAGTCCCTGCACGTCGTCGCTTTTCCCTTAGACCTCGACACGATACCTGGAACCGGTTTCGAACTTCCTAGATCGTTCCTAATCGCCTGTTTTCTCTCGCCTATTACCGATCGCAATTTTCCATGAAACCGTCAATTATCGTTCGGCAATTCGTTCGTTCGATGGCTGTTATCGATTCTCGCGATTAAATTCGACCTGTAAAGGAACTGTTCCGTGTTTTCAGCATCTTCGTAACAATCTGTAACTCGGACTTCCTGCTTCCTCGTTCCTGTCTTGAGTGACGTATGTTATCGATACCACTAATGTACACTTTGCGTATGTACTTAGGTTTATTGGCATGATATCGTTAGATTGATAGACTTTCAATGGAAATTTATTGAAATGATACGATGCACGTCTGTTTAGCCGCTTTATGTAAGATCTCCTACGCGTTTGTCGCGTCTTTGAGAGAACGATGTTTGTAAACACTAGATGGCTATTGGTAATATAAATAAACGGTAAGATATAGAATCAGACGTTTCGGGTTTTAACGAAGGAAGAAGATAAATTATTTTTCAAGTTTGAGTCAATTCCAGTGATATATAAGCTCGTGCTTTTTACTACTAACGTCGAATTGGTTATTGTAACTTCATTCATGAATTACGTAACGGACGAAGAATCTGAACTAGTGAGTAAATATAGATTGTTATGATACATAACAAAGTGTTTCATAAGAAATAGATACGCACGACCCTTTCTCCAAAAAACATAATACTTACTATGTTCCGCGACGTGTTCGATACACAAACATAACAACGGTCCTTGAACGGTCATCGAAGAATCTTAAAATACATTCCTACGAGGTATAAATCGATCAAATCGAAATTTGCATTTGCGCTACCTATTAAACTGACTATTTATTAATATATTTATATATTAGTTGCCAAATATTTCGCGAGTCTAAGAAATTTATATTTTTATTTATAAGAGAATAGGTAGTACGTATGTAATTATTCCTCCAGTGAAAAAGAATTCTTTGGAAGAAACTACGAACAAGCAATCTATATAAAATTCTATAGTAGTATTCATATTCATTACTTTCATTTTTATTACTGATACTGTTCATTGCAGTTAAGTGCACGTATGTTAATTAGGCAAATGTTCCCTAATAATCTCAGAAAAAATTATAAGAAAGAGTAGTTTCCGCAATCGATTAGTATTCATTTGCACTCATCGAGTATTCACTTCCACGTGTAACAATACTATCTATTTCTAGAATTCATTCGGAATTCACATGGAAGGAGAAGCATCGTTCACGTGAATAGTCATTCTCGGTTCAAAGACCGAACGTATCCGACGATGCAAACGAATTTCACTCCTGGGAAACATTGTCTGCGAAAGTAGCGTGACAACCGATCGAACACAGAGCGTAGGCCGTTTCGTTTCATTACGTTAATCATGCGATGGCCAGCTGGGAGGCCAAGAATCAAAATCGGGAATGAGATCGTAACGAACTGTCTCTTCAAATGCTGAAGAGCTACGAAATAACGCGATCCTCCACAAATAGTAATCGTGTTTATGTATAATCGTATACACGTATGTATGTATTTTGTATATCGCTATTACTATATATATTCTGGGGGATATTTTACTTTTAAATCTCTCATAAACCTATAAACATTCACAGTCTAACAACTATCAAATGAAAGAGAAAGCAAATTCATTTCAACGTTAGATGGAAAGTTGTTCCTTGCATCGAGACAAAGAAATTAAAAAGCATATACTTTACATCTTCAGAAAATTAAATCCTATTATATACGTCCAATATCTCAGCACTCTTATTCATGGTTTCTCTTTTCTATTACAACAGACAATACGTATACATATATTAACGAAAGGAGAGTTTCCTTCCGTTTCTCGAAAGGACCGGAAAACTAAATCTGAGAATGAATTCAAAAGATGAAAGCAATTAATGAAAGAAGGAAAAAATACAAACAATCATATAATAGAGATTGATATACCTGATCTATAAGTATATGTAATAAAAATCAAGAAGCATATACTTTAAATTACTTTAAATACTATCGTTACGTCCTGTGACCCCAAATATATTCTCGTCCATCCTTCGGTTAAGATGGTCAACAACTTTTCAAACATACTCGGATCCGCAATTATCTATTACTGTCCTAAGATTTAGATTTTTACTTACGCTCCTTATTGCTCGTCACGGTAGAACACGGGATAAGTGCCACGTCCCATCCTCATCCACCAGTTCTCTCATACAATTGGCAGCAATGACCGTTGTCCTCGCTTGCTTAACGGAGATTGTAATAAACAAATCCGCTTGTCTCGTGCTCCAGAGGCACACCCATCAATAGTTTTCCTCCTGGACCTCACCGTCTTCGAACTTCACTTGTTAATAATTCTTCGATCAAAAGGCACTCTCCAGTTTTTAAAAGTTGTTGGATGTAAAGAAAGTGCGTCGTCTATCGTATCGAGACGAGAATTTACGATTCTCTTTGACGCGTTATACCGCGAAAGCGTCTTCTCGCGATCACGGTCGAACAACTATAGTGACATTATTTATTTTCTTTTATATAAATTTTCTAATAGTTGCTTCATTTTCGCTTTTCAGTCGCTCCTTAGAACTCCCGAATAAGTTCTTGCCATTCTTCATCAAGGTACCCATTATCTTACATTGAGGAGTTTCTTGTTATACGACATTTATGGAATCACGAACATCTGCCGTGTTCCTTTGTTTCAGAGTCGTCATCTCGAAATCGTTTCGAGTGCGTACAAGAATATCGCACCACGTGTCACCTAGCTCTGCACCGAAAGCTAAAGTCGGTTCTTTGGATATCTGCAATTCTATGGTTCCCGAACATATTTTTAACGCGTGCCTAGCTTCACCGATTCGAAACTGCTTCGATTTGGCTGCCACTCCATTTACGTCCATCTTCGAAATCACGTAGAAAGGTCCAGCAGCTTCTTTCTTTTCTACGGAGACGCCAAGGTTCTCGGATTTCTTCATTTTGCTTCTACAATGGACAACCTCGGGATTTTCCGGTTCCACGTTCAACCACGATCTCTGTGGATTAGCATACTGCAGATTATTAACAAGCGTAGCGTAGATTTTCGTCACTGATGGACTTCGTTACTTACGAGTATTGTCGAGGACGTCCGTTCATCTTCGAAATTTCCGCTCAAAGATACTAAGGAACCGCCGGATGTTTTACAGTCGCATTTTTCCGACGTACTCGTGCTGAATTTCGTTTGTTGGATTGTGCAATTCACAGGATATTGCGTGAATTCTACGAAATCCACTTAGTAACCGTCCGCGTTGTCTCCACCTGTAGCTACAGCGGTTATATCCGTTGTAACCGATGTTGCTATTATCAACTATATGTTGCGATGCGACGATAAGTCAGGTTGCAACTAGTCGGTGGATATCGCGAATCTTGAACGCCATTAACGCTCAAAGTGGCGGTAGATTAAAGATGTAGAGTAATGTTGTGTTCAGTTGGATTATTTGTACTGTTTAGTATAAACGCAAGAGTACGTAAGAAGTATCTACCAAGGCTAGTGCGTGGTGAATCTCTCTTGCTGACTGTGTGATGAAGACTGAAGACTCGTCTCTTGAAGCGCCTGGCCCTTATATTCTAGCTCTCCGTCCAGGGGGTGTTTTTCCGTCCATATTTTCTTTGAGGAGGGAATCTATTTCTATCCAATCTGGTAACTATCCTACCGTCGTGGGTGTATCTCATCTGGTGTTTATGTTTAACTTTAGAAGGGACCCATGGAGCACTCCGGGTGGCAATTACCCTCCCGACGCACTGTAAATTTTAAAACTTGTTTAATAGGAGTTTACAACTTCCCAAAAAAGACAGATGTGCTGTTCGTATCGTAACGAAAGACCACTCAAAATCCGGCACAACCGATTCATCTAATAAATTTTTGTTTATGACGACGGTGTTCTGGAGACAAGAAGGACTCGTGAGAACTACAACTGCCGTACATTCTTTCCTACTTCCTCCGATAGAAACAAAAAGAGATCCGTTTCCTTTTTCGACCACGATCGAGCTTGCAAAATCAGACTGAGACTGACTTGTTATTCCGTTCTCTGGCCACCTTTTAATCCGATTATCAACTTCGACCTCATCTAATTTGGGCGTTTCAATTTTTACGTACTGATCCATTCGCATTAAAGTCAACTATCTACCGATGTCTATCAACGCGGTCAAATTGCAATCTCCGATCTTATCGTCTCTATAACGCTTTTCTATAACGACTGCGACACGCTACATGCATTCTTAGGGGACTTACATTGTTACATTGCGATGCGATGTGTCCATGCTCCTGGCATTTGAAACACCTGGCAACTTTGCTTTTCGTTGGGCAGTTTGTACTTAGGTGATTTTTGTTTCCGCATAGAAAGCTCCGTCGCGTCTCGTCCTCTTGCATTTTTTTCGACCAGCTTGCTTTTCGTCTTCGCGTTTTCCTCCATGGCCTCTTACAGGGCGATCTTCTCTTTTAATTCGCGAATATCTTTGGCGCCGTACAGTATGATGTTGTTAGTCTGCTCGCGAATTCCGTCGATAATATACTTTATTACGACCGAGCTCTCCATACTAGCTTCCTTCGCTATGTCGAACATTTTGTAAACATACTCCTAGTATGTTTCGGTTTCCTTCTTGGTTCGACGCGACGGCACCTTATGCAGCTTATCGCATCTTCTTGTTTTTCTAATATGTACGACTAACTTTTGTCTGCAACTAGTCACAACTTACTCGTAACTGACTATTCTCTCTACCAAAATGCCCTTTTATACCACGGTTTTCGGTTCCCCTACCATGCACATGTATCTTGCAGCTATCGCTGACCCACTATGGTCAGGGGGACCTTTTTCGATTGCCTAATATCCTGAAGGGATACGGCCATGTTGTTGGGCCACTTGGGCCATTGGAATTTTCTACCTGCCCGTTAGGGACCTTTCATCTTTTCCCCATCTGTACTTCATTGGAATTTTCTCAACGGTTTTTCAGGATATTACCATATATAAAAGTCGGCAGCATACAACGACGCTTCCCTTTTTGTTGAAGTAAACTTTTAGAGAAACTCTACATCAGCACTATTGTTTAGTTCTTCTAGCCATTAAATATTATCTATCACTAAATCAATAAGAAGGGCCTTTCAGCCTCATAACCTTTTCAGGAACATGCCTTGCATATATTGGTGTTAGATTGCCGTTAGGTTAGCACAGGTGGTATAGACTGGCCAGTTTCCGTAATTATATAAATACATATAGGCCCATGCCTTCGGAGCTGTGTTGTAATGTAACGCTGCCAGAGAGCGCATCTGGATTACCATACGCTGCACTTATACTTATTCTTACACTTATACTCAAATATATTGCTATTACACATTCATCCACGGGATCCTCTATCAGATAATCACAACACTTTTAAATATCTCTGTTAATTTGTCTATCTTAAAGTTCGGAATACCTGATAACCGCTTGAATTCGCGATGGGGCGTCATATTTTTTCCAACAGTAGCACTGACATCGATGCAACGAAAAATTGAGAAAGAGTAAATTCGAGTAACTGTAGGTACATACCTCAGAGGAGACAATATTTAGGAAGACTGACGATAACGAACGGAACTGAACGGAACTCGGGCTCACGACGGCCTACTTGTCACGTCGATGACACTGATGACACCGAAACCGGGTTAACGCGTACGTGCTGGAGCATTGCACTTTGCTCTAATAGAGTCACGGTGTACAGCGAACAAACTGAAACGCAAAGTGCAATTCATTCCAAATGTATATCGTGTATGATGTCGATGAGAATTATAATGTAATGTAAATTGCTATATTAAAACCGAACTAGGTTGCGGAAGAATATGAGAAAAATGTAGAAATTAATTCAGTACGCGCGTACAAATTATTTTACTCGGAAGATCTGAATGGAATAAAAAGTCCTCGTTTCCTTGATATTAAATCCAAACAGGAATAAGCGCATTAATGTTCAGAGATCGTCGTTTACTTCATTTTGCTTGCTTCATATGGTATTGCATATAAATAGCTTAACGACATATATTGGCAGGAAGTTTCTAATTGTATGTATGGCGTTACCTACGCTTAATCGATAAACGTTATGCTCCCAAGCTTATTAAAATATGTATACATGTAAAAATACAGATGAAGAATATATATTTAGGTTATTTTTAGTAGTTCAAGCGTTGCATAGCATAAAGTAAGATTTTTTAAGAAACGATATATTGCGTTGTTTGAATTCGCATTCTCCCCAAACAGAATTAGTTAATTTCCGTTTTTGGTGTGTCTAAAATTTACGTCAGAGTTATATTCCATGCAAGGACGTTCAATCAGACTAAAAATTACTCCGTTGACATGAACACATATCAGCAAACTATTACACGATGGCTTAAGAAGAAAGATAAAGCAAAGAAAAGAACTTACTATAGTTTGGTAGGACGATATTCCATTAGAATTCAGTGTTTTTCCTGGCCGTGACAGCCGCCGTGTATTTTAGCAGAGGAACAGGCCACTGTTACCACGGTTCGCTCAATTATTCGTAATGCGCGCAACGGGGCACAGGTCAGAAGGAATCTTTATAATTATGCAAGTTAGCGGCAAGACTGCCACGACGAGAAAAACGAACAGGAAACCAAACCACGTTTTCACGCTCGTTCGCAGGAAGGTCCGTACGTGTAACTGCCTCTATACGCGATTGCTTCAACGCAAAACCCGTATACCCTCTAAATATTCAGAAGACGCCGCTTCTGGAATGTTGCTCTCGTTATCAGTGAAAGTTGCGCGATATAAATAAGTAGGTATGCGAACGGTGTACCGGTATAACGCGTCAGCAAAGGTGCTTGAAGAATATCAGGTGATAGAGCTTCTTTCATAAACAGAACGCGTTTCGCTGAGCATTTTTGACTATTTACATTCATGCACGTTTTGTACGTATTGACATATTCACTGTCAGCGAAATACAATCAAGCAACTCTGGAGTTGTATTTTTTTTTTTTTTTTTTCATCAGAAATGTCTTTACTTTTAGATTACGGAAAGTACAAGCATACATAGAACATATAGTATCCAAAAAATACACGTAGGTGGTATAATAAGGATTATCATTTTTAGAGGATGCAATAAATTTTAAAGGAAGCATAAAAGAACAGAATTTGATAAAATATATATATTTTTAGATAATGTCAAGTGTTACGTCCTGTGACATAAACCATACTCCATCCCTCGGTCAAGATGATCACCAGATTTTTATCATCCTTCTTCAGACCTGCAGGAACCCTAGGGACCGTCATAAATTTTAACATTTTTTACGGTCAAGGCCCTTGGGTCCCTCGGATATCTTTCAAGTCGTAACGTTCCTTAGGGTTGTTCATTCCAGGAAAATAGGAGACAGGGGATTTTCCCATGTATAATGCAATCCACGAACGACTTTTGGTCGGGAGTGGCCGGCACACATGCTTATCCACCAGTTTTTTCCTCCTCTAATTGGCTGCGATGTCCGTTCCCCTCGCTTTCGTAACGAAAATTCCCAGCAACGAATCCGCTTGTCTTGTATTCCAGGCACGCCCATGAATAGTTTTCCTCCCCGACATCACCGTCACCGAACTTCTCTTGGTAACAACTCTTCGGTGAAAACACACTTTCCAGTTTTCAAAAGTTGTTGGAAATAAAGAGTTATATTTAAATTGTTAGCTCAATATTAATATCATTCGAACCACCCCTATTATCTTAACCGAAATAAAGAATCAGCTGATTCGTGGCGTCGATTATCGTATCGTAACGAGAATTTCGTTGACGCGTTATAACGCGAACGCGTCTCTCCGCGAAACAGTCGAACGAGTTTTTTTTCTTTTTTATTTTTTATTTGGTAGACTATTTACAATCAATTCTCATACAGAAGTTTAAGTAAATTATTTCGGCGTGGTACTGTAACTTGGATAATAAAAGTTTATAGTGTGTTTGATTCTAGTTGAATCTAACGCTTCGATCTAAAGGGATTTTCGAAAATGACGACTTATACTTTTCCCAAAATTTGTAAATTTGTTTCTGGTATGTATTATTAGGAACACAGATAAAAAAGCGGGGAGGAAGTAAAATTGACTTGTTCTATAGAAGCAACAAGCAAAAGACGCCAATGTAGGATACAGCAGCGTACCTATCCGGTTTTGCCTAAAATATATATATATTTTTTTTTTATTTAGTTGATTATTTACAATCTATTCTTTTACAGAATTTTAAGTAAATTATTTCGGCGTGGTACTGTAACTTGGATAATAAAAGTTTATAGTGTGTTTGATTCTAGTTGAATCTAACGCTTCGATCTAAGGGCTATTGCTCTTTTAATCTACGGATCCGATCCGTCGTGTCAAGTAAAGTCGAACAACGGGTGACTAAAGTTTTTTTAATTCGAAGATAATTTGCACCTTTAAACGCAACCTATGAGAACATTTTACTTATGTTTGAAACTTTATTCGTAATAGAAAATTGGAAGGAAAACACTGAAAACATACACCAACGATTCTATTAAAATTACGAAAATATGTACTTAATTGATAATTCTATAAATACTATAATCATTCCTACAATTGCAAAGCTAATTATAATTAGATGTTTCCTTTAATAGATATTTATATCAATGGCATGTATCGGAGTAATCTGTTTCTTATCTATGTATTCTTACGCACAACTTCTAGAAATATGTATTTTGTTATCTTATCAATATCTTATCTCGCATTCTGTCATTTATATTTAACGCATTTGTACGAGTGAACAAAGAACGAGAAAGTCAATTTTTTATTTCATCAAATAGTCAGTAATAAGTGAAAATAAATATAAGAAACTTACTGTGGACTAAAGTTCTTTATATCCTCTGAAAGGTGTTCCAAGTTATCATCCGACTCCACGAAAACATCATCCGATATTTCTTCAGAATTTTCGCTCCTTCTGAAAATGAAAAAGATAAAATATACATTTAGTAGTCAAATATACATTTTTTAGACACGTTCAAACAAATAGTTTTTATATTCTTCTAACACTTCAGACGCGTTGTATTCGTTCGAGACAATGGCACGCGCTGTAAAAATGGCTCATCGTTGTGGAAGACTATTCATGAAATACAATGACAGCAGCCACCCTTCGTCGCGTAGGCTCTTACATAATACACGTCTAAAGCTTAAACGAGTTTAATTGGTTCTCGCATTGTTTTTCAAACGGATGAACTAATGAAAGGGTTCACGCGAAAGTTGCATTCGTCGAGTAACAGAAACTAAAATAAAACATGGCTCGAACACTGTTATGTTACAATTTGTTCTATAAAAAATGTAAATGTTCTATTAAAAAAAAAACCTACATAGAAGAAATTAGATAGTAGAAAATGCCCAGCCACGCCTATAATTTCTAGATACATCTTTTATTAATTAAGACATACGTATAATATTGACAGGAAGTTTCTAAAATTCATCTCCTGGAACTTTATAGAGCTCATGAAATTCAATTGTTTCACCTTCGTAGAATCGACGATTCTTCATGGCACGCTGTAACTCATCCGAATCGCCACTCCTATAAGATACTACGAAACGCTATCAAACGTGTTTTATTAATCATATCATGAGACGAACAAGTTCCGTCATCGCTCTAGTATGAATACGTTACGTAGGTTCTACGAGCCACTCGGCTCGGGTCACACGGAGACGAGGTCAGTGTAGCATAATGTCCTTGTGCCATATCGCGGTTCACATTCTCATAGAATCGACTGAAACGAAAGCACCGGCGATCTAGAAACGAAACCAGGTTTCGCGCGCTCAGCGAGACTTAGCGCGTTCGTCTCTTTCTTAGTCGCTCGTTGCCAGATACTGAAAGCGATAGAGCAGCGAAACGATTCGCGATTCCGCGTGAAAAAGGGGCCAGCAGCCACTACGAATGTATGGAGAGAGTGCATTCGCGATTACGACAAAGGCCGTTGCACTCAAGTGCATCGAACCTGTCGTTATTCGCGGTTCGGCGATCCCGCATAAACGATTTTTCGACGAACGAGAATGAACGTCGCTGAAAAATTAGCGAACCATTAGCAATTCTGAGAAATGGAAATAAAAAGGAGAAGAAGCTGGAGAAAAGGATTTGATTCGTAATAAGAACTAAGGAGGAAGTCGACTGAAGTTGAAATGAAAGTTGTAGAAATATGTAGGTATAGAAAATGGAAATTTAAAGAGATATTTTCAACAAAACAAGGATTTAGGTAGCATAAGATTTAGGTTTCAAGAAAGTAGGAATTCCAATTATTTTCTACAATCGTCAATGAACACCTCTTGGGCATTTATTCAAGATGCAATTTGTATCTAACATTTCCTATTAATTACTCGATTAGCTGATTTGTAGCTACAGCTCTTTCCGTGTAATTTTATAAATGATCTCCTTCATTTCCGATATGATAAATGGTGAATTGAATCTTGCAATCATAGTTTACTTGCTGTCGGACGTTAAGTCTCGAACGTTTAATCATATTTTATGTCGGCATTGCAATCAAATGTAATACTCGAGTAACTGTACATGTCGACGATAGTGCAATTGTTAAACTCTTTGTTAACCTTTCTAGATGACCTAATCGGAGAATGACGTTTATAACGAGAAGTCGTTACCGGTATCAATTTCAAGAATTTTCTGATACAGCTAGACGTTATGTCGATTTTGTTCAATTATTACCTGAAATATCCACCAATTTTTTACACGTTCATTCATTTTTTGCTCGTTAAATTTCCTATCGTTTGCTGTTAAGTATAATCGACTGCGGATTTGGTAGTGGTTAGCTGTTATGTAACATTAAAATTTAATACATCATTTTTACAAAGTCAAAAGATATTTAAACTTAAGTTATTCTATGAAACTTAAAGGAGCTAAAAAATAATATTAAAAATACTATATTTTATTTTAGGAGCTATTTTCATATAACAAGATAATACCAACGTAGATTTCACATAGAGAATTTTACATTTGACTAATAGCTGAATGTTTATTGAAAATGGCGTGTAATCTTTCAACTGGCATGTTTCAATCAGTAGGTAATAACTATATAGTAGAATATGCTACCTACTTTGCAAAGAAGGGAGAGAAAGCTGTTTAAGAAAATTTTCCAAACGAAGACAAATGGAATGTCATTTATCATAGCTACGTTTCTTATCATACACGCCAAAACATCATTTGCGACGTAATCAAGGTTTTCAACCGACCTACTGTGCCAAATCATAAACCAACCTAACGAGACCAATTTTCGTGAGCATCGCTATCGACAAACAGAACGTCACGAAGGAGAAGGATCAGGTTGCCGTAGCTCGCAAAATCTCCGACAATTTGTAGCACGGAAGTCGTTCAGGACAAGCCGCTAAGAGGGATCGTAAGTATTACTTACTCCTCGTTAAAGCCTGAAGATGACATCGCCGACATCCGCCGTTAACAAACTACTTGCGCCAACAATGCGAAAAAACAGAGTGGTCTCTCTCGGCCCACGTACATACACCGGGGCACTCCAGTCTCGCTTTGGGCTATTACTACATTAACGAGTCACTTCGTGCTTTTATACAACACCGACACCACTCCCTGATAAGAGTTCTCTTGATGATAGTGGGTTTATATGCCTTGTCGGTACGCCGGTGATTCCGTTTCTTGCACAGTGCAATTGCTTTTTATCTTCGTGTACTAGTCGATTCATATCTAACGCATCCATGGACAAGTGCATATTACGAAAGTGAAAATTTTAATTGAATCGAGTATGTTTTGAAATAAGATATTGTACAGATGCTCAGTTTTCACAAAATTTTATGAGGAGATAGCACACTTTTTTGTATTGTCGGTAATTCTTTGTTTATGTCATCGATAATAGATTTACTTTCATTCTTCGTACCGTATTAATTTATACGAAGAGATGAGAAATATATGTATTTATCTAAAGTATTTGTCATAATCCCGACATTTTCCAAGATAACCTCAACGTGACGAGACTCTGGATAAAATCAATTGCATCTTTTGCTTCAAATCACTGCCAACTGAAAAATAATAATCCGCGTCTATCGTCTTACTTTACATGCACTTTACAAAGAAATTTCTCTATAGACAATTTTGTGACTTCGATGCAGTAGGTTTACTGCTAGATGTCGCAGCGGGCTATAAATTAAACTTCACTAGATGTAGATAGTGCATCTATACGACTGCACAAATTAATAATTGGGGTAGGAGATACGCATTGTTCGAGGAGTCACTGCGTGAAAACTGAACGCGTATAAATATGTTACAAGTGGGATGAAAAGTAGATCAGAACGTCTAAATACCAACGGTGGACGTATGTCGTGACTTAGAAAGTGTTAATCGTGAAATTGACCGACGTTTCCGTTTACGCTGTACTCTCGGTAGAACTGGTTTATCGCTATGCTACGTGTACATTGATAAATAAATCTATCGGTGTGCATGCCTCTTGAAACTGTGTTTATCTCAATTAAATATCGTTTGCTACCGAGAACGTGATAAGGATAATGAAAATACGCCAACGCATTTTCGCGTTTGAGATCAAGTGAAACTGGAGCTTGACACAAATAGGGAAAACGCACATATTATATATTTTCAGTTACGCTTGTAATGCAGAGGAAAACATGAAGAATCACAAACTTTTCTTTCTATGATTTTATGAATAGTTTAATTTTCTACGAGAAGTTTGACCAAAGAATAGAATAATTGCTTGAAAAGTTCTTGTTGTGGTTAGAAAGCTGGCCGTGTGTGTATAATAAATAGTAATATCGTAAGAATATGTAAATTATTAGAAATTTATGTTAAATTATGTGTATATGATTGTAGAGTATGTATAAAGCAAACATGCTAGTAACAAGCCAAGGATACCATACTGTTTACCTTTGTTTATCCTCCATGTGTCTAAGTATAAATACACATAGGTATATATAACTTAAAATATTTTTTGAACGTAAGATTCTATTACTCTAATATTTTTAATATTTGAAAATAGATTTATTACTTATTATTCTATAAATAAATTCTATATTGTAGTTTTTAAATAGAACATTTTAAAAATTGCATAAAAAATATCATTACAGTGTTTAAAATTTATACTAGTACATATCTAATTTTTTATTCTCAATTTATTTGACAATTGATTTAAAACTATTATATTTATTTCTATGTTAGAATAGAAATTCGAAATTTGGTCAAATAAACTTTACCAGTAATGTGATTGACTAGTCGTGTCACTGTAGTTAATTCAGTCTCTTTCGCGATATTAATTTTTAAATACATATTTGATATTTAAATTAGAAAGACTATTAAATTACAAACTTCAAGAGATATAATAATATTTTTTCCCATTTTTAAGCAGATATTTCATTTAAGAAACTACAAAATGAAAATCTATACCTAAATTTCATAATTTCAAGGATTAAGTATATGTATAATGATATACGAAATTTGAATTCCGTGCGCGGCGCTGATTGGAAGTGTAATTTTGTCGTATCAGCCAATCAGAAATTAACTAAACGATTCTGTAGACGCGAACGTCATTCTCCCGCCGAAAACCGTGGCATAAACATTACGATCCGGTTTCAGGTACGTGATTTTCATTGTGTAGTACATATTTCCATTATCATTTAAAGGTTATCGTTAGTCTTATTCAATCAATACGTGTTTATGTAATAGCTTTAGTTATATTAATTAAGTAATAACATTTATAATACTACATGCTTTGTTACACATTTTATACAGCATTCACTAACATTACGAGACTACGAGGTTTGATGATTCGTTCCTTCGTGGTGACGATTTCTGAGCTCCAAGAGCTAAGAATGTAAGTAATCTTTGAATATTGTACTTTAAATAATTGTATTTTATGTTTGTTATTTCAATTATGACTAATTATGAAAAATGTAATTGACACAGTGTCTTTAAGAATAAATTATACAAATATTAGAGCAAATACAAAAATATTTTATGAAATAAATATATTTTGTTAAAGATTTTTCACATTACGCCATGGAATGCAGTGGGTCTTTTTTATGACTGCCTTTGGGGAGCTGGGGACGATTTACTGCAGCGTTGGTGGCAACATCCTTCGCATCTAATCGTGAGTTGCATGAATTTTTGTTCCTCCGGTCACTCAATCATGTCGTAGGATGAAAGGTCCGAATCGACACGGGTGACTGGTTGTATTACGTAGAATTGTATGCGAGTATAGTGACCGCGAGTATTTATTATATTCGTGAGTAGTAACACTTTGTATTTTAACGTCTTATTTACTAACTTAGGATAGATCTTCCTGCACATTGCGTTTTTTTATATTACCGATATGATATTGTTGATTAAGATTTTACATTAATAATGTTAATATAATGTTAACAACTGGTAGGAAAAATATTATATTGATAATTATTGTTTGATGATTGCATCACCAGAATTACTTTTAAAATATGATTATGTATATTCATAAGAATATACATGAGACGTGAATATTTGAATCCATAATAAATATTAAAATGATATTGGTTATTTCATAGCGGAGAAATCTGATATTCTCCGACTTTGTTACAATTATTGCACAATGATAATAACGAAAATTCATAATGTATAAAATAATGCATAAAACAAATAATTTTAATAATAAATCATCTTTAATTTTATCTTCTATTTCACTACTATCTTAATTTGCATAATTCTTTGATCTTTATAGTATAAACTGGAGTATAATTTAAATTGTATAATAAAGTGTTAGAGTTCAGTTCCTTCCGTATGAAAGTATATTAAATGTTATGTGCAAGAAGAAACTTCGCGACAGGTAAATTTCTGAATTAAAGCAACAAGTTTTGAACACTGCTTTTATACTTTTTAAAATATGCTTTGATGAAGAGATAACCTGAGATTATTTACATTAATATTAAATTCAGAATCAGTTATAAAATAAATTTCTTGTTCATTTCCAATCTTTTTCTTTCTAAAATTTTAATAATTCATTAAATCGGCACTGTAGATACAAAGTACATACGTGGAATACACTAATCATTTTTTAGCTCAGGATTTTCAGGTTCAACCTTTTCCGTGTTCATTGCCAGGAGTTCATTCACGTGACCAGGTGTTACTTGGGTGCAAAATAGGCAATGGACACGATCATAGTTCATAGATTTATAATAATTTTTCAGCGATTGACGATGCGTTAACGTATTGTGCACGATGTATCTTCGGCATTGTGTGTGTGTGGTTAGGACGTGGAATTACGTCATTTTGACTATGTAATATTAAATAGTAAAAAAGAAATTTACAAATATTAGTTCAATGAAGAAATGCAATAATAACCAGATTTGCTATTAAATATAACAAATTGTAGATAATAATATTATTAATCTTATCATTTTTTTAATTTTTTTGAAAGATATACATACACCTTTGATTATTAATTTTCGTAATTAAAATTAAGATTTATGTACCTTTACCGCGTTTAACGCAATGGTCTCTAGACTTCGTCAGTCGATTTCAGGAAAATGGTAAATAAATTAAATTGTACAATTAGTGTACCAAACAAACAAGTTATGTGTGAAAATCGTGCAATGAGAGAGTTGGTAAGCTTGTGTTTTATTATTTTTTAATTAATTAAATTAATTTGTTATTTATTTATTTAATAAGTTATTTTTTGCTTTACGATTAGAGAATATCGGGCCTAGGTGTAAGTTTCAATGGGCATTGCGCTCGAAAAAAGAAGAGGCTAGAAGCTGAAGAGGCCCGGCAAATTGCCATGGAAGAGGGCAACTATTAATGGTTTCCCATCCTCTGGATCATTCAGAGCATAGGAAGTCATTCTTGTTACTACTTTGTCACTATGCTCACTTTTAATATTTGTAGTAGTAGTAGTAGCATTAATTTGTTCCTTGGCTGAAGTACATTCCGGCCTACCATAATTTTGGGCAAATCGCGTTTTGTTTTATTAATATTACGAATAATTGATACCTATTGGTTTGGTCCGAAATTTCCCGTTCTAAATTTCGATTTTAATTAACGTTGCGATAGAATAATGATCGTGTTTGCCTCATTGTATATACGTATTTCTTATTATGAATAATTAGAATTTATTAAAGAGTAATATTAGAACTTGACACGTTTTTGTTCATCTAAAGTTGAATTAAAGAGATGTAAATTATTAATCAATTCTGTAATGCTGCGGTTTGTTATTATCGCGAATATTTGAAGTAACTTTCCATTCATACAGAAATAGTGATTTTTATTTAACTCATTTTGAAAATTAGTATTGCAATTAGTATTCTAACGCGATTTCTTAAATTATTTTTACAATTAGTCGATAGTTGCATTGATAGAATATCGCGTTTTCTAATTAGTGTTGCGCCTGTAAAAATGCCCAAAATTGTTCCACTGGGATTGTGGAAGTATATTCTTACTTTTAGATCACCTGATGTAGCTAAAAAATAGCTGCACAGATGTGGTTATATATCAGCAACCTTCAACATGGTTGTACTGGATTTTCCGCTATTAGTGTTGCGTATACTTAAATATGAGTATATTGATTAGTTTTTATTAGTATTGCGTAAATAATTAAAACACTCTATTGTCGTGTATGTTTTCGAGATTTAAACAACCTTTTTTCTATTGTTTTTCATCAATACATTGACATTGCACACATGATAAATCACTCATTGTGGTTTATTTTGAGAATTTTGTATGTTATATATAAATCTACTGGTACATTAGTGTCATAAGATAGAAAAAATGTTCCACTCACAATTTCGAGTGGATGATCTGTTCTAAGTTGGTTTATTTTTCGGCACTTTTTTTTATAGGAGCATCTGTTACTGAAAATATATCTGTTTAGTATTTATGAATATCTTTAACTTGGCTTAAGGATGATTTATATATATGATGTATATAAGGGAAGACACATAAAAATTCTTAGGCTTTTAATAGGCAGGTTAAATTAGATGTACGCTTTGGTAGGAGGTATCTTTAAATTAAATTACATATGCAATTAGGTAGCATATTTTTAAATTAAGTTAGATTTATAATTAGTCAAGCGTTTTAAGTCAAAATCTTAGCTCATATATAGATATTTGTAAGTAGGTAGGAAAGAAGACACTGATGAACAATAGAACTAAAAGGATGACTAAAATGAGCAATTCGTAATTTTTCATAGAAATTTTATAGATTTACAACAGTACATTTTTAGAGGCTTGAATATTTTTTAAGACGTATAGAGGTAGAATCTTGTTCCTCTGCTTATATTATATATTTTTTCGTATACCTTTCATTATGATGTTTTTGACAAAAATTCAGATTTTATACTTCAGTCCATAAATAAGCTAGAGTCGCTAGAATAAAAAATACCCAGAACAATAGTTAACGCCCCATGGTATATAAAAAACGGGAATCTATGCAAAGACTTAAAACTACAAATGGTCAAGGAAGAAATCGGCAGATACGCAAGAAGATACAAAGAAAGAATGGTAATACATCCAAACCAGCTGGCTGCTGAAACGAGCAAAACCTATGTGAAAAGAAGACTAAGAAGAAAACATCACACTGACCTCATTAAAGAAAATAGACAAACTGGAAGATGGTATCCCGCTGGGGGTAGCCATCCACATGTTATTTAGTAATAAAATTAGAATAATTTATCAAATGTCCAACTGGACAAATTGTAAAGCAGAAATTAAAAAATAAGAACAAAAAAGAAACTTTAGTCGTCGATAGTTTTAATGTTAATCTCTGCCTAAATAAAATGTATTAGTAATTGAACAAATGATTGATCGTTTTGTAAACACACGTATAAAAAATTCGGTAGAAAATGAAAGTATTTTGGGATAGAGGAGCTTCCTATGCACAGCAATTTCCACGTGGCGAGAGTTAGGCAATCGGTGTTAAATATTTGATAAATACATTGTACTGTATCATTATGGTTAATAGCTATGATACAGTTATGAATTATATAACAAATATTATAAATTGATTAGCCGTGCTCTCAATTATTAATTGTAAAGTCTAAAATTGTAAAGTATACGTAAGCAGAATCTTTGAGTAAGATATTATACATACTTAAAAATCTGAAAAAGTATTCCTTGAAGTTTAATCTATAGCATACTAAATTTTTTGGATAGATTTTCGACAATTATAAGATATCTTGTCCTATATGTTATTTATTAACATTTCATGGTAAAATTTATATTTGATTCCATCTATCGTTGCAGTCTTATTCTATATTGAATCGATAATAGTGGAAATGACACTAAAGTGGTAAAAACGGTTTCTAGTGCATTGAGTTCTAGTTCTATTTCTTACATTGTCTATGCTGTATAACTTGATTTTATAATATCGACCTGTAGAGATCGCCACTTAGCACGGTGAAATTGAGAAACATATTTGAGGTTAGGATTTCCATTGTCAGGATTGTTAGAAATCTGTTACAATTTATTCCACGTGTTCCGGATTTTTAGTACGTGATATAGTAGTTTTTACGAAGATATTTTGGAAGAATATAATTTCTTAAAGTAAGCTTTATTCATGCAATTAATTGTTTTTAATTTTATATCTTCGAGTATATTACATATATTTGTACATAGTTCAAGGTTATATCACTATCAAACAGTATATTAATTCCTGCGTATTATTAATAAATGTCCAACATCAATCCAGTTGTTCATTTTTAATATTCTTATGTTCATTAAAAATAAATTTAATTTTACCTGTAATGATAAAATTAGAATTCTATATTCGATACTCAGATAATGTATCGCTATTTAGATAAAATATAATTAATTTACCATTACGATTATGATTTAGATATATAAAAACAAAATGGGAAAATCATTGCGTAGTAAATGGAAGAGGAAGTGTAGAGCAGTTAAAAGAGAACGTTATAGAGTAAAAGAATTAGAAAGATTAAAAAAGACATTAGGTATTGATGAGAATGGTATAAAAGATGTTGAAATGGCAGAAATATCAAAAATTGCTACAGGTAGGGCACAGTTCTGCTTAATATGTTACTATTTCTACATAATGATTTCAATTGACTTTAACGTTTTTCTCAAGTTGTTGATGCCAAGACAATAAAGGAAAATGAAAAAGCTAACGACGACGCCAAAGCGGATGATGAAAAAATGGATCTAGACACTGATAAAAGGATATATAATAAAAAAACAATGTTGGATCAGTATGGAAATTACCCTGTATGGATGAACAAACGGAAGATTACAAAGATCAAGAAGGGTAGACCGAAGCAGCAAAAGGGAAACATAAAGCCACGTAAGAGGTTAACAAGGAGACAGAGGAACGCAATGAAGCAAAAGTAAATCTTCTATATAAAATTGATAGCATTGATTAATACTGTTCTTTACTTTTGTATTAGTAAGTAACAAAAGTAAATTGTATTATTATAGTAAAATGTTATTTTAGTTATGTTGTGTGAATCAACAAACATCATTCGAGTTTCTTTTCCATTTTATTATAAAGCTGAATACAAATAACCATAATGATTATTTAAGTTAGAATTCTACTATATTCTAAATTCTACTATACTAAATAAAGTATCATAAAAGCTAAAGAGATGGCAGTGATAGTATGCAATTTTCTCACATAAATATTACATCTATGGGCAATGTCCAATGTTTTTGACACTTTTCTTTCGCTATAGCGACGTTAAAACTTCATCGAGCCGCTGTTCATTGGTATCGCTGATCTGCAACGTAATCTTAACCGATTTTCCAGTTCCACCACTCTACTTGTTAAATGTTGCATTTTTCTTCTCTCTAATTCGTATTCTCTCAATTTGCTCTTCATTTGATATATCTCTTGCTGCATGAGTTGCTATAAACAGAACTGCGTTTTTAAACAGAAGTTTATATTTTATGAGACGTTAATAAAGTGGTAACTAACCACATTTTCGATAGATCTCTTCATTTCGTTAATAGTTTCAACCACAGACGCAACTTTGACAGTCATGTCCGTCGTTTCTGTATCTCTCTTCTTCCCTTTTGCGAATTGCTAAAGATATAATAAGCAGTAAATATAATACATGACATCGTTTCATTATCCAAACATTTCATGATCGTGATTTTTACTTCTATCACGTAAATTTATAATTATTATCTGAATTTTCTTTATTCTGGCAAATTATTTATTCTTGAATGTTGCTTCAAAAATAAACGACAAATTAATAACTTTATCTTAAATTGTAATATAGTAGAGACACTATTGAGTGTTACCCACTCGTACAAAATATTAATGTTCATCTTTGCTGGTTGGTTTAATAGCTTATAAATAAAATAAAAGTTTGAAAAAAAAAAAACTATGACATACCGAATGCACTTGTATTAAAGAATTTTTTAAATCTTCAAGATATTAGAAAATCAGCCCCAACTAGTTCCCTTTTCATTAACACCAAAACTGGGATTCAAACTGTTTTCCAAGTTTCTACATAATTCATACATGCCCATAACGATCGGAATAGACTTTAAAATAAGAAGGAAATCCTTCAACCTGCTGCATCCGCGTTTCTATCGTCTCGCGTGCGTATCTCTCCCTTATAAGTCAAATAACACATGGCAAGCCATTGTCTGGCATACCTTTTCGAGCTTGGTAAGCCTTTTCAGTATAATCTCATAGTCCTGATCGAGGTCATCGTCAGTCACCTCGTTTTCCGTATCTGTAAATGGGAGTCTCTGATATTGTCATTTAACTACAGAATTCACAATATGCTTGCATTTACGGAAATAATATTGGAGAAACGAGAGCAAGAAGAAAGAGAGGCAAAGAACAGAGGAATTTACAATTACAAACCATGCGACGAGATCGCCGGACGCTTCGTCGTTGTTGTTTCGTGGAAATCATTCTCCAAGTCTCGAGCCTCGAACGCCGTATCTTCGGTGACTGAAAAAGAGATGGAAGCGTGATCAAAATGGAAGTAATCTGATCCGCGAACAGATCCTCAGGTTTGGGACGAGGATTACTGTTTCCGGTTCTTGTAAGACTGCGAGATATTGATACTGAAGACGTAATGTACGTTTACGATGTGCAGCATTTCGCTTGACGCTATTACATACTGTTGCGTACTGTTTGAAAAGAAATTTGATCTCGTAATAAATTTATTCAAAGATTGCCTCTTTCTACCTTATAGAGCAAGTGGCAGTGCCTTTATTACGATGCTTTCTGTATTGTACGATTAAAGCTGATGGAAACAATATAATACTTTGATATTCTATTACAGTGAGAATGGATGTAGTAAATTGATAAAAATGATTCGAAATTACCGACATTTGTATCAGGGAAAAGAATCATATTTATTGTCAGGGGTATTAAAACATCAGGAGGATTGTAGGAGTACAATCTTTTTTTTTTTTTTTTTAATGTTCTCTTATAATATAATCTCTAGAGTTATTCCTAATAAAATTATGATTGGAATCTTTTATTTAAATAGGTCACACTTTACACTCCTCGTCTGTGTCCTGTATTACGCAATGGCTTGGTCACATTTTAAGCTGAAAATCAGTAAAGCTTAAAATTTAGGTCAATCTACCACATGTCAGTCTGTTTTCTGAAGCTCAGCCAATTTCGAGCGATCTTGAACTTGACCATCGGCAACCTTTTTCTTTTCACATAGTCAGACCTCGTGTAGATAACACTGAAGTTCAAGATCAATGGGAACGATGTGACAAAACGGTATCGTCCGTTCGATAAAAATAACATTGTAATTGATTTATCTAAAATTCGACAACCTACGATGGGTCGAGAACAACAAGAAGCCATTCAAAAACTTGTTATTCGCTGGTGCTAGCGGCGTATGTGTAACGTATCATAGACAGCATGTAAATTGGTCGAAAAGTGCTACTTGGTGTGTTTCTTAATAGCATATTAGTCACTGTCGAGAAATCTCGAAAACAAATTCGTCTTTGACAGTCGAGTAGAATTCTTCCAACGATTACTCACTATTCTTTCGACAGGACTGGCCGTCTTTTTGTAGTTGGAAACCGGGTCTGCAGTGGCACTCGTAGGTTCCGGGTAGGTTTCTGCAAAGTTGATCGCAGGGCTTCTCTGTCACGCACTCGTCGATGTCTGTAACGTTGGTAGACAAGTTATGCTAATTCGTGCAAAAATTAATTGCATAAACGTGACAGCTGCACGCTACCGACTGATCCATCGCGAAGTCCTTCGATTTCCGGCCAGTAGTATTGCGCAAATTCTCCGCAATGAAACGCTGCCTTTCGTTGGTCCGTTGAATTTCTCGAAATGAGCTCGAGGATTTTACAGAATAAATTACTGGCAATGTAGATTGGTCGTTTAGTTGGAGAGTGATCGAGGATAAGTGGGGAAAGGTGGGGATTCGTGCCATTTAAAGTAACTTGCTCATTGATCAACTTAAAAAAATGAGGCGAGTATAAAGGAAATTGAGTGCTCTTTCAACGTCTAAGATTTGTATAAATCATTTCGGCTTAATTATACGAAGGACACATTTTATTCCCATATTCCATATAGCTTTGATAACATATTATATCGTAGAAAGTGAAACGCGATCAAATTTTTCTATTCAACGTGTTTAATGTTGAGTCATTGTTTGATCGATGATAGTATTAAAGTAATATTAAAGTATCGAATAGTCTTAATAATAATACACTATTAAATGCTATATACGCGTACGATAGAAAAATGAATAGCGATAGATCAGTTTGAATTTTAACCAAAATCCATATTTTTTAAACTTGCAAAGGACCTAACTATGATACACCAAATTTTGTCCAACGAAATAAAATATTCTTCCCTTAGCTCTATTATAATTCTTCAGTTTCTTCTCAGCCTTATTTTCTCTTCTATTGGGTTGGCAACTAAGTAATTACGGATTTTGTCATTTCCCCCAATGAAAAAATCCGCAATCACTTAGTTGCCAACCCAATATACAATTCAATGCAAGTATAAGAAAATTATCGTTGATACGAATAATATCCTATTTCAATTATTATTTCTCGAAGCTAGAAAACTATTTTAAAGAAACGAACGTACGATTGGATCCTGAGATTTGTGCTCTCTTTGTTCCTCTACGGTAGGGCTGAGCAACACATTCTATCGTAAAATTATGAAAGCTTCAAGGATATTTCCTTAGAGAGTGTTGAAACTCCTTGTAAAGGATTTTTCTATCGAATCGAGAGCGGCACGTCGACACGACTCACTTCGCCCTGGTAATTAGAATGACCGCATAGCTTAATGAAATCGCTCGTAAATCTATCGAAAGCAGCCTAGCTGCTGGACACTACAATACGTTTGGTCGGCGTGGTATTCGCGCAATGCCATCGACCTGCGTATCGGCCTACGTCAATTTAATTACGCCAAACGATTCTGGTTACGAGGACGTGTTTCCGAGCCGCGAATATCGATTACGGATATTTTACGATTTAACGACGCTCGTTGTTTGCATCGTTAGCTTGACGGAGGTTCGTTTGCTTCTACGGCACCCGGGGCCTCGCCTAAATAAGGAGCAACGAACGTTGCTCGCAATTGTGCGGTTTAGAGTTGAACGTGAGAATCGAAGCTTCGTTCTTAGTGACAGTCGAATCAGAATATTTGGTTTTACGTTAATAGTAAAGAATAAATTCAAATTTAGATTAATTTTAGGGAAAAAGAAATTTGAAAATTCTTATTTTTTAATATTCTCATTGTTCTTTTTAATATATTAATTTTTGCGTTGAAAGTATAGTTGGTATTTATATAAGATACTTTAATTTAGACGTCGTTACGCGAAATTTTAACAAGACATGCCTGCAAGAAAGTTAATAGAGCGAAGTTGATAATAAAATGTAAAGCTGGAAAGGTGTTAGACACGTAACGTTGATTAGCATTCGGAATGACAATTTAGAGTCGATTTGTATTCGTGTTAGACATTACCTGTCTGGCACTGGTTGCCGGTAAATCCTTTGGGACACGTGCACCTGCCAGGAGAGGTACACACACCTCCGTTTAAGCACGGGGAAGGGCAAGTAGCTGAAAAGCAATTAAATTCAGCTACCGATAACTTGATACATAATTATTCGTTATCGACTAATAAATATCTTGCATGTCCATAAAAGATTTTTGTTCTACATTTCACATCTAGACAAATCAAGTCATCGAACTTTTCTCATTATTTTTCGCATTTTTAATAACAATTGAATGTGTCGTTGTAACAAACGGTTCCATTTCCAGTAATTTATGCAATCGAACAAAAACCAACTGAAAATTTATCAAAATTGAATGACTTTTTTAAACGTACCATAAATTAATAGTCAACTAATATTCGTAGGAATAAACTTTCGACTTATTAACTTGACAGTTCTTTTATAGCCGTATAAAGTTAACATTTTATGGAGATGTTTAGAATGCCTATGATCGTTTACTCACGTTTATTACATCCAAAACTCAAGCGAGTCGCCTGTGTCCATCCAGGACAGCACAAGAAAACGGAAGATGAATCGGTCTTAACATTAATAACATTAATATACCTAAAAATAATCGGACTTGATCGTGCGAAATAATACTAATCTTCTTCGTAACAGTTATAATCTTAAATCTAAATATTTCAATCGCTTATGTCGATGTTTAATAATAGATACACATTTACGAGAATCTAGAAAGAAACATCTCGTTTTACAGAAACGTTGATTTACCTAATTTGTCCATTTCGATGATGATGATTGACAGAATTGGGAACTGATCTGGTACAAACTCGTCTCCTAAAACATAAGGAAAATATCTCCATATAAGAAGAAATTCTTAAAGTGTAAGAAAAATACCTTTATGCAAGAAGAAAATAAAGAATGCATAATAATATGATTAGTACGAAGAGCTGCAGGAATTGGACGTAAGAAAAGAAAGTGACACTTCGTACGGCGTTTATTATTCGAGGACCAGCTCTCCCTTAACGTATTTCGAGCACGCAAATCCCCGTGGCTTTATGTTTGTTATTGAGATTTATGCCATCTATACAAACACATTGTCAAGCGGTGACAAGAGGAAATTAAATTAATGAATTGATTGTTTTGATAGCGATCGCAGCCGATACGACACGGTACATACCTTCGTTTGCATCTCGTCGAGTCAACATGGAAATGAAAAACGTTAAATACAGAGAAGATAATTTCGACGAGTACGTTTAAGCTTCGATTCGATAAATGCGAGGGTAACAGGCTTCGAAAGCGAGGCTACATTATAAAAGGAACGTCGAATGATCGCTATCGTGTCCTAAGGGATTATTCGATAGCTTTCGTTGTAGCTAATCTTCTTCGACAGCTGTTATTACTTGCATCGTAATCGATTTTATTGTAGTCGAATCAGCCAAACTGATCGATCGATACACACCCATGATTTCGTTTCAGATGATTTCGAATGAACTCAGCAGCGAATTATTTTCATCCTGTGCTGCAGCCACCGATTTTCTCGATTTCATTTAAACGTCTAAAGCTTTCTCATGTAAATCTCGTGCACTTTGTTACGATTTTGCATTTCTATCGATTTTTCCAATACATCGTATACGTTTGTTCATCGACATAATCGCGAATATTATATTCGCGAAGGTGACAGAAAGATTCTTCTACAAGGACAAGATTTCTATTCGAAAATCGCAGCGTATATTTGTAATAAAAGCTTAAGTACCTGTAATGGAAATTACAAAAATTCCATATCGTCTTGCTCAAGAATATTAAATGTCTGCTTGTTAAAATGCAAAAAATAATACGATGACAGCTATGATATTTAGTATCGAAGGCGCTCCTTTCTCTTTGTACTTGAGTATCTCGCGTAGAACTTACATAAAAGAGAGGATACACGACGCTTCGGTTTACATAAACGCGCGAGGTTCATCCGTAATTGAACATTGAGACTTTCCCAGAGTATCTTTTACACTCGAAAGCGTCGACCAGTTTTAACTACAATTACTTAGCTGACAGGATGTTCTCGGTTAACAAGCATTCGCCTCTATTACTTTCATTTTCACCGTCATCAATCACTCCGTCACATTTACATTTTGAACCAAAGGCAAATATTATTCTTGTTCTTTGATATATCCAATATATTCCACGGGAATTAATCTTTCTTAGGAAATTTTTTATTCTGTAATTACATGTACAACTTTCCGGTTAAGAAACCATGCGGTTAAACTGCTTCGCTATAAAAAAAAAAGTGGAAAATATGACATATCGTGTTCTTTCTGTGTAATCCTTGAACGTAACATCGTCGAATCGCTATGAAAAGTGGAAGATCGGTCTGTTAAAATTTCGAACGCCGATATCTCGCTACTTGTTCTGTACGATTCGATATGTTGACTAGAAATTACACGAATGCGAGAGGACGGGACGATTCAGTGCGCACGAACGCGCGCGAATCGCGCGTGATTGGGCGACGAGATCCGATGCCGCACAGCGGAACCACTTCGTCATCGTCGACTCGCGAGAAAATTGCATTTTGCTGTGTCGCTGTCATGTTCGTTGAAACGTGACACGACATTTACTGTCGCAACACCAACCACGTGCTTCGCATCGCGAGACGTCTACTTTTCTTGCTCTGTGCGCCATTTTGTTCGTCGCAAAGACATACCAAGGGCGCGAAGAAGTCGTTCAAATAAAAAGGTTACTCGATTAAAAGTGTCACAGACTGGGACAAATAGTTGTTCTCAATTTAGAAACGAAAGTAGGTATCGTCGTTGCTGTTATTAATTTATGTCTCTCGAATTGAGTAAATCACGCATTGATTAATTATATCGAAAGATGGGTATTAAACGCACTACAAAAGATAGTCTATCGTTTAATTATGAAATTACGAGTTATTTCTTTATGTAACAATTCCTCGCTACGTTATTTTTATACTTGTTAAGAAATAAGCTATTCCCTTCCTGCGTAATTCCCACGTTCTCCAGATCCGGCAGGTGTACAGAACAAGATGAGGTCTTTAAACGACGTCAAGGATGCTCGTAAAATCTGTCTGTTAAAGACGAGTCTCGTATTTGCCTACAGATTATCTGCGCCAGAAAGGATCAGAGGGATTAGCGCGGTAGGTGATCCAGGTTAGCGGATCGTGTAGGTTCTGTCAGACAGGTAGTGTAGCCGACATTGGCTCGTATCCTTTGAGCTGGATATAATATTCTCATGATGATGGTGCATATTGTTTCCACGTCCACCAAAATCAATCTCTCCTTCTAGAAATCAAATTCCATATTGATCTATAAACGTGTTGTCAGTTCAAGTAATAGAGACACGAACGTATAATAAATACAAACTTTTGTTTAAAATAAAAATAAATAAATAAACAAAGGGAAGAAAGTCAAATAATTTTCGTTAAAGTCAGACGTAATTTAAATATAGTAAAAGTTATTCTTTGGGCTTCTGGAATTCTCGCTGGTGTTGTCGATATTCGAGATTATTCTAGTTAATAAATTATGGATGCTTTCGAACGCCTACGTGGCTAAATACTACTCCGTTTAACTCTAGACGACACGATAAGTTTCCGTATAACGTTCGATGATCGTGATCTATTCACGGCAACGGGATTATCGTAATTCGGAAAAATAAATGTCTTCGCTGTCGCGACGAGCTAACATCAAATCGTTCCCAGAGCGTATTCCGTTTGCTGAAAAATCCTTCGGAACACGTTGCGACGGAGGTTCAGATACGGTTCGGAGGACATTCGCGTGGGAATACTGGTTCGGGTGCTTTGGTGGCCATACTGAACGTTGCGCGCTGATAACGTCCAGCATGCTCGGTCCACGACATTGAACGAGAGAAACGACGAGGTTAAACGCACATTCGCGAACCCTTTCTGAAAATAACGCGTGTAACTTGTTGTAGTTAACTTGTACTTGCAACTAATTGTACGATTTACGGATTACATTCTCTCTAATAAAAGCGACAACTCATTCTGACATAATACTGATTTCAAGAAATACCACCATTCTCTTCTCAAATATTACTTATTTTCTATACGAAGTTTAATATTTTTTTTTTTTTTACGACTTCTTCAAAACGAAGAGAAATACATCCCTAAGAGCTTATGAAATCTACTTTATGAAGTTTCCTACTATTTCGCAATGAGTCGTCAAATTCTTTTTAAAAAAGAATTAATTCGAATGAAATAGAAAGATACAGACCTATAACAACTATACGACGTATATACATAGTGTACGAAGTTGAAGTATCGTACTCGTAACTCGAGAAAACGTTTCACTTTTCATCGTACAGGCCTTAAGTTCATCGAGAGCGAAGACTTCTAATGCGTTCTAGGAACTTTCTCCGTTAGCGAAGAGAACCGGCTTGAAAGAGAGAAAAAAGACGAGGAAATGTACGAAGAAGTCGCGTGTAATAAAATTAATGTCGATTAGCGAAGGCGCCGTCGCGTGATACCGCTCGCAAGCTTCTTCGAGGTGATAAATTTTCAATGAATTACCGCATCGACGGCTCGCGTGTCCGCGACTCTCTTAGAAGTACATACTTCCGAAACCTTAACGGTGATCTCGCATGTTTTCCACTTCTAGCCGCGCCACAGGCGAACGTACCGTCGAGTTATGGTTGCCATTCGTTATTACCCTTGCCCGGTTGACTATCTATCGCTCACGACCGATATTTTCACGACCATAGGTGAACAACGTTCCGCGAAACCGAACTTTCTCTGGGTCACTAATATGCCACAAGATTTACAGATAAAAGAGCATCGAGATTCTAACGTGGACGTTAGATCAACGTTTATCCTGAACAATTTTTACGAACGTGTACGTACTATGCGCGCTATAGAGAACTTTTCGAAATCTCATTAGTACTGTAACGAGAACATGACTATTATGTTTTTCGTGGTCGTTGAGGTTATTAGATGCGTGAACAAAGGAACGCGTGGATAAATTGTAACGTAGAAAATATATTTTAATACGGAAGTGTAAATACAAATAGGAATATAATTTGAGCTGGTCCAGATCCGCACGCTAGCAGTGTTACCCTATGACTGAAAGCCCTGAAACCATCGTCGCCTGTCTACCGTTTATGCTCTGCCTTCGTCCCAGTCTTTTGTCTATACGCTGTCGATGGCTTCGGTGCTCGAGAAAACTAAAAAGACCAGATGTAGAGTTTTCTTAGAAGTGGTGACCATCTCAACGGTGGTAAAATTTGAAACCAATTAGAGAACGTACATGGCAGTTACGAGATATTTATTGCAAAATCAGCAATTATCAAGCACGTACACATTGTATCACTGATACAACATAAATACGACTTGTAGGTACATTAGAGATGTACAACGGACGAGATCACCAAACCGGTTGATACATCGATATTACGGAATCGGAAGAAAAATGCGAATAACATATCGCGTACACTATCCGCGGTAAAATCTATACGTTCAGCGAGCTAGTATCAATTAATCTCGCATCCTCGATCGATCTTTAATTGAACCATAAATATTCAGCTTTACTTTCGATGATACTGGTGATACTCGTAAACAGCGCGCATAATCACGGATACACGGGGCGAATTTTCAACGTTGAAGCCGTACGTTATCATCGCATGCCGGTAAACCGTCGTCGCGCGTTGTCCCGATCGTGACAACACGCTTTGCACGCTCGTTTCGACGTTGCCGCCAGTGATAAACATCGATTCTTTATTGTACGATCTCGTGGACTTTACTCCACCGATTCCTCTTCTACTTTCTCGACAATAGCGCCTCAGACTAACGTTGGTTAGTTTAAGGTTTCGACGAGTTGTCAGTAGATTATGAATGTTTATGCAATCAGAGAAAATTTAAATATATAAAAATATACAGAACGATCGTATATATAACAGTGCTACTCGTTAAAATATTTAAAAGGCGAAACAAATCTTTATTTAAAAGAGAAAGAATATTTTAAGATTGTTCAGAGGATTAAAGAAATTCTCAAGATAAATAATATTGTAAGATACAAGGAAATTTTGTTTTCTTTTTTGTAACCTTACAAATTCCTCATAATTTGTCCAGATGGACATTCCTGGACAAGATGCTGTGTCCACCTAAAATAGTAAAATATTTTTAAATTTCTGTAGGGCAAAAATCGGTAATTAAGTTGATCAAAGTAAGCAGTTGATAGTAAAAAGGAACGAAAGAGGTCAATTTTACGAGCAATCAGAAGTTGGCTGCAAAGCACACAAAACACGAAGAGAGACGTCCTCGAGACGTTCGCATGGAAGAACAAAAGAAATAGCCGGACGAAGTGAAGTGGCACTCGTGCTCGACCAGCACAATTCGCTGGTTCGAAAGTTTTCCAAACAGCATGGCCGGTCATTGGCTACCCGTTTTGAGTCGCGATAACTGATCAAATACAGCCTCGGCTATAGCGACACCTAATTTTTCGTCGCCGCTTGAAAACGTCATTCACGTTGCCTAATCCCCTCGACACGAAGTCGATTAATCACGAGGAAATCTGTTCTTGAAAGCTCTCTATAAGACTAAAAGATTTGTTATTATCGCGGCTTAATGAATAACGCCGGCGATAGTTGATTTACTGCATGTAAGATTCGGTTTGCTGAATTATCGTTCTTAAAGCGAGTTAAAAAGAAGGTCGTTGATCAAAGTTATCCTTTAATTCGAGTAAATTTGTAAACTATCGGTACATGGATCTATTCAGATTAGATAGATAAATAACGAGCTCGACACGTTCCGACGATGTTGCTTTAATAGCGAACGCTTTATCCGGCTGATTTATAAAACGTTGGGTCGCGCGGCGATGCAATTTTATCGGCGAGTTATTTCACGCAAACGGTCGATTTCTCGGAAATCCAGGCCGTGCCTTAATACTTGGGTGGTTAATCGCGCGCGATGCAATAATTCTGGCCGTTACGTTCGTGTCATCCCATCTCCCTCGCGACGCAACACGCGTGCAACGCGGGGCGCGCGCGAAAAACGGAAAAATAAAGCAACGCGGAACGGACGTCGCGACGTGTCCGGCATGCAAATGCGATGTAATTCCACAGCGTCAATTAACATCGCGCGAGAAATGAATCGCAACGTACGGATACCACGAGAAAACGTGCTCGGCTCGAAGGAGCTCGCTTGGCAAACGGCGAGTAATGTTACGACTACCCGTCCGACGATTTGCGGTTTCAGACGCAACGCCTCGCGCGTACATAGTTGAATCTACGCCCGGCTTCTTGAATTAAGTTCTGATTGCTTGCTTTATGAATATAAACAGGTAAATTTCTATTACGTAATCGTCGTTCGTGTTGCTAACTTGTTGATCCTTGTTTCTCAAGTAGTTTAATAATGTGTAAATTAATGTACAAATTAAACGATAAGCGATAATCGGTGTGCAAATTAAAGCTTTCTTTTTGGTT
Source organism: Bombus difficillimus (assembly GCA_014737525.1). NCBI lineage: Eukaryota > Metazoa > Arthropoda > Insecta > Hymenoptera > Apidae > Bombus > Bombus difficillimus. Next base: position 1,364,049 of record JACXIT010000140.1, on the reverse strand, counting down.
TTGGGAATAACGAGAGCGTTAATTGATTTTACGTATTTATTCTCGTTGATTGTGAAATAAATATTCATGAAAGTTTGGCATCCGATCCAATTGCAATGTGATAATTGCATAATTATAGCAATATGCTTTATATTCTTTTTTGCGTTGTTACCTATGTTACAGATACGATTCGCAATCTGTAGTTACGAATAACATTGATTTTTTCGTATTCCGGGAAGTTGCTTTGAAAAATAACTTTCTTGCAAATGCGTTATTGATCTTCCAGACTTTAAATTTAGTTCCACGGTTAAACGACCCAGCGTCTCAGCAGTTTATTGCACCATTATCTCAATACCAATTTTATAGTCTGCCATTGTAGCTTGCCAGTAAATACATTCTAACATCTATATACCGTTTCGTATCTCTTGCAAAATATACTCGTCGCTGAAATGTTAGTTTTCAACAGTCGTACAAGCATTTGTAATAACGTGGTCATATTCGTATCTGAAATGTCTATAAGAAAGTAACACCGTCGACAAACGTCATCAGAAAATAATTTCCATCGGCCGTGCACATGTGGCCGAAATATTCTTAACAGCCTCTTCTCATCCTCTTCGGCTGCACTCCCGCTGCAGCCATGACGATATTTTTTCCCCGGTTAACTATACCCGCCGCCGTGGTGCATAACGATGGTTTATCATAAAAGCGAAGGAGTTATTTTCGAGGCTGACAAATGGGTTCAGTGTCCTCTCGTTGAATATTTTTCCCTGTCTCTCTTGAACGCCTCTGAAAGAAAAGAGGAGAAGTCTTTTTATCGAGCAGGCAAGTTATAAGGATATTGAGCGTGCGGCTCGTTAACGACGGAGTTTTGCCAGCCGCTTCCTTTTTCTCCGTCATCTCCATTCGCCATTCGCCCTCCGACCGACGGCTAAACAATCCGACGTGCCGACTCCCGTTGTATACGTTAACGGGAGTTTGTGAAACGTCGCTGTTTGAATCTCTTCCAAACAATCCTGCCTGATTCATTCGCCGTCGTTTCGGGAACCACTTTCTCGAAATTGTTTATAAAAAGTTTCTCCATTTCGATGTTATATTTATATATTTCTTATTCTTCGCGATGATGCTTCGTAGGTTAATCTATAGAAACATTTCGCAAAATTGAAAAATTTACCGCGAAATTTAGTTGCAAATATTTCGTTGTATTAATAGAAAATTGTGGTTATAATACAGAGCTGTAAATAATTGTATCAAACAATTAAGGATATTTAATAGAGGAGACGTAAAAGAGAGTTTATTTCAGCGAGTATGATTTTCGTTAATGTTAACAAGAGATGTTTATTTTATTTCACTTCCCCCGCATCATTTTTTAAACCATCGGCCTCAGACGGAAAGGAGCGGAGAAATATTTTTAAAGCAGTATCGATAGCTCGGAGACATCTAGTTCGCGATGCACCGCTAGACCAACAGAACAGACCTCCCATTTTGCCCCACGGTACGTTCTATACCTCTTACATACAAAATTTATGTGCGCCGCCTAATCGAGTGTAAATTGTAGAGTTTGCAATGTGCTAAGTTTCCCACGAAATCCAAGATCCGATAGTATTCTGTGCTTTCTAGACGAAGCGTATGCTTTACATAAATTAACAGTACCTTCGATCGTATCGAGATTAGCTTATTTCTAGCAAAGCGAACGTAAATTCCAGTTTGTAATATAAAATTATTCTAATCGGATAGTCGCCTGTCGCTGTTTGCGATCGATTCCACTGATTTTTCGACGTGGAATACGCAATGTTGCAAAAGAAGCCCCAGGCTGCTGGTACGGATTTGCGGAGCTTCCAAACTACAAAATTACTTGATGACGAGTTACCGGTTCCCGGGGAAGTAATTACGCGCCTACGCGGTGCCAATAAGTGCCACGCTACCGCTCATCATTTTTCGCGATGCATCTCCATCATTTTGCATCTTGCTTCTTAGCACAATACCACAGTGGTGAATGTTCTTCATCGAAGCGTTGAAATTACAAGTTTTATTTTCATTCCGAATTTTTCGTTATTTTATCGCATTCGCAAAGAGTTCATATCCTATAGAGATATTATGTAAATTGAAAATTTACCAATGATGCTACTAAGAACTAAACATTACGATGCGGAATTCATTGCGAATAATTGAACATTCTGTCGAAAAAAAAAAAAAAAAAAGAAAAAGACACTGTAAATAACCGATGATATCGAAGTTTATAGCTACGAAGTTACGAAGGCGTAATAAAGTATGCCCCATAATCGATGTGTTAACATCTGTTTTTTTAATCGGATTCGGGGAAATTCATAAAATGATTCAAGGTCGATGCCAGATTTAAATAAACGAGTGGAAGATGTAAGCTCGATAGACACGAATAACCTGTACAAATACTTTTCGAAAGTTTATACCGACTTTTTGAACAAGTCATTTTCGTCTATGGCAGATTACGTAATGGATACATCGTGGTTTTAACTAATCGCCGGTGAAACCCGTGTACGCACGCGTCGAGTGATGCAACGTTTTCTTACGTCGTGAATTATCGTCTTGTGCTTTCGACGTACTACAATGATATATCGTTGAAACCGTCATACACACGTAGAATACGAGTAGTCTTACTCCGTGATATATTTTCTCCGACTTTTACAAGGCAGCCAATTTTTCACGACTATTCGACCGTTATCAAACGAAATGTAAATGTTTCTATCGTTCGTTAGTAGCGTGCGTTACGACACGTTCTAACGGCGCCTGCTTTCAATTTGTTACATTTTGCAAGAGTTAAATTAACTAAAATTTCATCGCAACAATCGCAGTTCAGATGAACGGAACCGTAGCGCAATGTAAAATGTATCTTTCTTCCATCATCTGCTATTCTTTCTGTGTAAGTAAAATAAGAGGCCACCGTTAGGCGATCGCGGCGCTATCAATTTCCGTGAACACGGCGGACGCAAATCGTCGGGCTCACCGCGGAATTATCATTTAATGGGGCCCCGCAATAACGCGAACCATTCGAGACGGAAAGAAAAGGAATCGCCATGAATTATTCAAGCAATCGCAGGAACGCGGAGCAATAGCGCGGTACCGCGCGATCGATACCGCATCGTTCGAACACTTGGCAACGATAAGTCCATTTATGCCGGCCATAAACCGACCCGTGGAATTTTCAAGAAGATCCTCGGGTGAGGCGACCTTACGGGGCCACGAATTCTTGCCGCGCCACCGAGCTGCCCAAGCCACTTCCTTTCTTTCTTTCTTTTTTTATCCGTAACACCATTTACGGTCGAATATAACCATCCGGTTCGACCACCCTAGGGGCCAAAGAACACGATCGTCTCTACCTGCTGCTCGCGCCTTCTCTACCCACAATTTCTGCCCGCGGCTGCGACCTCTTCACCCTGGACAACAACGCGCGGAAAAAGTCACTGCTAATGGATTTAAGCGGAGCGCCGACCATCGCTCTTGCCGATCGGACCTGCATCCTTTGGCTCCTTACACGGACTGCCTTCCCTATGATATCTTATTGATGAGTTTTCGACTTTTTGGCCGAGTACAAGCCTAAGAGTATATTAGAGGAGATTAGGATTTTTTAAAGATTGAATTTGAGCCGATATCTTATATCGAATAAGGGTTGAACTCGTTAAGGGCCAACGTTACGTTGACGCAATCATCATCTATAATTTTCTTAAATCAATTTGTATTACCGGATTTTCTTTTCGACATTGTGGCTATGAAAAGAAATTCGAAAGATTCGCTTAATATATTTCTCCTCGCTACCTCTTCCAGTTAGATTCTACGATTTTATAAAATTTAAGGAAATTGGAGTATTTGCAATATTGCGACAAACTGTTGTTTTGTCTTTAATGAACCAACCCATGTTTTAGTTTAATTTCGTCGCAATCCTCGAATTTCTTTCTTCAATTTTACTTTAGCCGTAATCGAGCAGGAGATGTTTGATCTTCGAAGTAAATTTTTGCATACGATTTACATGAGAAATTATGCATACCAATAATAATTCTTTTATATCTTCCTCGTTGAATACGCAGTACAAATCGATTGAAAATAACAGAAAGAATGCGACAGAATTAAATATACATTTATGGTCTTATTTGGACATCGTTATGCACTTTGTACGGTACAGGAATTGCTTCGAGTACGCAGTGCAAGCTTAAGGGTGGTTTCTTCAAATATTTGCCAAATATCCTATGGATATTTACGAGGTTACGAAGTTACGTCTCAGTTGCTTAATTTTTCAGCTTTAAATCGTAGTTGAAAATTTGTAGTCTTTTAAGAATATTTATTTAGACCTCGATATAGCGTTACGTTGCGTAATGCTATCCGTATAGAATTGCTAAAACGATATAAGTTAGGCAATTTCAAAAGAAAGAACACTTATCAGGAACTAATGCAATCTTTAAATTATCGCTTTATTCTCTATTTATGCGAGTAATACCTGTTACGTGCAGCAACATGATTTCTCTAGAGTTAAAAGTTTGTACCTCTCGCTGGGTAATTATTGTAAAAACTTTCCAGTAGTATTAGCATAACATTGCAAGATCTATTTATGCTCATTTCGCGAGTATTTTTATTAGAAAGTGTAGTTGAAAACTCTGTTCAAACACATGCGAGATCTTTACAACATGAAAATATTCCGTTTCCTTTCATTTCCGTATATTATTCTTCCGAGTAAAATATTAAAATGAAATATCGTAATACTTTTTGTCATTAGGACAAATTCATGTGAATCGAAAAAAACATTTTGTCGTGATATTTCCTTTCGAAATATTCCGTTCTCGCGTAGAAGAACGATTGTTCGTCGTGGTTTCTGCAGATTGAAGTAATCGACGTGCTAAAATTGAAGCGGAAATACCGACGATTTTGCGTCCATCATTCCGTGAACGTCGATTGTTCTTCATTTTCCTCTAATGCATTTCGCACCGTAATACAGCATGCACCTTGCTCGTATCCTCTCTTATGTGCCAGCTGTCGTTGATCTCCGGTAGATCTTACGATCACCAAAGAAATCGATGCGAAATGCCAACACGCTCGCGAAATTGTACGTTCGCGATTGCCCTTTGATCGGCGAACGTGCACCGTTCACGACGCAACGTATCCTTTACGGACTCTTCCAACCACCGATTACTATTTTATCGTGTCAATTTTAAGGCTCGCGAGCTCATTACAGCTTGTGAAGGTATTCAGACGTTGAATCCTAATCTCAATGATCGTGCAAACATTTCTTCATAATTTTATTGACTCGCATAACAACGATACGTTACTTCGTAATTTGATTCTTCCAAAAATGCTTTTATTTACAATATTTTCGTATAATCGTGCGTATCTCAATTATAGTAGAATATCCGGCATTCGTATTAAGATTTTAGAATCAGGTTAGCGTATGTGAAACTTGAAAAGGATATTGGAAAGTTTCTTGAAATAAACCTTTAATCACGCGATATTATATGGCATTGAACTATCCATAATGAGTCAGTTGAATGATTCAACCATTGTTAAACAATCGTAGTAACATCAAAATCTGGTCAGAACCCCATCGTAGGTCGTGCGGGTTGAATGGCCGGCGCTGTTATGTTTATCTCTGTACAGTACCCGCTAACAGAAACGGAAAAGAAAGTAAAAGGAGGTCCCGACAGAACGTACGTGTAAAAGACGTGCTCTATTTGCGTCCGTGGAATGTCATTTCGCGTTCGTTGTTCCTTCTTTCTACTTGTTTTGCGGCGAGTCGCGACACGAAACCCTCCCTGAAGGCATTTAAGAGTCTTGCGATGTTCCATTAAGAGAAATGACTGAATCATTTGCGAATTCTTTCGAAGAAAGGCCAAGGGACATCTTTGACATCTCTTGAACACACGAAGTTACACGTAAAGACAACATCGTTAAATTCTGATACCTTATTGGGTATTTTGTTCTGGGCAAAAGGGTGTCTTAAGAAATATCTCAAGATTTCAATGAACGTGTACTGCTTTCTATAGTACTTTTTTAGCAAATTAATGCTTAATACCTACTCTAAAGTATCTAGATAATTCGTTCCTCCAACATGTTGATATCTCAAAATTCTATTAGGATAATATTTTAATATCCTGACATTTTAACATTATGAATACCTCGATCCATCGATATTTCAACTTTCTAATATTCTAATAATAATAGACGTTCCAACGTTCTTACATTCTAAAACTCTAATAGCCTGATGGCACAACAATTTTCAACGAGTTCCAGGACGTTCTAACATATCAATTAACACAGTAATTACAACGTCTAATACTCGAAAGCTCTAATTACTATCGTAATATTTCACTTACTGTCACGTGGACGTCGTAAAAAACGTAGTCACCCGTAAAGTTATGAATAACGATAGTTTCACTCCATCGGGACAAAATACGATACGATGAAATATGGAGCACGGAATCGATAAGAACAATGTACTCTGCTTACTTTGACCTTGATTTGAATTCCCTCTCAAATGGGCCGTGCTAAAAGAAGACGTTGTTGCTCTCGGGCAGACTGCCACGCGGCTCGACGACTTCCTCGAGATTGGAAGTTGAATCGGCGGAGGAGGGCGGTATTTGACATTTCGCTGGGCTCGCTAACCGTCAAGTAAGAAAGAAAATACCTCCGGGACGTTTCATTTTTAAACTTGAAGGAACGGTTTTCGCGCACGTTCGCGTCTTGGTATTTTTTCGTGAACCAACATCAGCCAGACCTGGGCGGTAATTGAATATGAATTATGTGCGAAGCTTGGCCACGTGCAAGTGTTTTAGCTCCTACGTATGACACGAATTCCATTTCTATCGAATTTGCTATTCTAAATTAAAGGTTTTGCATATTTGACTATAGCTAACGTGTAATTTATATGCAAAATTTTACGTAAGATATGCATACGCAGAGTAGTGTACGAAAAGATTCGAAGAATTTAAGGGTGTGTAGCGTTTATTAAAGCGTAGTGGCAAGCATGTAAGCAGGCACGTGCTTGCTCGTGAATCAAGCGATTTTATTTTTATTTTTCTCCTGTAATAATTGCACACTAAGCTAAGTTGAACTTGATATAAACGTTTTATTATAAAATTTATTTAATTAACGTTAACAAGGAGCACGAAGAACAAGTTGAAACTAGAATCTACACAATGTATGAGATAAGTCTTCAGCTAAAATTCTCGATCGAGAGATCACTCGATTCGAAGCTTCCGTCTCGAGCGACGAGAATCGCATTGGAACTAAGCTGGATACAATTGCGCTGTAAATTCCATACGGCTGTGTTTAGCAAACATCGAAACATAAGGATGAAAAACAGCCGAGGAAAGGAAGCGAACGCAATCGGATACTATCACCTCGTGAATCGCCGGCTCGTAGAATTTATTTCGCTGTATGGCGCCGTAAAACGAGTGAAAATAGTGGCGAAATTCAGTAGATAAAGGAGTATTATCGTCTCGCCGCTATTTATTCTCTCCGATCATTCCCTGGCAAACGATCGTATTCAATAACTATTGCGCGTTAAGGAATGTACTACGCGACTTTGATATACAGAGTACTTACGATATATTTCATGATTATTTAGTTTTAATGTAAGCGCGTTGATATTTTCCGTGTTAACGTTCTTTACCACAACGAAGATATCTTTCTTAGGATTCCAATAATTTACAAATTTCGAGCGAATAACCTGCGTTACTTTCGTCTGTTCGAATCTCTCTCTTCTTGTTTGCTCGTGTTGCTGGTATACATCGAGAAACGACTCGGATTCCCGTTTGAAACGATGGTAAAGCCAGGCTGTATAGTCCCATTTGGCGATTTGCCGAGCACATTTGTTAACTGGACTAACCGGCTTTACTGTTTCGGAGTGTTCCGAATATTTGGTAATTAATCGGCTCTATACTTAACCAGATTGTGAATTGGCGCGTGCCAGGGAAACCGGAGCGGTGGTAAAAGTTAATGAAACGTCAGGCGAAAAATAAATTCGTGACGTGTCTGCGGTGCGACGAGTTTTTCTTTTTACGCGTTGAGATGCACGAGAAACGCGTTTCGGTGAAAGATGTATCGGGATAAAAATTACCAGCGAAACATTATTACGTGGTGCTGAAACTTCGATTAAACGTCGACGTACAAAATTATGAACAGCTTGCCAGACACATACGTATATGTATCATAGTGAATAGCCACTCTATTTGGCTCACGCATTTGTTTGTTTAGCTGCGGTTCAATAACCATGCCAACTATTAATCTCTTCGCTAGAAAAGTATCTACGACGGGAATGTGGCAGCGCCGATTGCGGCGTAACGATTATGAAATTGCAAAAGGCGCGGATATACGCGACGAATGCAAGCGGTCAGGCATTAACGTCGTACTCTGGTGTTGGCTGTGTTTTTTCGTTTAAGCCCATTTTGTAGCATGTTACTTCTAAAGCGCTGTTACAATGTTTACAGAGCTAAATATGGTTCTGAGTTTAGTGTCACTACGGTATATACTACTATGGCGTTTCCAACGTCCCTCTTAGTTCTGAGTCAGTGTAATAACTTCCTAATTAATAGTTATCTTTCAAACTGTTTTTACTAGTGTCTTTTCTGTCTTGTAGTTTATGATTTATTGTTTCGGTAAATCAGAATTGAAGTTGTCTTTTCTACATTGTATTTGAATTATGCAACGCCACTTTAAGATTAGAACACCTGATCCTGCGATGCAAGAAATTCTCCTTCTAGACGACGTTGCAATATGAAACCCGCTATAAAGGACAATTGAAAAGATCGTAAATCGATATAAGAACAGCTAAATTATCTAAAACGTTCTAAATTGTTTATAATCGTAATTATCTACTCTAGTGCGTTACTAATAACCCATGAAAGCGATCGATGCGACTATAAATAATGGGAGAAAAAAGATATTTTTATTATATTAATAGAAATTTTTATATAATTTACTAGCAATCTATAATTGCAACAATTATTTTCCATAATTTTAGAAAATTTTCTCGTCGTCTCAAATATTATTTTCAAATAATTTCTGGTATCAACTTTTCTGCTTTGACATATGATAACACGCCGTGAAGCCGTATTATCGTGTCTGCAAGAGTGATAGTGACTCGACAGCATATAAAGCTGCGGAAGATTCTTTTTAAAGCGTGTCCAGTGTTTTTTCTCGTCACGGTGTACAGTATCGGAAAATGGTAATTGCGTTGCAGAAGAACGGTCTCGATTCGAGCGACAAAACGAATGTGCCTGTCGTTTGACAACAACGTGAACGTAACAGTTGCGTCTATTTCCACGCGGACATCGTCCATTTGTCAATCGACCGATCTGTTAAACCTTAGACCAACGACAACGCAACAGACGATGGATAATAAACAATGTAAACGACTACGCACCAAGCGTTCCAAGATGTGACATGGCAGGATTATTATCTGGGATATACTTGGAACTGTTCGTATATTCGTTATTCGTGCTTCTTCTTATCGACCTCCATCGATCACGCGTGTAAGACGACCAAAGGGACGAACGATAGTTTTATAAAGGATCAGTAGACCCATTTGAGGAGGATGTTCCGACGCATATCGTTCGTCTGTTTAAACTGCTCCAACGTCCAATCAATTATTCAACAGGGCAATGCACTTTTGAAAAGAAAATTCGATTTCGGATAAACGATTAACCACGGTACTTGCTGCATTCGTTTTCTTATCGATGAATATTTTATTGGGCTCGCTATCTCCATCTTATTAGTTTATATGCTCTTTTCTAAATTTGCATCTATATAATCAGGCTCCTCCTTAATTTAAAGCGACTACAAAGAGGAAGAAAAGACAAGGAGACGTTGAAACGATTAGAGTCTCGCGAGATACTTGGCTGTTCGCTAATATACGGCAAAGGTGTTCATTTTTTTTCTATATCCTTCATCCCGTGATTTCCATTACCATCGAAGCGTCATCAACCCAATCAAAAACAGTAGCCGCACAAGTCCATGAAAACAGTAGCTGAAACACGTCGAAGCCCCGCGCGCGCCTATCGACTCGAGTTTGTCGCCAGATCAATGTAACCGACCTCGAATTCCGCTTCTGTATTCTTGATCGGGCTACCGCCGCCGTCTAGATCGCATTTTAAGTGTCATTATTGCCGCGATGGCGATAAAAAATTTCGGACGACGACGACCGATCGATCGTTCGAGACGCGTTATTCGTTGTTCGTGTTGACGAGACGACTTTTCGTCGGCCTCGTGCGACAGGTTTGCGAGTGTTTCGCTACTCTGTCCGGCCTTGTATCTGGGTAATTCGATCGGAGCATAGAATAAAAGGAAAGAACGAGCGAGCAGTAGGCACGAGCTAAATTATCGCATTCAGGTTAAATAGTAACGAGGGATCTCGTCGATGCGTCGCGCCGTTTCTTTCAGTTTGCGCGCAACCAAACGTATCGCGAACACGACCGCGGCCCATCGTCGTCTCAGTCATTGAAACGATGAGAGATCATCCGAGTTGTGTCGCGAAATTACGCTCCGAGAGGCGGTAGCGATTTTTTGGAGTCAAACGTGTTACGAGATTATAACATCGTCATCGCGGTGCTTTTATCAGAGAGAATTTAAATCAATTCCATAAAATCAGTCGTCTTAATAATCAGTAAGTTTGTCTCTTAAAAGTAGAATGCATTGTCACGTTGCCTTTTTCTTTTACTTCCAGATCGTGACCTTTAATGATAGTAAGCGTTGGAGCTTCATAAATGTGGTATATATAACACGGTGAAATTAAACCGCTCGTTGTTATAAATAATTTTAATCGATATAAGTCACGGTAATTTATAGTTCGAGTATAGAACATAGGAAGTAGGTTTCTGAACTTCTATAAAGCTATAAAGCTTTCTTGTATTTCTTTTCGTGTAATATTTCTCTGTACATGTAAGGTAGCAAGTCTTTTATTAAGCACAATAACGTACTTGACATTGTAAGACCCATATCTTGCACTTTTTTTTTAAAACCTGTGGTTTTCAGAATATCGCCGTTCATTTATTTAATAGGCCACAGCACGTACACAATTTTCTTTATTTAATACTTAAGAAAACTGTTTGCGATTACGTATTGCCTAATATGGTTAATTCCCATCGAACACTTTCAAGAATCAACTGCACCTTAAGTGGCAATTTGAATATATCGTTTCTCCAAAAGAGAGCCGACTTCGTTACAGCACGTTCCGACCATAAAGTCTCACCTTTTTCATTCGATCTTGCCAATCGATATTTCGAAAATATTATCAATTATTCGTCGAGAAATTTTTCTAACATTTCATCCGATCACTTTATATAATCAAATTTAACAATATCAAACTATTTTGACGGTATAAAACCTTGTTCATAACATTTCAAGTATCGTGATTTTCCCTTTAAATCACCACATCAATATTTAGCAAATACCGTAAAATCTATGTTTGCCAAAAAGGCCTTTTAGCTACACCTAAAACTTTCTATCGATCAAATATTCAGTACACCAAAGGATCGAACGAACTGCTTTCCTCTTACGAAACGTTGCGCCAGCATCGCAAGTACTACACTTTCCTCTTTAAGCTCTCAAATCAATATTCAGTAAATATCGTAAATTTTACTTGCACCTGATACATACACAGAACTTTCCTCTGTACCTTAACCCGTAGAGGCTGTCATAGGTGAAATTTCATCCTATGCAAATTTTAACAGAGTGTAACACGTGCCTAGCATAACGTAACGAGTACCTTATTCCATCGACGTTCTAACGCAATGAATACTTCGTTCCATCGATATTTCAACGTCCTGATATTTTGAATCTCAAATTTTTAAAAGCTCGAACAAATCACCTTGCCACGCCCGCAACAAAAATCGCTAATTCGGTCGACGAAGTTGCACCAGTTCCCCGTAAACCGAGGCGTACGCTAAACCACTTTCGCGTTGACCTCAAAAAGAACCATCGAGATCGTGACCAGTAAATCACCCGCTGCAACGCGTGCATTTGCCCATTAACCACCTTTTAATTTACTAAAAACTCGACGTTGTAGTTCCATTGACGCAACGCTAATGATGTTAATGGCCGGTTTATCGACGTTCAGGTCAAAATCTTTCTTCCATTTCTGTGCAAAACACAGACTCGCGAATAGCGACTCGTTGCGGTCGATTATCATCAACGAGATAGAGGTCTCACGTTCGCCATCGTCGATGGTCGTTTCCCACCGGCGAGTATCGTCGCAAACCGCGGGCCTGTATCGTCGCCGTTATGCACGAGCAATCGCGCGACTTAATTGGCGTCCCTCGGTTTCGCTGGAAGCGGCGCGAAAGCAATATTATCATGCGGAAACCTTTAAGGCCGGCCAAAGGGGAACCGCCGTCGTCGCGCACCAACAATCCTAATAATTGCACGTGACAGAGGAACGCGTTACGCGCGAGATAATTAATCGGCCGATTAATTAAACGTCCCGCCCAATGAGATTACCGATCCTTTTAACGGGAGATTTAAATCTTTGCGGCTGATTTTGTGATTGCCAACGAAAGCGAAAATATATAAATACGCACGAACGTATGTATAACATGTACGTAACCGTTGAAACTTTCACTTCCAAGTGTTGGAATAAATGTTGCGCTTTTAGTTTTATAGTTTACGCGGTTAGTTCGAATTTAGATACTCTGTGAAAAACAATTTTATTTTTGGCAAATAGTTATCGACAGTCGAATCGTCTTATTTGCCTCCAACGTTCTGTTAATACGCTATATCAGCCTGTTATACTAGTTTCCCATGTAAAGTTATCTCCACACATTCGTATGACTGCATACTTATATCTGTCGTGTACGAAAAATATTTGCCCTATTTTCTGCTCTATCGAATATTCATAGTTTACTTCGAAGACACTTTTTCAGCCGACTGTTATACAATTGCGAGCAGGTTTCACGGGCGCGGGATAATATTTTGTCATATTTATTTTTCAGTGACAGTGATAAGGTAACTTGGACTTTTTCTCGAAAATAACACGGTTCTTTGTATATTGAATATTTTAGAACGGCTCCGAGCATTTTATTCGTGTGTAGCGTACGCTGGCGAAATTATTTATTTGCCAGGAGCTATGGCAATATTTTCAGCAAGGAAACGAATGTTATCCCGTTGCTCCCACCAAACAGATAAGCACAGTAAAAAATCGCCCACTCTCGCGCCAGAGCGTTCAAAACCGTGTAACCTTCAACCGTAGAAATAATCTCCTGGGTGAATCATGGTGGAGATATTTAAGGTGGAAACTGTAGATAAAACACCTGGCATTTAACTTTGCAACAGTTGCAACTTTGTCAAAGTAATCCCTGCAGCCTCTTCCTTGCCAAACGAATTTTAATACTTTTTAGCCACTATAAATTGATAAAATACGTATGTATAGGTACCGCATAAGATAAACCAGTAGGACATTTAGGTCGAGATAAGCGTTTTGTCTTCTTACGTCTCTTTTCGATGAATCTAAAATACACGATATTTTCTCATTCTTTCGTCGTTATTTCAATGACCGATAACGACACACGATAAGCGACAAAGTTTGTTATTCTAAGGTTGAAGCTTTGCCGACTCGAATAACTCTATCTTATACACGCTATATCTATCGTCTCTCCACCATCTTCAATTCTCAACACCAAATTAACCGAACACAAAATTACACGGTTCGAAATAAAAAAGGGCAAATGATTGATTGAATTCGCAAACGATTAAAAATCGAAATGAAAGTCCGGACCAGAACAGTCGTGCGTTAAAACTCTGAGAAAGATTATGGACTGGCACCATAAATTATCGTTCTGCGAAGTAATTCCATGACGCGCGCGGCTAACCGCGCTCGTCGACTCATTTAAACGCGTGAGTTGCGCTTTGTCCGGTAGATCGTAAAGTTTTCCGCTCGAATTTAGCTTCGATTCTCTTCGTTGGCTCGGCTTGCGACGCAAGACACCTACGTTCGCTGGCTCGAGGGTGGCGATATACCGCGAAACGTTCCGTTTTATGCCGAAAAGGTGGGTGAAGTCGGCCTCTCCAAGCAGGAAGTGGGTGGTTCGGCCGAGAAAATTGATCTCCTTCGATCGGTTGACGTTGCCGGGAAATTTAACGCACCGTTTGCGCGTAACTTTAGTTTCGTCCGACACAATGGAGTACGCAAGACATTTTATTGCGCAATTCGATGAAATGTGCTTCCCGTCCTGTTTGGTATTCGCTGTCCGAAGAACGGCTCGCTTACGGCCGATGTTGACTTCGATTTACATCCGTATTCGTCAAGTTAATTCTGTTTTAGCACGGAAGCAGAAGGAAATGCAGAAAAATACTTGTTTCGCCGCATCGAGAAACGGTAAATCGCGAATACGTACATGTTTACCTTAGTTGCGCGAGGACACAGCGGTTTTCTAATTTTTATGGCTATAAATGAAACGTAATTTACTCTTAATGCGAATGCAACACACATCTCGATAAGTTGACCAACTGGATGACGAAGAGATATAGAGTAGCAAAGGCACTTGTGATTGTAAAGATGTTCTCGCAGATACATTCGAATGCTCGATTTGTAATTTTCAATTTTTAATTTGCTTTATTGAGTAGGCGAATGAAAAATGATCGTTCGATGCGTTATCGGTGTATAGATTGGATGCGAGATTCTTTTGATCTTATAAATCATTGGAACATCGTTACGTTGCGACGTAAAGAAAAGATATCTCGAATGAACCGTTTGTTATTAGCGTCGATGGATTGAATAACGGTGCAAAATAATTAAACTCCAATCGTAAATCTCCTGCAGTGATATTTGCGTTCGATGTTTTAATTGTGTATCAATGTATAAAAAAAAACTCTTACAGCTGGTTTGCATAAAAAAGATATTTATATTTTAGATATGACTCGAAGAAGTGACTCTTTTTGTTTGTACCTATGATACGATAATAAAGCAGATTTAAGATTTATAGTAAATAAAATTATTCGAACGATGTATCTTTTAAAAAGAATTTGGATTTGATATAGAATCGCAAGTAACATCGTCTCTTCGCACCTTATCGTACTTCTAACTTTAAATTGGAATTTAGATTTCAAGAATTTAGGCTTGTACTCGTCTTTATTTAACAAACCTGCGATCTTCCATACCCGTATTTGCTCCTATGGATGTTAAAGTTTACGTAAGATTACGGTTGAAACGATACGAAGTAACGTACGATACAACGTAATTATCAACCGACAGTGACAAGCGTTAGACAAATGAAGCCATTTTTGTAAATCTACGAAGCTACCGAGACCGCTCGTAAAAGCCTAAAAGCAAAGTTTCAAAGACCTCACTCACCCAGGATGATGCCTGGTATAAGTAGCCGGAGTGGTCGTGTGATGCTGGTAGCCCTGTGTGACCACTTCCCTCGGCTGGTGACGATGATTGTTGTGATAACCGGCGTAAGCGATGGCTCTGGTGCCGGTGTAGTCGGCAACCGCGACCGCGCTGAATTTCTCCGGTTTCGAAGTTCGTTGCTCGTAAACGCGTTGCTCCACGCGATGTCTGACCCCACTCGCAGTTGCTTGCAGTGGCGCGATTGGCGTCGAGCTGCTTCTTTCGGAGAACAGATCGTTGCGAATCCAATTGTTGACGGTACCCTGTTGTTGGAAACTCCTATCGTCGTGTTCGTGTCGAGATCGTGCGAATTTCTCGTGGTACGGCCAGACCGGCCAGGTGAGTCTGTGATTGGTAAAGTCGCGATGATCGTTGGCCGTGTGTTCGATCGAGGCGATGGCGATCGGTAAAATAAAGAAAGCACACAGAAGAATTTTCGGTACGGAAGCCATCGCTAAACCAGCCTTCGATCTTCGATTACGTTGACGATGTCTGGTGCAAGTAACAGTCACGACGAACGGATCACATTCTCGATGATTTTGATCGATTTTTTTTTTTACGTTTGACCGAAGGTGCTGCGCTGGATACGTCGTCGAACAAGCTCGATGGACATCCGGTGCGAAATCGTTCGAAGGCAACCGAGAGCACTACTGAACGAGACACACGGAGTAGGCTCCACGTGCTTGAGTCGCTCGTACCAACCCCACCATCCTTCTTTCTTTCTCTCTTTCTCTTCGTTTCCTCGTTCCGCCCCTCGTCCTCTCTCGCACCCATCTCTCCTTCCTCTCTTGTTTGCTCGCTTAGACCTCTTTCTTCGTTCCGCTTTGTTCCGCTCCCTTTCTACCTGTCTGCTCTCCTGATACACCGCCAACCGTTCAGTTAACCACCTACATATCCTTGCACGCGTTCGACAAGAACGCTTAGTAGGATAGAGACACAATGGTGCGCGTTGTTTGTTCCTTGGGATAGATGGGACGACCGGCTGAACCGATTGCGAAACTCGAAGGGTACGCTTGTCGCGATGGAATTTTTTCCTCGTTCCTCTATGTTGATTCATGCCTCGGATTTTTTACGTTGCCACGATCATTGTAATATACATATTACATACAGGGTGCAGCGAATGTAGAATGGTAGGAATTTGTTAATGGTGAGAAAGCGCCTACGAAGATATTTCCGTGGATGTGGTTAGAATTTACTGTTGCTTTCGAGTTGCTGAAGATTGCACGACTCGCTTGGAACGTCTACTTCGTGCTTTGTTGCATAGTACGACGGGTCTTAGTAATTTACAAAATATCAGAAATTGTTGGCGTGACTGTGAAAGTTGAAGTATGTATGCCGCGTTTAAGAAATTCGAAATATAAAATTGTCGGAGTTAAAAAGAGGAATTTATAATACTTATATTTTCAATACGTTTCTTATTTTCCGATCTATACATTTATGATAAATTTACAATAAATTTATAAGAAACGTATAAGCGTTGAAACATTTTTAAACGCTAGTGTACCTTTCTTATTCCCGTGTAGAAATCCTACATCGCGTGCAATCGACGCCACATCGAAGCTATCGTGTCTAAACCTTTGTCGGCTCGAAACTCATCTACGCAATCTTGTTATTTCAACCGTCCAATAAATCAACAATTTCCTCCAACTCCAATATCCTCGAAAAGCAAAAATCGAAGCAGAGGGAAAGAGAATCGAACGATCGGGTTTCGCCTGCGTTTATTGCATCGTTGCCGAGTCGCGAATCGATTTCGAGATCCGGTGAACGCGGAGACCAGGAGTTTCTCTATTTACGAGCAATAAATGTTAAAGGCGTGCGTGCAAAAGGTGTCACGCGGGACGAATGTAGGTCGTGAGTCACGCGTTCCTGTGGAACCATAGCAGCGCGACAAAACACGTGTACGTTAGAAAATTACGGGTGCGAGGAAAAGCGAGCGATCCGGCCGCGACATCGTGCAGCCGACGTGTGTCGTCCCGATCGATTTTTATATTTGGATAATAAAGGAACTGAAAGTAATAAGATGGACGCGCGCGCTCGCGGCATCGCGTTTACACGCGCAATTACGCCGCGATAATGAATAGATGCCTGATAATGTGGCGCACATCGGAGACAATGCCCGTGGCGCTGCTCGTAATTACCAGTGATTTAATGTCGAGCACGTTGGGCTATTGTCTAGCTTTCAATCTCTTACCTGTTAATCTCTTTTACCTGCTTCTACGTCCGCGTACCTGTGTATGGTTGGAGAAGGAGATGTTTTGCAACTTTTTTGGCTTCGAGTTTGGGTTGTGTGCTTCTTTGCTATTTTTTCTGGCTATTAGATTTATGAGTAGAATTAGGTTATTTTTTAATTTTCGATAGGAAGCGTTCGGAAGTACGTTTTTCGACCAAAAATGAGACAAGTATTGAAAATAATATTGTACATATTATTTTCCGATGATGATACAGTATATTCGTATGTATCCGGAATATTTTGTTTAGGGAGTGGATTGTTCAAATGACAAAAATTAAGCACGTATTAATTAATTGCGAGCAAAGCTCCGTACGTATGTAAGGTCATGTATTTCTTAAATCAAGTACCGAATACGGTCGAAGTTCTTTTAATTAGTTTTCGAATTTGTATTTGTAAATACCTGTTTATTTCTCTTTAATCGACAGAATTTCTTAATTAATTATACAGTCACGCTTGGGAACATTACGTACATACATTACTTCCATAATATGTGGAAGATTAAAACGATGATTTATACTACAAAAATATCACGATATGACATTGAGATTCTTACAAAGAGAAATATGAAATCATCGTTACCAAAAGTGGAAGATCTGGATGAGAACAACTTCAACAATTTTAACATTTTTCGTTTTCGCATTCGAAACGATACGATATCTCTGTTATTAAAGTTTCTGTGAAAAGAGCAAGATCGATTATCGACAGAAAATAGTTTATTAAGTAAAAAAGATTGTTAAATCGTTTTTTCTCGATGCAAGCGTAGCCTGATCGCAATTAAACTTTTATTTCATTGATCAAACATTTCCCGCGAACTTGATTTAAATTAGCCCGCAGTATTGTACATTCGCCTGCCTCTCGATGAAATTGAAATCGGAGATTAGAGACAAACTGCTTGAAACTGTCGTGATTCATGGCCGTCCTTGCGAAATTGGTTCTGACGTTAAACTGCGGAATTCAATTTCATTTCTGTCTATTAGGGAATTTTCTGCTGTTATACCGATCGATGTAAATGTAATTCGCAAATATGTGTAATATTTCTTCGGTATTTTTACTAGAAATTTTCTAAAGATTTCAGATTATATCGTCGAATAATCGAATCATCTCTTCGATAATACAAACGCAACCTTGTGCTAGTTTAATACGTGAAAATACTTTAGCAAACAAACTCCAACGTAAAAAGAGCACAAAATTTCCTCCGCCTGAAAACAATTACGAGTAAAAAGATTTCAGTTGCCAAAAACTTGCCGTAAAAGTAAACTTTCAAGTATCGAAGAATCGGTAAAATCTAATCAGGACTTAAATTACGACGGAAAAGGGTCCAATCACCCTGAAGATTACAAACACGCCACCTGTTAAAGAACCATTCTCAAAGAGTCATTTCTAACGATCCTGCACTAGCGCGCGTTGAAATTTAACGCGACTCCTCGTAGCCGCGATCCTCGGCCATTCGATGTAATACTCGAATTGATACGTTACAAAAAGCGGATTAGAAAAACGAGTAGAACGACGAGCCACGACGGGTCGCGCGCACCCATCCCATTTGTCAGGATGAATTATTCACCGTGAGAAAAATAATCCAACGCTCGGGCATCCGGCATCCACGGAACAAAGGGTTGTGAAACGGCGTTCTGCTTTTCTTCTATCCCTACTGGGCCTCTCTATATCCTCGTTGTCCCTGCGACTCTCCGCCCAGCCCGCTTCTTCGTCTCCGTCTCCTCCCTATTCCATACGAGCGAGATGATTTCTTGCGAGCTAGCTCATGCATAAAGGGAGACAGAATCGTCGGATATCTTGCGGTAAAGATAACATCTGCGGGAGCCGCGAGAGATTTGCGGTAGACAGTGGCTCCAGCCTCCAACTGCCTACGCATCTTCCAGCTGCACCGGCTGGTCCACCTGCATTGCAGCATTGCACTGGTTCAATGTCGGTGCAACGTTGACCGCGTATAACGATCGGAATGTTGCTCGTCGAAAATTGGTGTCCAACGAGCTATGTACGTACGAGACTTTCACGAACGACCAAAAATATTGCAACGTGATGCGCGAAGCTTGTAATATCGTCGAATTTCACGACGATATCTCACGACTGGAGGAAAGATTGGAGCTACAGAGGGGAAAAAAAATTGGATGTTTGATAACGAAATTTCTTTTTAAGGTTTGAGACTGTTAGGGTTGATTGATATGGTACGAGGGGTTAGGTTTAGCGGGAAGATAGAACGAGGCTTTTTAATATCGTTTCACAGATAATGTGTTCCTGGAAGTATTAGGTCAAGAAGTTTTCAGACGAGTTGGAACTTTCTTAATTGTAAACCTATTAAGTCAATCTTGTTTAAGTTGCTCTCTGAGTTTTATCCTTATTGGCGGGGCTAGAGGTCAAATAAAGTGGTTAAAACTGTTACGATATCAGGAGTCCCGAGTGATTTCTTACGTGGATAGTTGTGCTTAGGGGAGATAAACGTTGTTAAGAGCTCGAAGAAAAATCTCGTATTTAACGAACTTTATGCAAACTTCACGCGAATTATTATGAGAGTTCCTTTCATAAAATTTTTTTATTTTTAATTTGCAGTTTCGTACCGAGTAGATATACCTATATAAGTTGTACGATCTTAGAAAGATATAAATTACACAATTTTACGAAGTTCGAAGAAATTGAAATACTTCTAACGCTATAATATTCCATCTTCTTTACACCGTGAAAACTTTTCCTGCCTCTGACTCGTCTAACTTTCTCGCTCTAATTTTACACATTATTTATTATTTCAATTTTTTATCTTAATAACGTTGCACTTACCCAATTTCACGTATTATTCTATTGCTTGGTTCTTAGTGCTTTGATACATCAATTCGATTCTTAAACCGCCATGTCAAAATCACCTTCGAAACATTCTTTCTAAAATTCTACCAATCACGAAAATAATATAAAAAATCAACTCGCACGGTGTAATTCGTTTCTCGCATACACCTGAAAGGGTTTCGCCGACGGCGTACGAAGCATCGATGACTGGTGCGCAATTTAGTCGAGCAATTCGGATCCGAAAGTGCACACGCGAAAGAGATCCAGGCGCAATTTCTGCACCGGATCGACGTGGTCGAGACCAAGGTCAGTGGTGCTGCGACCGCGGCGAGGTCTGTCCGTCTTTTTGTTCGTATCCCGGTGCTTGTCTTCGGAAGCGGCGTACGGGCAACGGCGAGATAATTGCGCGCATCATCGTCGCGTTATTGGCCATTACGAGCACGAGACACAAAACACGGCAGCAAATCCGACGATAAATCACAGTGTGACATTATAATATTCCACCGTGCGACATTTCCATTCGCTCGAACGTTTTCATCCATCTTCATTGCGCCATTTCGGCGACGACGACGATCCTCTACGACCGGCAGCTCGTACCCTCGAACTCCCTTTTCCATGGATCTGCAATGCAAATCGACTTCCTGGGAAGATGTAATCATCGATGCCTGTTGGCTTCTCGCGGGAGCAGGTTTCGTCCCGTGGCATTACCAGAGGAATTTTCGAGACAGCGGTACAACCGAGGGAATTTGACTACCTGAACCCTCTTGTGTAATAATTTCAGAATTACCGAATTGAGAAGTAACGATTGTAGGAGGTTATACGATCCTGTTGCACAAACAGTTTTTCATAATTTTACAATTTTACAACGGATAGAACGATCAAGATATTTCTATGACTTTTAAAATTCACTTACAAATCTTTGTCTTGTTACGAACGTGTTACCATTATAGGAAAGAATTTATCGACATTGGTAACTTGCGACTCGCGACCTGTAAAATTTTACTAATCGTATCAATTCAAAGACGATTGGTAAATTATTGTACAAGAGAGTCCTGCGCCGAGCTTACTGCTTTCACTATGATGGATGATTTAGTAATTGGCGAGTATAAATGTTTTCGATGTGTTTGGGTATTTAGGTTGTCGAATAAAATTGTCCAGAAGAATTATACACGCTGGAAAATGCAAGTGATGAAATAGAATTGCGACTAAATGATAGATAGCAAGTCTTGATGTGGTAAATGCTGTTGCTGATATCTATCTGAATGATCACTACGTTGACACCTTAAACTATTGCAGATGGATTGCAAGATATTTCGTGATTTATTTGGTGAACAGGAAACGCTACAAATGATATTAAACGTTTTACATAATTTATAAAATAGATTTCAATCAGTCTCAGTTGTACAAAGAGATATTCGATTCTGTGTCTATCCTAGAAATCATTCGGCCTGTCTGAAATTTCTAAGAATTTCGTTCGCTTAATGATCGGCAATATTAAAAATACTCACACTGGTAATAAAAACAAGAAAGTGAAACCGAATAATATTTAAAATAATATAAAATAACTAACGTGTTAGCAGAGACAAACATTGTTTATATCACAAATGTTCTAAAAAGCAAATGTGATTTAAACGATCTTACATATTGATACTTCGTCCAGAAAGGCAATACAGTCATTCAACGGTACTCGCGTCTGCGGGTTTTTCGTAAAAGGCATCACATTAATTTCTCAAGTAATAACGTCGTCACTTTCGAAATCTGTATTAGAAACGTATGAAATCAGCACCATACAACGATACCAAAGGAACGCGTGGTAAGGCCAAAAGTTTAACTTCTCGATCTGCGTACTGTTCTTTCGTCCGTGCGAAGATCGAGCGATAAGTTTCGTTATCGTGTCATCGAATGTTCGCCCATTAATCATCGTTTGTACGTATTTTCTTTTGGCAGCCCGACCGGTTCCACGCTCCAGTCGAACACAATGAAATTCTTGCGAGAATATACGCAACGAATATGAAAAATGATCAACATTCTCTGCATGTCGAAATGCATATTTCTGTTTTCGATATAGCAATCACAAAGTTGGCTTGTTATTTTCAATGCAGCGTAAACGTCGATGACAGAATCCACTAACGATTAATGTTTGATAAATATTTCGTAATATCTTAATTTTGGAAAATATATAATTTCTATTTTACGGTAATTAATATTATCGCACTACTATTACACCATGTACGAGTACAAAGAATTAAATAAATCGCGAGCAAACCTGTAAATCATTAGGAAATTATTAAAATATTTCGAGAATATTGTCTCGTATAAAACCTTAGACTATAAACACACGAATTAATATTATTAGCGAAATTTTACAAATTAAAAATCATAAACTGTCGACTCTAATTCTCTTTCGTAACAGCAAATAAGTTCGATAACAAAACGAATGATATAGGTAAATTAGAGATCAAGTTTGATTATTCGGTTCGTTGTAAACTTGAAAAATTATAAACTCGCAATTTGTTAATTCATTAATATTATTAACTGATAAATTATTGCGCGAGAAAGTTCAAATGTTTCAATACTTATAAACGACATTATACACATTATACACACACTCTAATCCCTTTCGATGTAAATTAGATTTAATTTTAACAATTCTACAAATCCTCTGCAACGGTCTTAGAAATCATTTCACGGAAATAGTTACAAACTCTCGGCGAGGTTTCGTTTGGTTTCACTTTTATCGGTATTAATTTCATAAAGATACGACCGATCTCAGCTTGTACAATGCGAGTTCGAATAATTTACGAGCGATTCGCAAAATTTACGTGATTTCTTGTTTATCTCGTTCGCCTGCTACAACTTTGGAGAAACGCGACGGACGTTGAATTATCGTGGAAATTTGTGTTGTCAGCCGAGGAACTTGTTCCGTGAGATCTTCAGGCGACTTTATCGCAGAAAACGCAACGGAAAAAAACGGCGATCAAAGGCGCGGTAACGTGGTCGCGCGGAATACACATCGACGTACTCGGACTATAGAAAAATTTGTCTTGCACAAGGGACCAACGTTGCGGAAGAAATTAATGACCGCGGTAAATTGTCGAGGTTGCAAAGACTCGATAAACTTTAACCTTTATCTTGGAGAAAACGTTGCGTTCGGCGAGGGTGACGCGTAAAAGGGGTTAATCGGACGAGTATAATTTTTCGTGCGCATTACATCAACGACACGCGTCGACGTGGCTGCTTTCGAGCGAGTAGCGTTCACGCTTCTCCCACGTTTTATGTCGGTGCTCGATTTGATAATCTCGTGCCAATTTTAACGATCCAGCGCATATGAAAACACGCAATATGTCCCGCAGGCGTCTTTCAGTAGATACGTCTAAAAATAAACGAACGCGTGTAACGCGTTGAGCGATATCGAAAACGTGTGTCCCTTTGTAAGATACGTACCATGCTTATGATTCTGCATGTCACGTTCAGTCTGACACATCAGACGTTCAGTCTGTGCGTCTGCACGACTGCATGCTTGTGCGAGACACAACATAACTGGTTTTGTAAACGTTAAACATAAATGAACGTCGATACAACGAACAATGATAGGGTTGTCAATTAAAGATTTGCGATCGGTATATGATACAATCGGTTGTAGAGAGCGAGGACGAAGAGCTGTGACAATCGTTACTTCGAGTCACAGCTTAAACCATATACAATTATGTAATAGGATTTTCAAACGATAATCCTTGTAAGGAAGAATGGAAGCAAGTACAAATTCGCTATGCACCTTTTCTCTTGCGTAGCATGTAAAATATTATTTTATGTGTTCTTTTCGTTATGGTTGCATTCACTTTGTATCACTTCTCGGATAATCGAATGATACGAGGACAATGTTTCCATTGCAACGATGCTTCGGGTGAAATTTCACTGAATCGAGCGTCGCGACGTCTAGCATCGTACAAGCTGCTTCGTTGCGCTGCCAATTCTCTGCAGAGATTCTGTTCACTCTCGAATTTAAACCTTTCAATTGTTTCGTTGAACGGCTGTTCCGCTTACAATAGCTAAATCAACGTCGAAGAAGAATATAAGTCCGTAACGTGTAAAGAACTACTTTGAAGAAAATATTTATCTTCCTTCCCTTCGGTATATATAAAATATTCTCCTTTGTAAAGAGCATAACATTACAGATACTCGTTGTTCATATAAATATTTGATAACAAATTTTTAATTCTCAATGCTGTACTGCTTTTTCTTCAACGTCATGCGAGAGATATTATTTCTTCCATAGGTAGAACGCATAACTATATAGAGCTATACAGCAGTTACAACTTTCTAGACACAATCTCTGTTAATTGTAATAATAATTTCTTTTACCGCGAAGAAAAATTTGTTTTCAGACATTCTTCAAATAAATCCAAAGTTTCTAAGCAGTTTCTGTATTTCGGTAATTTCTTGACTCGCTATCGACACGGAAACAACGCGAGAAAAGTAACGCGTCGAACAGTTGTATACAATCTGGCAAAGTTTCAGTCGGGTAATGCAATTTGCGAGCACCCAGTACATTGAACAAACAGCAGCGCACACGAACGACGTATCCAGGTTCTGACCTACTGACACGATCCAGTGACGTCACGGGAGTGCACGAGAGTTTAGAAAGGAGCGAAAAGACTATAGTCGACTGGAGGTTGACCCTAGCCAAGGGGATCGTTTTCCGTGTGCAGCAGGGTGTATCGAAGTTTTACCGCGCCTTCGACAAGCGACAAGGCAATACTCGTTCAACCGAGGGAAAGGAAAAAATGGACGAAAAAGACATTGTATCGAAACCGTAAAGTAATATGTTCTTATGCGGCTCGCTAATAATTTGTGGGTATAGAATTGCGTCGATCTATATCGTGTTCCTTTTTGCACTTTTTACTGGTGTCGATTTTAGTGTAGCGTATCATGTTTTGTGGTGTAACGTGGTGGAAACGAAAGGTTCACAGACCGATGAATAAAAGTCTGTCTTATAACGCAAATATTCGGTTACTACTTCGTTCCTTTGGTAAAGATAAATATTTTTCTTTCTTATAAAATACCCAATGGAAATCGCGTACAATATTGACTTGTTAAAATCAGAAACGTTCAAGCGAGGGAAGCTTTGCCTAGTTTTCGCTAACGTAGTTTGATTATATACGTACGTAGTTATATTCGACGATCTGCTCTCTAACTGAGTGTCCATCGAATAACGAAACGATGTTAGTCGAGTACGACAACTAATCCTAAAGTTACTCGCAGCACATTTTTCAACATACTTGAAGTTAACGTTAAAACCAAATACGTCTGAAAATTCACACCAGCCAAAGTGAAGATGTTGAAGCGACGTTAAAATTACGAGGAAATGATGCTATCAAAAGAGGCATCTGCTCGCTCTAAAAAAGACCAACCGGTCAAACAGTGCTGCATCATAGTATCACCTGAAAAGACAACGGTGCTCGAACAAAAACTCGGCTGCAGCCGAAGCGCGAAACAAAGTCCGATAACGCTTTACTCTAGAACGGTTTGAGTTTCGACGAGCAACAAATTTTCTTTGGAGCCGCGGCACATCATGGTCGATCGATTCGTTATTTTCTCGATGGTCGTACGTACGATCGCTGCTGGAAGCGCATCGTGCCATCGCTGTGAACGAGGCCTCGCCTCGAGGATCGATCGATAGCCTGATCGGGGATCGGCGAACTTCAGCCGGATCAGCCGCGAGTCGCTCCATCCTTTGTCTAAATTTCTTTCCCTCCGGGCACTCTTCGTCTGTCATTTGACCCAACACTTTTTTTTTCTATCATTTTCTAATAATTTTTTTCCCGCAACATTGAGCCGCGTGCAAAAGCCGCGACCCTGCTGCGTGATCGGAGCTCGTTCGCGGCGATCGTTGTCCAGGGAAATTCACGGCCGAAGGATATGAAAAGTCGCCGGGCGGCTGCCGGACGTGTCTCCATATGCGAGGGTGACGTGTTCGAAGAGCCGCTGCTTGGTTAGAAAACGGCGCACGAAGGTCCCAGGTGGATCCCTCGCCGCGCGATTCCACCGCCACGAGAACCACGGCCGTGCACGACATCCACTGCGTCGGCAGTGGACGACAGATTCCGCGGTGGAGATCCAGACGGGAGACCAGGTGGAAAGTTTGGAGTGGATCGAGACGCGTCAAGGTATACGTGTGTTTCCTTTTGGGACTTTGTCACCGTTTTATGCTCGGCTAGATGAGATTTTCGTACGACTGAGTAACGTAGACGCGTAAATTGGATTGGGAAATTTTATATTCGTCGATATACATATTACAATAATTATACATCGCACATGGCTCCGACATGATAGTGTGCAATCACTTGTTCTTCGAACAGAGGCTTCCCATATGTATTTGGTATATACGACGTCTCTTTATGTGCGTTCGATCGTGTATTTAATAATAATCATAGTTTTAATACCTAGCATTCAGTTGATTGATTAAAGAAAGTTTGAGTAAATAGCTGTTGAACTTTTCCTTCTCTCGGTACAAATAATTTTGCAGTATTTTTAATCTTTCGAGTTTCTCCGGAGTTCGAAGATGATAATGATCGTCCGACAGGTCGACGAGAATTTGATCGCGATTATAATGTTTATCGAATGATAATATTCATATTCATGTAGTATTTGGCATTGTGAAATATCCGTGATTATCAGACGTTATGAACATTTTGAAATTTATTATACGAAAATTTGTAGGATTTTGCAAGACACGACTGGAAACTTTATATTCGCCTAAAATAATTATTCAGCATTTGCTCGCTTCGTAACATACTGTAATTTGTATTATTTTACTTTGATCGTTTTATTATTATCATCTGCTATTATCAGTTTTCAACCTAATATGGTATATGAAGATTACACACTTGAAAAATTTTCCGAAGTTCAGACGACTGTGTAATATAAAGGTTAACGTAGAACGTAACGAAGTGAAAGTACGCCGTAAGGGAACGAGAAGGACCAAAATTTGTACGTCACTGTTTCCTAGGGAACGTGAAA
Organism: Bombus difficillimus; assembly: GCA_014737525.1. Taxonomy (NCBI): domain Eukaryota; kingdom Metazoa; phylum Arthropoda; class Insecta; order Hymenoptera; family Apidae; genus Bombus; species Bombus difficillimus. Next base: position 1,336,687 of record JACXIT010000140.1, on the reverse strand, counting down.
GTCATACCCCTGGGTAGAAAGTTTCGAAATGGAGATGAAAAAAAGAGCGAAAACGCTCGAGCTGCCAAGGCACATCCATGACACAGTTTTACAGCTTTGATCGAGCACTGGCCTTGGTTCGAAATATTTAAGCGGATACGTAGTAAAGTTACTTTATTTCTGGACATGCATGTCACTATCAGAAATATGACGAAAGCAAGGGTTTGTTTGTAGAAAAAAAAGCCAGTCCGATATCAGGAATAAATATCGAAAACAACGTTCTATATGACTGCTTGGTTGCTCATCGTGCAACAATACCCATTTCATTTAATTGTAGAAAATATCATACATTTCTGAACCATTGTCCTTACTTCGTCATATTTTACCTTATTTATAGTTGTTGGAAGTAAAACGTTTATGCAAATAAGGGAAGAGTAGATACCTTTTGTGGCAGCTACTGCATTACAAATAACCGTGTAACCATTAGAAATAATCACGTATAATTTCTAGACAGTTGCTGAGTAAAACCGCATATCTACACGTTTTAACGTATTAAAAATGAATCTTTAGTCATAGGAACTTCGATCAACCCTTCTTCTGATTTCTCCAACTGAACGTCTTAACAAACGTTTAAATATCTTTTCAATTCGCTGATAAACCAAATATTTCACGAGAAGCGTCAGGTACTCCGTTTCATCTTCTTACTTTACTTCCATCAGCATCCACGTTACAATCACCCTTTTGATATCTCATACGTGCACTTGGGAGCTCTCAATCCACCCGGTTCAACATAAACATCACCTAAGTACATAGGAGTAATCTCAGTAACCCCGTTCGCATTATCAAAGCCACAGAATCGTGTGTCACGATACCGTAAGTGATGTACGTGTAGTGTAATAAAACACGAAACTGGCTTCTTTGGTACTCGAGCAGAGCGCCTGGTTTCTCCATTCTAGCGAGTCGGAACGTTAAAAGCCGACACGATAATGGAAACACTGGACGTTGATGTATCTTAATAAGATAACACCGTTTATGCATGTTATTTATTGCCGATTAATCGGTATTCTGCATGGAAACGAACCAAGGGACCAAAGAGGCGTGTTCACGGTGCACCATTTAAGGTGTTCCTCTGGAGGAGACTTGGAAAGGATCGCCGCGTTTCGCGTCCAAGTCACGTCGTTCCGTGCGTCGCGTCGTCGCGATATATCAGCCGATCAAGGAAGCCTCGAGACGTTTCGCTTCGCAATTTACCAACCGCGTCGTATTTTTCTCCGCGTCCTTATCGAGACGTGTTTCACCGTGTCACGGTCGCCTTGACATCGGCCTGCCGCGCCGCCGTTATCTCAAATGTATCTCTCCGGTTGCTACTTGACCTCCCTTTTTTTTCAGCTTTCCCCTCAGAACCGATATCAAATCTTCCACCCTCAGAGGGGAGGACAGAAGATGTCCACCTTCGGCTATCTATTGCAGTCACCTCTTCTCTCTCTCTCTCTCTCTCTCTCTCTTTCTTTCTTTTTCCTTCTGTTCGATTCTGACTCTAGGACAGATGTCGTCGACGATTGCCCTTTGTGGGACAGCGTGGAGTTCTTGAAAGAAAAAGATGGCAGGTTTAGGATCAGAAGTTTTTACGAGCTCTCGAGAAATTGAATTTACTAGGGACGCTTGTTTTCGACTTTGTGGTTTATGGCCTCTCGAGTTTCATGTTGGAGGCTGATGTTTCCAATTAAAGCGGAAGGAATAGTGGAGTTTCTGCTACTGCGCTTGCAAAAATTCTTCAGGTTCTTATTTGTATTTTTTTTAATGGTCGTTTCTAAGTGGTTGTTTTTCACTTTAGAGTGAACTTTTAATCATTCTTGTGTCATATTTTTAATACCGCGAGAGAGGAAATCTGTGTTAAAATTTCTTGAAATAACGAAAAGTGCTAGTAATCGAACAGCTTCTGGGAAGAATATATTTTTATATAATGGAATTGCCATTCATACAGCCAAGAACGAAGCAGACATTGACATATGTATGCGCGTACAAAACATTTAACTTTAGGAACTCGCGATCAGAAAAGTCACAGATGTTTCCCAGCTATCCACGCTTCAATTTTACTCACTCAATTACGCATACACAGATTAATGCACGCGAATTCTCCTTCTCGTTGCAGTCGTTTCCAGTTAATCGCTACATATTTTACACATGGTTGAACACAGAACTGAACACAGTACGCTATCTTGTACTTGTCCACCGCATTCTTTGTCTCCTGAACTCTCATTTTGTTAATCCACGAATTTTTCTTCTTGCTCTCCCATACACGTTCATTTTCAATTAACCACGGTACATTTAACAAATTAATGATCAGAGTCTGAATTTAATGTTCGTTCTTATCCTTTATATCTGTAATTTTATAACGTTATACATATTAATTCACTCTTGGGCCTCGAACGTTCTTCTCTCGGTTTCCCTTTTCACCATTTTCATTCAATTTAATCTTACTTACATTAAACGTAGGCACATTCCTGTTCATAAATATTAAGACACTTAAGTAACTCTGCGCAATTACTACGAAATTATAAAAAAACACCTCTAAGGATAGATATTTCGTTCGAAACGTCGGGCAATTAACGATTCGCTTATTCGATATTTTAATAACAATTTCATTAATTTGAGGTAGCAAAATTAATTATTTTATAGTCCATATGCGTAGCCTTCTTTGATCGCTATTTTGGTTAATTTTGATACTCAAATTATAAACAATGATACCATTACATTTTTTCGGTAATAGTTAATATTGAAAATGTAATGATTGCGAAAAGTCGAATCTCATGGACTGGTTAACTCGCACTGACAATTGCAAGAGCACCAACTTCATTTATCTTGTATATGTATATCGGCTTACTACTCGTATTCCATACTTTATAATACACTCGGTCTTACATTTACACAATAATCGAGTAACATTTATTTCCCACTGCCCCTATTTCATCGAGTTTCAGTTGCAGCCGAGCATAATATATTTTAAGCATCGACGTTCCCGTGCTTCTGATTCAACCTGTCATCCGCAACGTTCAGGTCCCTTATCTTTCGTTCTGGTGTATGTTAATTTATATCCTGGCTGCGGACGTTGTTGCGTTTTGCAAATTTTCCCTCTCTCGCCATTTCCACGTTGGCTCCCCTCGACTGTTCCAGACACGCGATATATCTTAGGCTCGCGTAGGTAGTAGGTAGTCACAAAAGCTGCCCGATTCAAGCTGTCCTCCGCATCGCCTCGGTTCTTTATGGTCGGCCCTTTTCCCGTTCTGAAAGACCGAACTCGTTACGCGGCCACGAAACGAAACGCAGCCGTTCTTTCATCGCCGTCGACCACCATTTGTCAAGTTCTCCTCGTTGGGAAGGCCATTAACGTTCCTCCTTTTTCTTTTGCAACGTTGGCTCTTTGTTCTTATCTAGTTGACTACAACAGCGAAGAATTCCTAGTAGCAGTTAATCAGTTCGCGTTATTAATTTTTAACGTCTGACAACTTTCTTGTCGTAAATGGTAGGCCACTTTCAGCTTTTGACTGGTCAAACTCGTGAAACGTGTTTCCTAGTGATAATACATCGACGATCAAACGTTAAACGCAAGTTAGAAAAAGGGTACACCTCGTTGATTTCATTGGCCTTTATGTATATTTTCAAGGTCATCGTTCTGAGTAACCAGAACGTAATATATAAATCCAATCCAAGCCATCAAACATACTTTTTGTGTTTATTTCGGAAGATAAAGTTGGGAAGCTGTTACATAGATGTACAAGTGAAATTTCTTAAAATATCGACCATGAGTACGTAGATCGCTGTCGATCAAAACGGAGAAGCGTACTTTTTTTTCTATGTACTTGTGATTTTTAAAACTGCAGCTAGTCTCTTAGATCTTCCTTCAAAGATATTCAGATTCTTTTCTCACAGGCCACACGCAACGCGTTCATTTGCTTCGATAAATTACCTTTTTCATCGCGTATTCCGTTTGCGTCGCTCGACCGTGGAACAGAGTTTCTTCCGGTCTGTTTTTCCCGCTCGGAATTGAGTTTTTGCAGCTCGGCAAATCGATCTAGTTTTTCCGTTGTAGATTACCGTCTGCGCGTCTGTTTCGGAAGTTTTTTTAAGGACCGATACTTGTTGCGGCTACAATTGTAGTTTTTCTTCGATCAGATGGCTCGTTTGCACTTTATAAAACCGTTCTTGAAACAGATATCGGCATCGTCTTCCTATAGATTAATCAACGGTTCTTCGTCCTGAACTATGTCGAACTCTTTTGCTAGAAATTAACAGAGATTCCTCAGTTTCATGGCAAACAAAATGTAAACTTACAGTAACGAAGAAGAACTTGTATAATCGTCGTGATCATTCGCGGTACCTGTCAAGTGCGAGTGAATCAACTTGACGATAATTATAGATATTTAATAGAAGTATATATCGCGCAGAGATTAGTAAAGTACTTAACGAGAGTTTTAAATGTCTTTCAATCGTGTAACGCGCACAACGGAATTTGTATATAAACATAAAAAGATTTTTACGTTCAAGCTTTTCTGTGAGCCACTGTACCTACATATATGTCTTTTAAGCACGTACGACAGCTTACGTATACGTTACATTCACTTGTGTTTAATCTTTCTAACGCAAACACCGTCTTTCTGTAGCAGGTTCAACCACCGTTCAGAGTAAGTCTCCGTTCACGGCCATTCTATGTTTCGGCCAGTCGATCGACCCCTAAGTTTCAGGCAGCGCGCCAGCGACTGGATCTATAAGGTCAGTTTTAACGGTAAAACACGCGGCTGTTGGCTAATGCGGAATTCTCCGTGGCGGTAGTCTTTGCCAAATGGGTCAGCCGTGTGTATGTATTCGGTACATGTATGTGTTCAGAGAGGAAAGGAACGCAGGGTAAACGTAGGAAAACTCTACGAGGATGACGATATTCACGCCGTTCGGGGAGCCATAAAAGTCTGAACGCGGCCTACTACCGCGATCTATACCGGTCTACCTAAACGAATTATCGTGGATTTAGCGCCGAACAGCCTTGAAAAAGCACGACGGTCACGGAATCGATCTTTTCCACTAGCGTTCTTCTCTTCTCTCCTCTCTCTTAACCCTCTGCTGCTCCTATCCTGACTCACCTTTAGACGTTTTTCTCAGTTGGAAAGTTGCAGTCCAGAGAATGCGAGAATGACCAAAGTAAGGAGAATGCAGAGTGTGTTAACCTTTATCCCTTTCGTCTCAATTTATGCGGTCAATTGAAGGGTATATGCGCGTCAGGTTCAGAGAATACTTGATCGCAGTGTGTTATAATTGTTTTTAATTATCTCGCGTTTAAGCAAATTTTATAAATTGGTGGATGCCTTTTTTACATTGCTAAATAAAAGCAGAACGTTTTAAATTAGCAAGGAACACGCGCGTCAAATTTCCAATTAACGATCAGACTCTGATCACTCTCCTTTCTTTCCTTCTTCAATGAAAATGACGGTGTTGAAAGCAACGAGAACGAATTGATTGAAATTCATTGAAATATCGTAGGCTATCTTGGCTAACTCGGTGCAAAAACGTCACTAGGGAAGCAAAAACGTTTCGTGCTCCTCCCTTTTGGTGACTGCAATTTATTCGCTAATTGCTCTGCAGCCTGCTGGTGCACTGGCGATTTGATTAATGAAAAATTGCGAACCGTCAACGACAAAAATGTTTCCCATGGCATACGAAACGACTGGTCGGCTCCGCTCGCTTCGTTATCGTTCGAATAAACCCGCGATTTCAATTAACGCCGTGCACGCCCACGCGCTCGACCCGAATCCTGCTTCTTAATTGGCAAATGATCTTTCGTCACGGAGAACACCAGCTCCAGGTCTATCGGTAATTCGACACCTTCGCTACGGATTTTCTATCTACCACCACGCTTGGTTTGAGAAAATTGGAAAACGTTGATAGAGTTAACGAAGTTGATCCACTGAGACCGATAACGACTGCGTCGAATAAAAATTTCCATCTTTTCGAACGAATATGTAGATTGGAACGCTAAAAATTATAGGTGCAAACTATATATATATTTCTTTTCTTGTTTGCTATAGTTGAAGCAAGAATTACTGATGAAAATTACTTAAGATCTTTTATATTTTTTTTATAGCATTAACGTGACTAATTGTTCTTTAAACTGCTGTTGCTCATCCATTTATAATGCAAAATGAAATTTGGAAATTTTTGGAAGAGCATAGAAAATATCGAAAGTAAAGTACATAGCCGTTGGAATATTTGAACGACGAAACGAATCTCTATTTAGGTTTTATTTCTTTAGTCGTGCTCGTAAAAACGTGAATTCACGTAAACATCCGCGGTTTATTAATCGCAAATAAACACTCGCTTTACTAATTCTAACTGAACTCTACAATTTTCATAAATATTTATACCGTTTTTCCACCTTTTGTTCGACTCGGTTAATAGAATAATATATCTACTATTCTCAGATGTTATTTCTCTGGTCGAGGGAGCCAGCCCCGGGACCAAGAGCCGGCCCCTGGTTTGCATGGTTCGCCACAGCTCTACTTCTCTGGCGTTGTCGACGAAGCGTCGCCAAGACGATTCTAGCCGTATCGCCGTTGAGATTGCTGAAGAAACGCAACCTTTTACCATTGACCAGTTCGAAAGGCTCGTCCACGGCGACACTGACGAAACAACGACAGAGACCAGAAAATTCGATATTGCAACGAAAGCAGCACAGGCACACGGGTATCAGAACGAAAGTGAAACGGCTATGTACCGGTGACGGGCCGCACGTGACCAGTTCCACATTTACAATCCAGAGCCAGCAAATTCATTATAAAGTGACCAGAAGCGGCAAAATATACGGGAAATATCCAAACAAGGTCGCCACGCCGGTAACCAACAGCCAGAGAAGCCATTGAAACGCGACCATTCCATTTTCTCCGATTGTTTAACACCGACGACTCTCGCTTTTGTCCGACCGTGCCCGTTCTCGCATTAATCGCGGTTGCTTCTCGCGGACCGATGTTTCAACTCGAAAAACCACGTGTGTATGTACGATACGTAATTCTGGGTTTGTTTGCCATAAAGTCATTTTCTCAAATGGACACCGTGTATTTTTTCTTTAACAACTGCAGGGCTAACGATTGTTAAAGGTTTCATAGAATTGGTTCGACGTTGAAAAGATCATTCGTTTCGAGCGATTTGAATCAACGAGGTAAATTAAATTGGTGGAACGTTGAGTTGGAGAAAGATTTGGAAATATTCTGGTGGAAGGCAGACGTAGAAAGTTGCTTTGGTCTGGTGTAGGCTGAATCGCGGATTTTTGTGGAAATTAAAGCGAGACTGGTTTTTGATTCAACTAGTATGTCGGCTTCTTCTGCCAACGAGGTTTTAAGTCGTAATTTTTAATGGGCCGAGAAGTTTCGCGTCGAGTTTGACAGGAAGACAAAGGCGCACTTCATTTCTTGCGAAAGAACAAATGCGAAGTAGGTCAGAAACAAGTTAATCAAGTTTGCGGGAAGGTAAGCTTCTACTGAGATATATCTCAAATTGCGTTTTACATATCAGTGCGGAATTTTGTCTAGATATCGCATTGATCTAAAAATCATCCGAATCGCGGTTAATGTTATAAAATCTTTGTTGTTAATTTTAAAATAATTACCTTGCATCTGTACGCACGTAAAATATACACTTTTGTTATCTGAAGAAAAATCCTTCGATAGTTATTCTCAAAACGGAAAATTTACATAAATTGAAATTCCCATAAATCTTTTGTTTATAGCTAAAGAAAAGCAACTATCAGGTTTTCAACAGCTTTGCCATTAATATTCCAATAGATATCTATCTGCGTGTATCTGCATACAATAATAATTATATAAAAAGGGAACTAATAGGGAAGACAATCAAACATTTTATTTCTATTTCCATTTTTTCTATAGCAATTTTTCGTGTGGAATCCAAAAATACTTTTACTCTTATACTTTGCAGCATTATAAATACGAATATATCGAGTTCTTACTCCTGGTAATAATTACATTAAATTAATGAATGAAGTTACACGCCGCTTTCGTCTTGAAGACAAAAGATTTATCGAATCGAAATTCGGTACAAAATCTACGTTTATAATTGGAAAAAGAATTATCCATCTCGAACTTCTTTTTCACCGACATCCTTTCTAATTAAAATTTCATCAGGAACGTAGAGGTAATCACAGTGCGTCCGATTTGACTCACGTCAAAGGACTCAAGCAGGGGCGCGACTGTTAGTCTTACTGCTTCTTCCTGATGTCCTCGGCACAGTTTCGAGTGTCGAGGTCGTTTGACACAGACCTTCGCCGGGGTCACCATTGTATCCAAGATCCACGACGACTGCGAGCGTCGTTTCGGACTCATGGTCTCTCTTCGCTCCTCTCGCGGAGGAGAAGATCAATAAGCGTTCGGTGCGTTTCTACGGCTTAGGATATCCCTCGTATCCCGCGATATGATTTGCATCTTGCGCAACCGTTCGTTGACTGACCATTCTAGGTCGCTCTTCGCTCTACGGTATTGAAACGGTCCTTATGTGATCTAAGTACATAATGTAGCGTTCGCGTCTGTCACGAAAGCGTTTCAGAGAGAGAAATTCCAGCTGAATACTTTGCTACGTTGCAAGATACTGCAGAAGTTCACATTCTAGCGAAAGAAATTTAACGGCTTAGAACGATCGATGAAGTAATAAATAAATAAAACGTAAAATTTCTATAAACGAAATAAAAGTGGAAGATGCACGAAAGAATATAGTAATACCAGGGGAAAAACATATATTTCGCGAAAAATCATTAAAGTTTCTAGAATTGCATCGTTGCAGATCGGTAAGTTTCTGTGAAGAATTACGTATTAATAATTTTGTCTATTTCACTGGTCGTATCGTTAAAGAGTAGAACGAGCTGTATTGGATTCTTCGTATTTTGATTCATTCATCTTCTTTCGGTTTTATCTTACAATTAGCAAAACGGCAAAAAATATGATTGCCAGTTCAACGAAGGTTTGCTTTTGTTACGTGTCGTGGATTACTGATGGCACGTGATATGTAAAAAAAAAAACGAATGAAAAATTGAAATATTAGAGTTTTAGACTAACTTGAAACTTAGAATAACTGGGACAAATTCTGAAACTCAAGAACCTAGAACCTGGATTCAAGCATCGGCACTAAAGCGAACGAAATACCAAAATCGTTTTTGTAATCTTTCAGCTGAATCGTTCAACTAAATCCACGCCACTTTTAAATATTTCCCCAATTAAAAATGAAATTAAAAATTAAAGATGATCTTCGATTCTATCAAACGCCAGAGAAACAGAATGCATAGTTTGCGAAAAATTCGTTATCCAGAATTAAAGAGACTTTTAAATGAACCTGCTGCTTGAAAAATGCCAACATCACAAAATGGGCAACAGCCTTCTTCGACTAATCGGATTTGCACGTAAAAGTTTCCTTTAAATCGTGTTCGCCTGGGCCGTTGTCTTGTCGCACGTGAGTTACCACCCACAGAGTCCAGGTACAACGATGAAACGGACGCGCAAGTTTCTAATCAGAGATGTACCAATTTGAGCGGCACAATGGCCATCGGTTTCAGAATGAGCGAACGTATCGCGTGCGTCGCGTCGTTCGTTTCAGAATGAACCGTAACTGTGCCAAATTTAATGATTCAATGCCCTGTTGCATCACCTGGTAGCGTCACTCGACTGATTCCATCCCTGCTGATTTTCGGGGGATTCCTGTGGAAACCGAGACTCCTTAACCACGTTCCCAATCGACGGAGATGAAATTATAAATAGAACCTGTGTCTGAGGGTAGACAATAGCGCCATCCGCAGAGTGGACGTATATAGGGGCTGCTACAAAAATAGAACGATAACACGAATTTAAAGCGTTCCATTCGACGGTGCAGATGCACCCGGCGCAGAGTTACGAGGCGCTGCATATCTTGCGTGGATCGTGGTTATGAAGATACTTTTCTTTTAACTTGATGAAAATAAGGTTATTGTCGTAGGTCTGGATTAATACCAAACGTGGAGGAATTTGAAATCGGTGTACTTGTTTCAATTCGTTCCTAATTATTCGCCCTTATTTTACAGAGTTTAATTGGGATTACGTTTCCGAGGGTTAAACTAGATAGAGTTGGTTTTTGCGTCCCTGTAGAAGCATTTTCCGCGATTGTATCGATACGATAATGATATAGTATAGTTTTTAAGCGACTCGGTCCGGTCGTTCTTTTTTTGCTATTTTTCAGTACAATTTTAAACGAGTACCATTGAAGAAAAATAGATATACACGAAAATAAGCAGTAAATTGCTTCTTTACCGTCTCCGATTTTCGTTTTGTCTATGATCTAACGTTAATAATTGAAAGCAAAAAATTAATTTTCAATCGTTTTCAACTGGAACCGTCAAAGACACGTCGTTTGATACCGTCCCAACATTCCTGAAAGCATTTTCGACGAAAAAATGCGCAACACATCGGCGGAGACGCTCGTAATCGATCATCGGACGCCGTCGTGTCGACAGTTTTACAACGAAAACGACGTTGATCCGCAAACGAGCCTGGGTGTCGCTTCATCTCGAGAACGAATTATGTAATTAGATTCCGGAGGTGTTGATTAGAATCTTTGTTCGAAGCGAATGAGTTGAGCTTTATTGCAATATCGCCGAAGGCTTCTCACGGATCATGCACGTGAATTTCCTGTTTTTTAATCAAGAGTGTACGAAAATAGCACCGAAGAAGACTTAATCAGCCTGTCTAACGTGAGTGGATGAAAGGAGGTTCTATCTGATTTGAATAGAACGACGCTGGGATGGGGCTTCGGTAAGGTCACCGGCAAGACCTTGCCTATACTGAATTACGCGATCGTCAATTTCACGTCATGGATGGTCTATATCGGCAAAATAATATTGACTCATCGAAATGTAATGCCCTCTTAACACTTTGTTTTATATAACGACGTTACTGGGACTATCCGCTTTCGACTGACACAAATAATGCGATTAAGCAGCAATAGAGATGCGTACACGGTATTCTAAATATATATTAAATGCTTCGATAAGCACAAATTCGTATTTTCATAAAAATTTGTCAGACATCTTAGAATCGAGAGAATTAAAAATATATCTAGTCGGCAGGAAATATTTCTGTCAAAATATCCGATATTATTTCGAGTATACGATTAAAAATTATTCAAATAATCATTGCAGATTTACATTTAGTTAACCACTTTACGAAAGCAAACTTTACATTGCTTTGTAACGAGGAATTTGCATTACTCTTTAAAATTTTAATAAAACCGTGCTACATGTATTTAATCTCTGAAATCTCTCTCCGCACTTTGCTTTAAACTAACAAAACCCTTGACCTTTTCGTTTTTCTCAAAAAGTTCTTTTACGCTTGCTCTTTAACGAAACAAATACTTTGAAATTTACTTAAATATTCTACCAAAACTCTAAACACGTATATTACGTTTGTACTTCCATTTCATCTTGAAATATATTTCGTTCCTTATATTCGATAACCAGTAAAAAAAAAAAAAAAAGAAAAATCGTTCAGAATTATTAAACAAATATGTAACGAGAAGACGATGCTCATTTACGATACAAGCGTCAAATAGACGACGAAAGAATGAAGTAAAATGGCCCCGTCTACCTGGGTGGCTCACAGCACGACAGAAATAATTGAATCAGCATATATCTAGGCGGGTACACGTTCCTTGCGTTCCTGTTATCTCGACGAAGTGCATCTTACAAAGTGGTTTCACTTTATCATCGACTCTCACTCGCGTGTTTCGCATCGGTTATTTATGTTCGGCGATGAGCGGAGAGGAGCCTTCGTCGAGGTCGCCTTCGCGCATCGAATTTTCAATTAGATTTGCATAATGACCGTTTAAAAGATACTCTAGCCGGCTGGCTGAGTGAAAATTGAATTTACACGAGAAGTTGCGTTCTCGTGGCACTTTTGCGGACCGTAACGTCTCCTACGATAACGAATTTGTCGCTTGACGAACACGTCGTATCGTTGTAATAACAAATTCATTCTCGTTGAGAATAAACGTATTCGTTATGGAAAACAGACGGAAAAGAAGATATTTAACAATCGCGAAGCGAATATTAGAATTCTCGTGGGAACTGAAAACGATCGATGGTAACTTCGTCATTTTCTCCCCCTCTGCTAACGAATCGACGCTATGAATCACGGTTCTCGAAAATTCAAACGTGCAACGCGTTATAAAATTCCGTGATTCGATCACCTGGGCGTAACATCGAACAAAAACTGGATATACTTGATCAGGAAACAAGCTGTTCGGTTTAATAAATAGCTGTAAAATCATAACGGAACAGTTATTAAACGAGTTGAAACCAATCAACGTCAATTTCACTTCGCCCACATATTCGTTAACGAATGAACATCGCAAATAGTCGGATTACGTCGCAATCGCAATTTATAACGGGGCGATAGCGTAAAATCGCACGAATTAAATAATAGTTTAGAATTTTCAGCGTAATATACCGTTCTGCTTTCCATGTATAGCTAAGCCTTCTATCTATGAATAAGCATGTTCGAACCACGGACCGTGCAAATGGGATTGTTGCGTTCTGCAGTTGCAGCAGTAGTAAATCCTTCGGGACTCCGGATAGGGTGTTCTCCACACGCTCATCATCGCGTTACGCTAGTCAATGGAGTGTTATTTACGGATCGTGGGGTATTACGTAATATCAAAGAGAGTCAGGTTCAGGTGGAAAGGTCACCGTTTCCATACAACGCGTCTTTCAACGATGCCGGAACACTTAAATGTAGGATGTCGCTGAACGTTCTCGACTTACGAACCGCGAGGACGACGCGCGAGTTTGAATTCTCCGTATCGTTCGGCCCACTCCGCTTCGACAACGTTGATTAAAATCGCGTTATTTCATCTTTTTTCAGCTTTGATGTTACATCTCGATGATTAACGAGCGCTCATCGTTTTAACGCGATATCGATGATGGATTAGAGAAATTGGCAATTTAAATCCTACACAAGCATGGATCGGAAATGGTAAATTGGAATTAAAATACATAGAGGATACATCGTAGATTATTCAACGGAATGATTTATTCGTTGATCCGCGTAGGCTATTATAACGTTGAATCTGTTGCAAAATAGATAAAACGGTTTTAACGATTTCAACGCGTTTATATCGTAGGCATGGAGTAATCAGTGACAATATTGATGAATGTCATGCTCATTACGTCATTGATACTTCTATCTGGCAGTAATATATGGAGAAGTTCTCGGTCAGGTGGCCGAATGCAAACGAAGTATTACGGGCAATTTGCATAATGGGATTTTAATCTGTAGACACGCCAGAATCGGGCACGGCGACACCTTATTCACGAGTAAAAAGGTGCAAAATATTAATCACCTGCACCTATGAACAGACAGCTGTCCAGAGGGAAACATAAATTTTCATCCGTATCCAATAACTCAATGAGCTAACTGACCTAACTGTATATCGTACTTTCTCGCGAAACTAATACCTCCAACCAGACCAAAAACTTGGTCGAAGTACTCTCTCCGAAGCGACGTAAAATTTTTCGTACGATCGATCAATTTCCGATGACACTCTCGACTTTCCGCAGTCGCGATCAATCTTTCTTCGTCTTCTCTCGCTCTATTCTCTACGAGTCTCCCCATATCCCCGAAAATATCTTGGGAAGTATCTTGGAAAATATCTGCGAAAATATCTTCGAAAACATCCGGCGTTCATAACGACTGAACGACCATCGACATCGTTTCCATCGTGGTCCAACGAAAAACAAGAGCAAGCGAGCGAGTAGAAACGTGTGACGCAGCTGCGACACGAAGCTGTGTCGCGATTGAAAGCGTCGAAGGCGGGCAGCCTCCCGCTTCGGCGTGGAATGACGAAACGGCCCCGTTGACCGACATCGTCACACGGAGCACGTGTCGAGCGCGTTGAGAACCGACGAACGGACGAAGAGTGGCGATAATTGGGCGAAGAGAAAGCAGAAGCACAGAGAATGACAGGATATTGGCGAAGGGTGTAAGCGAGGTGGGAGAATTTGCCAAAAATCGACTGGATTTTCGGGTGTTACGGGGACGACGTGCGAGGAGAAACGACGTCGTTCGTGCAGGGCGCCGTAGCGTCGCGCCGGCAGGCTCCGAGCCAATGCGCTGTGAAAATGCCCGGGTGGGAAAGGGTGGATCGGGGGTGGCGCGCAAGCGTCGTCGTGGTATCGACGCCTCGACTCCCGGGCCGAGGGAAAGAAGCGGACTCAGACGGTAGTAGTAAAGCCCAGCTCGGGTCGGCCGAGCGCAAATGTGCGCTCTACGTGCTGACAACCGCGTTTCGTTCGAGCTGGTCTCACCTGAGATCTCGTTCGCAGATCACGAACAGCGTGTCTCCGAAGAAAGTAGTCGAAGGACCCTCGAACCGGGGAGAGAGATGCGTCTGGCGTGACGGACGTCCGACGTACGGGAACCGTATACAGGAGAGGACGTCTCTCTACCACAGTGAACATCCCTTCGTTTCAGTGTGTGTCCATCGCTCAGTTTCTCTCTCGCTCGCTCGGCTGTCTCGCTGGTTCTGTGTCTCTGCCTGTCTGTCTCTCTGTTACTCGTTGTTTGCGTCTCAGTCACGTACACACATACACATACGTATCCTCTCTCCCTCTTTGTCTCTCTCTCGACGTCGTCCCTCTGTCGGCCCATCGACAACGAGGGGATAAAAGTGGCGCGAGCACGGGCAGACCCAGCCGGAGACTGACGGCGTTCGAGGCACTGGCGGAGCTGGTGCACGAGATCAGGATGAAATCGAGGAGGTACGTGGTCCGACGTTCTGTTCCGCCGATTAGTGCACGCATCACCGTTCTATCGTGTTCATAGTCACGATTAGTCAGATGATTAGGGATGCTGCGTGGACCGAATATTACGTTTTCATTCTCCCTCTCCGTCGCTCTTCATTCATGTGCTGCCGCTTCTTCGCTCCGGCTGTTCATACTGTGTGTGCGCTAGCAGAGGCAGCCTGTCGCGCGCGAGACAGACTCGCGACCACGATGTTCTGTACCAACGTCGTTGATTCGCAAGCCGTGTCTCGTCGCGCGACGTTTTCCGAAAAAAAGCCCTCCAGGCGACTCTAGTTAGCGTCGAACGGCGGGAATTCGGAGAAGATCAAGTCTCATTTGCATCTAAGACCACCTCACCCTCGAAGCTTCCTCCGATTCCGTATCGTTATTCGATAGATAGGAAAAGAGAGAACGATCGAATAACCAAATCATTCTTTCATCTGTAATCAAACGTGAATGGATATCTCCGAGAAGGAGATTCACGAGCACAATGCGTTGCTCTCCTTTGACGTTCCTTCTCGTTGTTGTTGCTCCATCATCCTCGTTTCTCACCCGCTTTTCTCATCGTTTCATTCTCTCTTTTTTTCTCTCTCCCAGTCGCACACTCGTCCATTCTCCGTTACTTTTCTATTTTATTCTTTTCTATCTCTTTTTGCCTCCGCTTCCTCTACTTCCTCTAACTGAACTCTTTCATCCCCCTTTTCACAGTGTGGCCCACGTTCGGCTTTCTTTGACGTACACCCGCACACACAGTCCCCGTCTTCGTGCAGCACGTATACACGTACACAGAGGCAAACGCGCGCGCACGCACCGGCCGTTCGAAAATTGATGTCACGAGGCGAGGAGAGTACGGAAAATACATGGATACACGTACATCGACGTCGGATGTACGTTGACTCGAGCCTATCTGTGTGCTCCTGTCAGCTTATCACGACATGCGCATCATTGGGCAAATATTCGGTTAACTAAACAAGGCAGGCCATCCCTCTCGTTATATACGTATCCATGTACCGTGTGCCGTGGTTATATCGCGGTGTAACCGCGATATGACACGACGCTGGTTACACGGAGAGAAGCCAGGATCGCGGCGAAGCCGAACGTTCGCTCGCAAACGTGCGTCGAGCTTGTTCCTGCTCCGATGATAATTGAAGAGCATATCCCCGGTAATAAGCCACCGACTCGTTTCTTTCTTCCCTTTTTTCCCCTCGCGCTTCTTCCGCCTTCTCCCTTTTTACCCCGTTCTCCGTTCATTCGCCTTTTTGCTGCTCGTTTTCTTCTTCACCGGTAGGCTGATGTGGTGAAACGACGTTGCTAGAATGCGGCGAACGGAACGCAAACGAGCGTTCAATTGGAAATTAAATAATCGGCTGGCTGAGGAAAAACGGTATCGCGTCGATTGTCGATGCACCGTGTTCAAGAGATTGAAACGTTCTCGCGACGATGATTAAATAATCCAGAAATCGGTGAAAAAATTGGGTCATCTTCTAGGTATACTTCCGTGTCGTGGTTAGGAGATTCTTCGATGGTACTATCTCGGAGAACACTCGAAACAATTTCTTTCCCCTTGTAACTCCCTTATTTTCTATCTTCCTTTCCTTATCTCTATCCGTTACAATGATATTTGAGGTTGAAATGGAAACGATAAAGTTATCAGCACGCGACGAAAGGACGATTTAATTGTTAAATAATAAGCAAGAAATTTTAATCTCTTTTTCACAACTCTTTACTCTCATAGTTTAAAAGTAGCCGAACACTTCAGTCGATTTGTACTAACAATATTTGTATTTGATTGAACCATATAAATTAATGCTGGATTGATAATTAAAAATGGCATTTGCTACCTTTTCGTGGAATCGGTTGACTCTAAATTTAAATCGCATACTGACAGATAAAACAATAATATATATTAGTATTAGTATATACTACTATATACATTTACTATTCAATGTTACTATTTGCAATTTTGTATGTGAATACTTTTCAATAGCAGTATACGTAATATCGTATCAGATATAAGTTATCGTGTATAATTTATCGATTTAATAATTTTCAATCTAAAGGGAAATTAAAGTTAGAGTAGATATTATAAATATTACAAGGCAAAGGTTTAGTTCAGTACGCATTTCTTCGTTCTTAGTTCTAATTTTCTTTTCTTTTTTTATCTCTACCTTCCTATTTTCGTTCCGTTCTCCGCGTACCCTCTTCCGACGGAAGAAAAACGGTTCGTCCGATATTCTTGTCGTTCACCAGGGCCACACACTCGTTTATGCGCCGGTTGAAATGCGTTCACGGGAATAAAGAATATCGACGAACGAACGATCCCCTTGGGCCCGGAACTTTTCTCATTAATTGAAGCACTGTGTAAAAGCCGCCCGACCGAGGGCGTAATAACTTTTGCTATATAGGGTAAAATTCAGAAAGCGGGACGCTAGCCGAGCCGTAACGTGATTTAAAGGTTTAATAAAGTCAGCCACGTGGATTAATTCGCTTTCGGGCGGCGCGTGCACGGGAATGATTTGTGTAGCTTGATCAAAATCGCCGCGGGAATTGATTGCGTTCCATTTTCTGCAAATTGCCGGTTATCGTAAAGTCATTGAATATTTCTGCGCCCCTGAACGTTCAAACTGCAGAAGAATATGATAGAGCCATAATTTTCGAGCAGTTATGATCTTCGAGCCTCGGTAAAGGAAGGTGCAAAAAATCATTATTTTGCTTTTTCCCTTTCTTATTTTTACGTTTGTGATTTAGAAAGGTGGAAAGTTTTCGGGGTACGTGTACATATTCAAACGATATGTGTGTGGAGTATAAATATTTTCTCGTAAAAGACCACTTTCCATTTGATCGATATTCTTGCTCCTCATAAATGAAAATTAACCCTACGTAATTTTCTCGGCTTCTTGTTATCTGGTTGATCGGTTTAATAAAATCGCCGTTCGCGAATTACGACGTGATTAAGGAAAATTGCAATCGACTTCTCTGTGTACGAAGCGCGGCTGATAAAATCATGTGGAACACGGTGTAGGTGTTATTTTGTTATAATCAATGCAAATATCAAGAACAATTACGTTATACATAGCGATGTTAAACTGAATGTTGGCCAAAAAGTAGAGTTCTGTTTCGAGTTAGACGATGATACGTTGAACATTAAAAATGTCAAACTTTCTGTGTCGAATTAAAATTGCACGATCTATTCAAAATCGCAAATTAATTGTGATTTATACGTTTAATGCTCATTGTTGATTATCTCTTTACGGTGTAAGCGAAAAATTATTTTCTGTTTAGATGCATTTTCACTGTAGTAGTAACAAATATTGGAACAAGAGAAAAAACTGATATTATTGCACGATCCGTTCAAAGTGACATATTCTCTGTATATAATCTTCCGTAGAGACTCGTTGAAGCGAAATTTCAAGTATAAATAAAATAATTCTTTACTCGGTTATTTTTTGCCGATGATGGCAACAACTATTGCAACAAAATTTATTATTATCAGTTCAAAGTCTCGTTCAGGAAAATGGCAACTTTCCAGTTAACAAGTTGTCTCCTGACTGTCGCTTGTCTTTTCTTCTGTGCCATTTACATTGAGATTCTCGTTAGTCTTGAAAATCTAAAGCGGCGAAAGTAAAGAATTCTTTGTACCTGCTTCTTTTAGTTTACTTTTGTGTACCTACTGTAGCTCTATCAGCAAGGTAAAAATAACGGTGACTTTGAAAAATAACGTTGGTAATCAACGTAGAGCAGACATTTTCCTAAGATTTCGTAATCATAAAAATAATAATACAATCTGGCGGATAAATGCATATGGAAAAAACCAGGCTAATGGATTTTTAATTATTAATACAACTGTGTTCTGTAATTATGCCATCTGTGTAGCAAATGACGAAAATACTGGCGCGATACAACACGTGGCAACTTTTCATAAGGAGTTAAAACGACAGAATAATTGTTTTCTTTCGTGTTCTATACAGGACTTTGTTTTCCACTCGATTTACTTTGAAATGCAGGCGAGTGCACGTGCACTCGGCCAAGGTATGTTTTAAAAAATCTTGCTACAGAACCAAACAGTTGTCCCGTTTCTCGACCATTTCGCCAGTTATTAAAAAATATTACGTCTATTTTTCGTATCAAATTATATTTATGGAATTCGAAAACGCGCTACGAATTTCCGTTGACGTGAACCGAGTTTGCCACTCTACAAACGTTCCAACCATTTTCTCCCTTAATTGGGTACACTTTCTTTACCATTCTTAGTTAAAAGAATACTGTTCTCCGCTATACAAGCTTCGCTGTTTCTCGTAACAAGCGTGCTCGACGAGTTTTCAAATTTAAATACGTCGAAAACGAAACCTGCTATGAAATAACGTTTCCCTCGGTTACTCTACAATTTCTATTTTGTCCAATTTAGATCATCTATAGGTATATTCTTCAAAGTATAATATTCGCGTGTTATTCCAGATCATCTGACATTTTCCGATATTTCTCTATCGTGTCTTCTATCAAATTTTTCCAAATAGTCTTTTCTTTGTTCGGGGCTTAAATTGCATGCGTTAACTACTCTTCTTCTAATGTTAATTCTAGAAGCAGTGTTAAGCAAACGTTATTCGCAATCCAGACATTTCCCATTTATCAATTTTTTCCATCCAGACATCCACGAAAGATGCGTAGAAAGAAGAGAAGAATTAAATAATATCAAATATCGTAAACGCAAACGAAATTGCAATAATATCTATCGTCTTATGAAAGAAGTTCATAAAAATGACACGATCTAATATTTAACGCGAAAAATTCAAATTTACTCATTTTGAATCATCCATATTCGAATTGATCGTTTTGCGAAAGTGCTACAGAAATAAAAGAAGAAGCAAGGAGACCTTCGTGATCGTGTTACGTACCGTCGAAGACCGCGAACGATAAGACAGTTACATGGCAACAGAGAAAATGGTAGAAAAGAGCAGACTCGAATTTCTAAATCCGAACGCTACGAGGTCAGGGCTTCGTTAAGCTCTGCATTTTTATGTAACTGACTTGACCGTCGTTGAATGTCGCGTATCGCTGCACACGGAGATTTCTCCTTAGCTTGGACCTTCGTTAAAGATACTCGCTCGATTTCTTCGCGATTTAAGCGATCATTCATTACCGTTGTCCACAGTGTGTTGGTATTTTATCGATTATTGTCTCCAAATATACCGACGTTGCAAAAAACAGGAATGGCTTTCATGTTCAGGATCGACTGTAGATCACCTGTATCCGTTGAAAGCTAATCTGATAGAAAGCGAGATAACTGAACGAGAAGAACGCCCTGTAAGCGGATCTATCGTAACACTTTCATTGAAGGTACGAACTGTTTGCTTCGCTTATTTTTATTGTTGCATATCGTAGTTGTAGAGGCGAACATACTTTACTGTATTTTTATTTACGTTCACTCTTGAACGTTCCGTTCCGTAATTAAACAGATTCTTCTTACTATCCTATCTGAAAAGCATATTACTTTCTTGACAGTACGCGAGCTACTGTTCTCCGTTTTCGAACGTATTAACGATCGATCGAAAATCTAAAATTAAATTTTGAAATTTAAATTTAAATTTAAAATTAAATTAAATTAAATTTTGAAATTTAAATTTAAATTCAAATTTAAATTCAAATTTAAATTCAAATTTTGAAATTTAAATTTAAATTCAAATTTAAATTCAAATTTTGAAATTTAAATTTAAATTCAAATTTAAATTTTAGAAATTCTTCGAAACTATTCCCGTAATTAGGATTTGTAAAACCCTAGGAATATTAATTTTTGTGATAATTTGGAAAATTCGTTTTGCGAGGTGTTGCGCTTGACCAATGTATTATTTAACGCGTTGACTGTGCGATCGCGCCGACTGTAATGATCATCGATATACGTATAATCCATAATAACGTTCTTTGTAAATTTCTAAACATTTTTATCTACGTGATAAAATGAGCGTACCGGTTACAGGTTAAATATCTTCTAATTTTTAATTTATTTCTAAGACTAAATCTTTACGAAACAATCACTTTCTATGATAAACGCGAACTTTACGGCACGTTATGCAATACGAAACTTTAGCTTTACGACGATTTGATTGACTTAGTCGAGAAACGTTTTGCGTATTCTAGGACGATGCTCGAGGGACTGATCGTCTCGTCAAGAAAGCGTTTTCGAGGTTGCGCTGTCTCCTATCTATATGCGCTCACGGTTTACGAGGTGAGATTAATGATCGTCGCGTTAGTATCCGTGGCTAAGTGTTGGTTTAGCGACGTTTATCTTTGAATTGAGAATCGCGGATATGGCGATTTTCTATAGCGTGCGCAAGAATACGGTTTTGATGAGAGGAGCGTACGCTAGTTACACCTGGTACATCTGGAGAATCCCGTGAAGCTTGCGGTATCGAGAGTCATTTAACGACGTTTATCTTGAGGTCACCGATTGTGAGGATCATCCTGCGT
Source organism: Bombus difficillimus (assembly GCA_014737525.1). Lineage (NCBI taxonomy): Eukaryota > Metazoa > Arthropoda > Insecta > Hymenoptera > Apidae > Bombus > Bombus difficillimus. Next base: position 1,315,392 of record JACXIT010000140.1, on the reverse strand, counting down.
AACATTTGTCTTCGTACGCTGTTTAAATAGAGATTAAGGGGGCATTAGTTGAATTTACTTTGCTTACTGTCAAGAATCTTCAGTGATATAGCGACGATGAGATTTCTTTCAGTTTTCATAACAAACTATCGTGGAATAAGTTGTATTGAAACGTTTTAAGGAATTTATATCTTACGTCAGTGGAATATTTTGTCGATGATAACGTACCGAACTGTCTTAGAATTTTGTATTTTTTATCTACAAAAAGATGATTGTTTTTTGAAATGACGTATGAAATTTAATATGAATTATAATAATCCTCGTATAAGTTTCTAATTCATAAATTATATTAAAACAATAGGTACGGAACGGTAGAAGCATCAACACACGCTATGTATCATACATTTCCAAACTTCTGCCAACAGCGTTCAAACATACACGTCCTCTGAAAACGCTCTTCAAAACAACCAACTTCCTTCCCACGTTAAACAAGTCGCACGACGACAAGTCGAAAGCGAAATTAAAACTTCTCCGTCGTTCAAACAAACACTACCAGACGACAGTAAAACCTCCAATCTCCACCTACTTGGGAATAACGATCAATTCCTTCGTTAGCTCGACTCGATTGGTTTGTTTCGCGTTATCGGTGTTTAGTCGACGAAACGTCCCGAATAAAATATGTTCCGCTTTAATTCGGCGATAGTGGCCAGCCTACACGATGCTTCATAATACAGCCCTCCATTCAGGATCGACTCGGCTGAATTATGAATGGCGGTCGATAGAAAGAGGGAGGACGCTTGTACTGACCATGCGAGTTTCACCTGGCTTACGTGGCTCTCGCAAGAATGTGTATGAAAAAGAAACGACTATCGACGTTGGGATTGCGCCTCTTTTTACCTTCCCCGCGCGACCGTTATTCGAGCAATCTACCGTCCGGGATACGATCAAACCGCCCCGCCTCGCAGATATGTAAGCCGACCCTATGCTTAGAAATGGAGACTTCGTGTGCCTGTATAGAGGATGGTCTTGAGCGAAATTTTCCGGTATAAACACAATGTCGAGCAACGACTCGGAACGACGCGACGTCGTATATCAACAACGATGACGACGTGACTGCAATGGATATGTAACGTTGAGGAGGGATGTAATATTCTTACTGGTTACGGTTATGGTTAACTACGAGGGCAAGATAGTGCGTGATGTCTCTTCTTATTGTTCTTCTAGCGAAGTAGGACCCCTTTATTAAAATTTATCAGTGGATTATTGGAACGGGGATGAGGTTTTATCGAAGACTGCAGGATATTTTTGTCGTCGTTTATTATTGGTAAATCTTTCTTCACCTTTGTGACCAGAATGTCTTGATTACGTTATACTTAAAAGGAATCGAACGTTTCTAGCTTCAATGTACGTTGCGCTTATTCGTTCGATCGTTATCAAACCCGATATCTGATTCCAATTTGACTGCAGTGAACCGTATTTCTTAAAAAAAAAAAAAAAAATACCACCGTATCTACTTCTACTCAGCGAATATTCACTTCCTCCTTTTTTTCCTCGAGCGTCTAATTAACACCGTTGCACGAGCGATAACTCGCTTCTTTTCCTCGATTCACCCATTTTACATCTAATCGAATCGCGCTATTAAATACAAGATACGAAAATCATCGCGTGTTTTCAGCTCGCAAACTGTCGAATATGGCAGCATTTCTCATAAATCTTCCGCGGGTCTCACGAATCAGAGTACTTCGTTATTCAGCTCGTCGTTCATCCCATCAGATCGTACGCATCGGTCACTTCACCGACATTACATCGTCATCGTTCTCGTCGCAGTCATCAACATTCTCCCATCGCACCTAGTGATACTCCTGTAAATTAAAAACGAGGCGTCAGCTATTTCTACTCTCTGCTTGCAGCAATATAGCTATATCGATCCTCCATCAAGATCGTCGAAGTTACGAGGTCGTTAGAGAAGGTACGTTCGTGTAAAGATCTCGACGAAAGTTCGTCATTTGCTGGTGGAGGATTTGACAGCCTGCGGCAGGGCAGGTCTCGAGGCGAAGAAAGGAGAAGGCAGGAAGCGGAGGTGAAACCAGGTACAAGCTACCAGGAAGGCCTAGCGCCTGGCTGTTTAGTGGCTGTTGACAAAGGCGCGGGGGTGACGGGTAACAGCACCTAAGGGCGGGTGGGGGGATGCAGCTCGAAAGGGTGGCGGCATGGAGGAGCCCTCGCTGGAGGCTCTCATGCAGGCGGGCCTCATCTTCGTGGTCGGTGTCGCCATCATCTTCTCGAATCTCCTCATCATTGCCACCTACCTTAATTTCCGTGGTAAGTGCTGTAACATGTTTCAACTAAACTGCGAATTTTTACATATTTATTAACGCTGCAACTACCAAATCTGTAATCTGTAAAATGACAGATTTTAGACATTTTTAACAGATTTCACGAATTTATTTGAAAAATAAGGGATTACGTCGGGCTTCTTTTTCTTTTCGTAGACGATCTTCTGAATTGAATTAAAGAAACAAAAATATTGTTGAATTATGTTATTACTAGATATACAGTTATATGTATATAAAAGTATAAAAGTCGTAAATGCATGATTGGAGTAAAATATTTCGGACGAATATTAGATATTCATCTTGTTATGTAATTTTACATAAAAAGACAACATGCCTACCGAATATCACGAAAGTGACTTGTGTAAACATTTTGTTAAAACATATTTTCACATAAAAAGCGTCGTTATATATTTCTAGAATCGTTAATTCGTTAATATATCAGATGAAAACTGCAGCGATTTTTTACTTGTCCGATAAAATATTAGAACGCTTTATTGCGTGCGCTTAAAAGAAATTTTTGCATATAATCAATTAAATAACACAACAGCGAAATTTAATCGCACTACTATCTTATATATTTTATACGTGATTTCGTAATATTAGCCTGGCAATCGGTGTTGCAATGACTTGTAGTTTCTTTGTCGCTGTGGGTTTCTTTTAATTGCCCGTCCCGATGACTCTGTCACCGCAGAACAACGAAAAAGCAATAAAAACTGTAACATTTGGTGAAACCCGACCGTTTGGTGATTCACACTCGAGGTAAATACAAATGAGAATCACACCGCATAGGTCCCTCCGAGGTGATAAACTACTACTTGCTATCTCTCGCTTCGGCGGACCTTCTTTGTGGTCTGCTGGTGGTTCCGCTCTCGGTGTATCCAGCGTTGGTACGACGATGGGTCTATGGGGACGTCGTGTGTCGTCTCGTTGGCTATTTGGAGGTTACTCTCTGGGCGGTATCTGTTTACACCTTCATGTGGATTTCTGTGGATCGGTATTTGGCCATCAGGTACGTAAAATCCAACCGTAAAATATTTTCTTTCCGTATCGACTGATAAAGTCTAAATAAATCTAGAAATCTGTAAGATCTAAAAATATTATGGAATTTTTTAACAAGTTTTATCTTTGCAACTTTTCTCTTTTTTTTTTTTATTAGTATTCTCTAAAACGACAAGTAGCATTTGAGAGGAATATCGGATAAATAACTTTAACTTTTAATGTTCGTCTGATATTCAGAAAGCTGGATATAACGATGAAAGTTTTTACATCTTCTCTACGTGTAGAACTTAATACATACATATACCTTGAGTACGCGATTAGACGGTAGGTTTTGTATCCTTAGATATACAGTTGAAAGTATATAAATTCAAGTTCACGGTATATATATCAACGAAAAGAATACGATAATCTTGATATTCCTTATAATCTACAATAGCTTTATCGTTTATTAGCCTAACAGATTCGTAACACAGTAATATAGGTTTAAGATGGAGCGATAACCGATGTCAAGATTATAGGTAAACTAAAATCTAGACAACCTTCAACAACCTTTCTAATTCATTTCGCCTACATTTTCTATCAACAACTTACATTGTACCACTTACTGTTGTATATTTATAATAATTGTCCACTTACATTATTCGTTGGAACGCAAATTCTGTATCCTCGACCTTTCATTTCTCTATCACAAACTCAATTGTAACCTTTAACTTTTCGATCTACACTCATGTTCATAAGTATTAGAATACTTATTACGACAAGTAGGCGAAACCTAAATAGTTATTAGAAACTTCATTTTATTCGAAACTTTGTAATATAAAAAATCTGTTGTTGTATGTCAAATATATAAATATCATCAACTATACATTATTTTTCATTTTACTTGTTATTTTTCGATTCCATGCATTCGCGGATCAGATTCAAATTTCACGAAACCTTTCTCTTTCCTATTTAATGGGTTGAAAATTTTCTCGATAAAATCTCAAACATCGTAGAATTGTGCGCGTTAATATACTACTAATTCGTTATTGATAATTCTTACCACTCTTGCAAATAACTTTGACAAATTTTTCTCCGTGTTCTAAATCTTTACCCTGCATGAATAAATAATTTTAGTCGACTAATCATTTCCCTAACAACTTGGGTCAATTTACTTATTGGGTTCAATTGGGACTTGGGTCACGGTTTATGCGAGATCAGCAGATATCCTGATACTTGTGAACACAAATGGAATGTACTAAAACGTTTTAACTTCTCAAAGCATAACTTTGCGCGTACAGAAGTTTAGCTTGAAACGTTTTCCATTCGTGCGAGTGTTAACTAACAAAACGATTCGGTTTCACAGGAAACCATTGCGATACGAGACCGTGCAGACGAAAACCCGATGCCAGTGCTGGATGGTCTTCACGTGGATCAGCGTGGCGATGATGTGCTGTCCGCCCCTCCTAGGTTTCCAAAAGCCGATTTTCGACCGGGAGGCGTTCATCTGTATGCTCGATTGGGGCAACATGGCTGCTTACACCATCACACTGTCGATCCTCGTGCTAGGCCCATCGGTCATCACCATCGTCTACACCTATTGCTACATCTTCACGATGATGAGACGACTAAAATCCGGCGTACTGATTCACGACAAGGAGTACGCGACCGCGCTCTCGGAAAACTTGAGCAATCCGAGTCATATCATGTCCTTTGTCCTGGTGATGACTTTTTGGGTGTCCTGGGCACCGTATGCCGGTCTCCGGATATACGCTGTCGTTAACGGACCGCCGCAGGTAATTTAAATGTCGCTCTCTCTCCCTCTGTGCGAATGCAGCGAAATATAGGGGAAAGGTCAGTCTCGACGTGTTCATACGAGACATTGTGAATTTCGTCTCGCTTTTAGATGTTTCGAGAGTTATAGCTTGCCTTTAAATATAGAGTTTTAGAATAAAGGTTTCGCGTTATATCGATCCTTTGATCCGCATCCGCATCCTTTTGAAAGAAGAGAGGTGAAAATAATATTTTTGTCTTTAATTAAAGTTCAGGTTTCATTAACACGTTCGTTGCTAATGACGCATACGTTACATCGATTCTATTGTTTTATTTAAATTCGATAGAATTCTACTGGAGCAATTATTGCGTTTCTGAGTTTGTGCGTTTCGAGAAGAATTCTCAGCGTTCGTTAAATAATATTGCGCGCTCTTTCTCGTTCTCGTATAACAAGCTCTCGATATAACACGACGCAGACTTTCGTCTTGTAAGGAAGACCCGTATCGCGATATTTAAATTACTTTTACAATTCACAGATGTTGATGTTTATGCTGCAGGTGCCGTTTCTCCATTTCGCAGTAGTGTGGTTGGGGGTGACGAACAGTTTCTGGAAAGCGGTGGTCCTTGGTACCCTGAGCCCGCAGTTTCGACTAGCGGCTCGTGTGCTCTGTCTGACGTTGTGCTGCCGGCACAGACGACTTCCGCCGGAGCTGCTCGGCCTCGACGACGACGATTAAAAGCCAAACGCCTACGAGAACAAGAGGGGAAACGCTTTCCTTTTGCGCGCGAGCGTTCTACAACACGCGCCCCATTCTTAGAGCATCGCTTTTCATCTCTCGGTATTCGAGGTCGTTTCTTGCATCCGCCACCGTTCTCTCGGAGTCTCCTTCGAAGGCTGAGACTGAGATTCTTTGTTCCGAAAAGCGCTACCACGACGTCCGACGAGTAAGACGCGCGATCAATTTGGTCGCGTCTCAAAATGCGAAATAAATTTCAGAGAACTAGTAAAAAAAAAAAAATGATTTTTCACCAACGAACTTCTTCGATAAGCGCAAAACTTTTATGCCTCGAAAGAAGAATACTTTCTTTTCAGTCGCTTTTTCTTTGCAAATGATCGTTCCGTAGAGTCTCTGGATATTTATCCGATCCATCTATTTTCCGTTTCGCGTGGACGCGATTCGATTAAGACTATTGCTTTCCGTTTCTCTTTCCGCGCCACAGGAGACGAATTATTCCTAGCCGAACACGATTGATCGGCCAAGTACAATAAAGTAAATCTCTCCGTAAGATCAACGAGCAATCAAGCGCCACGATAATAAACCGAAACTTCGAAGACTAAGATTTTTGCTATCTGAATTACCTTTTACCGTTAAATCAGTTCGTCTCGATCCAAACCGTCAAACCGCGTGTAATTAAAAACCTAACAAACCGTTGAGACGATTAGAGAAAAAGATGTTAAGAAAATTAAGATGTCAAAAAAACGAGAAACGTGTCTGACCAAGACACGTGGTCGCTTCTTCGTCAAAACACTTGTTCGAATTATTTAAAGAAACCGCGTAAACTGTTAGGGTATTGCTTTTTCTATACGATTTCGATTTAAATATAATCGATTATACGTATATACACATATATACATATACAGATGTGTACGTGTCTGTTATTAAAAGAATCCACGTTATCGACAAAACGTGGGAACGAGAGTGGTGTAAGGCCGAAAGAAAGAATCGAAGCTCAGTCTGGGGCGCGTTTGTCGCGCGATCAAGATTCTCGAAAGGGACGCGATCCTCGTGGACGAATCGTCGATCGAACATTCGCAACGGACGACATCCTGTTCGTTTTGGCGACGGTTCGCTCGACACTGATCGTTACAGTCCGGATTAATTAAATCGGAGATGCCCTGTTTATCTACTTTTTGCTTTTTTCCTTCTCGAAGAACGCTCTCGAAAGTCGACGAAACGCGGAGAGCTCTCTCGCGCGTTCCTCTCCTCTCGGTGGTTTCAGGAGAGCGTTCTCGGAAAACTAATCGTTGCCTATATCTACGTGGTAAGATCACGCTCAAACACAATTATCTTAGCGAGTCGCGATAAAATAACGTGTAAACGTATAACACAAGGACGAGCGAAGAGTCGCTTGCGATCGCGCAGCATTCTGCGCGATTACGAAACTAAGATCGATCGAAGGGGGATGCTAAGGGAAGATGATTAAGCAGGCGAACACAAAATACAAGAGAACACTAGGTCAATTAACGGAGATGCCTCTACGAATGCGACGCCGCGTCAATCTGCGCGCCCGTAGAACGCCCATGTGAAACGAAAACTCGCGGACGGGATTTCGATCGCGACGGTTATACGCTTTTTTTAACGCGCTTCCTCCTCTACTCGGCCTCGCGATCGGGCTCCCTTCCACTCTCTCTTTCTCGTTTTTAATCAAACTTGAGCCGACACGTTTTACTTTTTCTTCTCTTTCGAATTTCTTCTCTTGCGCCTAGTTATTAAAATCCTCTTGGAAGTTTCTGTGGTTTTAATTTTCTACGAACATAATTCTATAGAAATCGAACGTTTTTATTTTTGAAGTAATTTCCATGATTATTACCGAATTGTCGCAGAGAATATTTCTAAGTACCTCCTTTACATTCTAATATTTCCTTCGGTTTGAACAAACTGGAAGCTTCTATTCGCTCACTTTTCACAGGTACGTTACACGACACAGTTGATATCTCTTAAACGATCGTATCGTGTAGTTTGTATGTGATTTTTAGCAGTTCTTCCTTTAGCGGAAGGCAAACCTCCTTGTCGAAGAAGAAAACGAATGGGAAGATTCGATTCGCTGGATTGTAACTCGTTTTACAGCGCGATTCTAGATCTGCTTCTGAAAGTGAAGAACTTGCGGAGTTGGAAACTCGATTATCGAGCGTGAAACCCAAGCAGGGACGTGTTTCCATCATACGGGATCGAATTTCAATTAAAATGGTAATCAAACTTTCACCAACGGCGCGTTACGAAATTCTGGCCGCCGACGGAAGCAATAAATGCGCGAGATTAATTGAATGGAAGTACAAGAAACTGCGAGAGAGCCGTGAACACGGGTTGAAGGAAGCAACGTCGTTATATAGTTATCGGATCGTGGATCGTGTTAAAGTTAAATCGCCATTATTCCATTTTCCGGTCAAACCGTCGCGTCATGGGCCGTCCGCTGCGAAAATCTAATTTAAAACTCGCCCCCGTTTCTTACTCAAAGGGAAATCGGCCGACGTGAAACGCAACGCGATCCAACCGGGCAAAAACTTGGCGAAAACCGTTTCCCGTGGGTGTAGAGAAAGCAACGGCTATTAATAAAACGCGAGATTCATTTATAAACCTGGCCATTTCTATAGCGAATAAAGTCCACTGTTTGAGTACCGCGGTTACGAATGTTTCACGGCTCCGCGGCTTTTATATAACGGAACTTCCCGCGACGTTTCCGTCATGGTGATATTTATGCCTCAACAGTGTGCGCGTTATACGTAATTGGCGATGAAAAGGTGCGTGTAATTAACCGTTTCGTTAAGCAGAATGTCGCGGATATCTTACGACGGTTTAAGTTGAATTCAGAGATAAATTGTATATCGAAGAGAGTAATTTGACGCAGGTAAAAGTTCCGCTCTTTTAATTTCGTATCTTATTTCGTTATTGCATATGCTTTAGCTGGTCTACAGTGGCGATATTTAATCGTTGAAAAAATGAATATATGAAAAAAGAAGGAATAAAATTCGAAACACTTGGATCGAAGAACTACGTGTCGCTCGAAAGTTAATTAGCGTCACTTAAAAGTTACAGGCTATTCATCGATTTCTATGTACGTATGTTCTCAAGGTTTAGAATGTTCTCAGAAGCAGATATAGCATCGATTGAATAGTAAGTTTTTATTACGCGTCTGATCGTACAGCGAAGGAAGAAGGATTATGCGTTGAATTACACGCTTCGTACCTACTTCGTACAAATGATCTGAATTTTAACGAGTACGAGAAACGAAACTAAGGAAAAAAGAGAAAGAGAGAGAGAGAGAGAGAGAGAAAAAAAAAGCACAGCAAAATATTGTTCCCGCTACGCTCCAAAAAGCGATGCTCACGCGCAAGCAAGTGGGCAAGATCCTGAGATTTCTTGAATGGTGAACGTTAACCCTTTAAAGAAGAAATCCAATACGCAAATCGGTGTCTAGAAAGTCTCAGCTTCTACTCTATTTTTTACTCTAGACTTCGTGTTTTATTAAACTATAAGGCTCTTCTAATAAATAAATCGTAAGCGGACGCCCCGGTCGGGGCTATGAATACCATTAGATGCGCGACGGTAATTTATCGTGCCATTTTGATATACCAAGCTATAAGTTAAAGGGTTAAGGTGCCCGGAAGTGCTCTGAAAACGCAGATGTTAAGGTGCGGAGCGTCGAAACGTTCTTTCGATAATTTACCATCGCTAACGCGTCACATCGATCGAATTATTAAACGGAATTATGGCCATTATTCGATGGAATGAGAAATTTATCGTTGAAACGAATTGAAAATAACGAGAGTACGGTTCGACGATGTTCTCTGATGTTAAGATATCTTAACTATAGAATCGAATCAAAGCAAATTTTGGGCTACGTTATAGTTGAAACTTTAGCTATGTAAAACAGCACCCCGGCTAAAATGCAACAAGATAAGAAGCGACGCGATGCCAATCTCTTTGTTAATTGCCGGCTCGTTGATCGTTCGACGATTGTTCGACAAATTTTAACGATTGTTATGCGACGTGTATCGTCGTTAATTGTTTACCACGAACGAGCAACGTGTCATGCGAGTTATTTACCAGTGCGATGAGTCACGGTATCGATATTCACCGTTCTTCCAAGTATATCTGTTGCGAAGAACACCGATGAATCCTAATTAAGATTTATCCTAAGATACACACGTCCATCCCTGTTCGAAGATCAAAAGCACTTGGGAATTTTTACCTGTTCACGACAACGAAGTATTTTTCGAACGAACTCGCTTCGTTCGCACTTCATTCGAATGCTTTGTATAACTCGCGAAGTTAAAGCAATAATAAGCGGTACGATATAGTGTTGATTTAACGCAGTGAAATGATTAATTCCTTTCTAACGATGATTCGTAAATGAGTTAAGGAGGTAATCGTGAAAGAGGGTACCGTCACCCGTCGTATTGTTAATAATTCCAATAAAATTGATTGAACAAAAACGCAACGGTTTTGTCTGTGTTTCGTTTCTTTTTCGTTTCGCGAGATGTTTTTATTTCCGTGTAACGTTTCCGCAAGTTCTTTAGCCGGGGTTGATCGTGGCGCATAAACGAAAAAAAGAGAGAGAGAAAAAGAAAAGAACGAAGAAAATGCTCCAAATGTCTCTTCGTGTATGTATGTACATATTAGATCGCGCATGCCACGATTCTTTCGTCCAGATCCATCGTTACACGCTTTAAACTTTTACGATGCAACGTCACGGGTGCACGCCGACACAGGGATGAGCGCCCTGAATGAATGTTGGTCATTCGTCTTCATGGTGTCGACAGAGATTCATTTGATAAAAAGAATTTTGCAAATTCGAAACTGCTTTCAATGGGTTTTGTGACGGTGAAGTTCTTTTGCTTTTTGGAAGAACGTTCGATGTAATTGTTCAAGCGTTATTTAAACGTGAAATGACTATTTGAGCTGAGATAATGCTTATAATATTTATTTGAACGTATCGTTATGTTAAGCGTGTCTGTTAATTCATTTACGAAATGTTTATGAATCTTAATATACTTAAAATTCTATTATACTTCTATTACGTATAAGATAGAGTTAAGCGTAGAAGTTTTCCCAAACATTTTACTCTGCTCGACAATATCTCTTTTTCATATCAACTTTGATAGACTTATTTAAACATGGTGTTCCTGATATTCACTTTCTTATTAAAAAAAAAAAAAAAGGATAATATGTGAAATTCCAAATCAAAGCTATCTTAATAACGAATGAAATAATCCGTTTCATTAAAATATATTTTTCATTGAAATAATTATTTCAACATAGTATAGACTGTATTTAACATTTGTACGCGACGTCTATCAAATGTTCTTCTTAACAATTATTTTGAATAGCAAACAGCTCTCTGAAACGTAAGATTTCAACAGTAGGACGCGTCCTCCCTAAAGCAGATTTTGATTACTTCGTAATGCCATACAAGTGGAGAAGGAGCAAAGCGATGGTCGCTTGAAACATTTATCAAACGGGAACACCAGTCGAAATACCAGCTTCCGGGCGTGTTCCATCAAAGCCGGCGTGCCACCCACGTTAGCGTGCATCCGCGAAACCGCCAAACCGAGCAGTATTAAATTCCTCAGCGATAACGAGATTCTAAATACTTTAAAGTCGCTCAAAGAGAAGGAAGGAACGAGAACGAAGCGAAGGGAGGGAATAAATCAAGCACACAGAACTGGATAAAACAAAAGGAGAAGAAAAAGAAAGAGGTAACAGTACCTGCATCTGAAAAAGGAGGATCGAAGCGTTGCTTCTTTTTCCGATTTCTTTCTCCTCTATTTTTCTTTTCTTTCTTTTCTCTGTTCCTCGTCTTATGATAAAAGCAACGCGGATAAAAATAACGACGAACTGAGAACGAGACGAGGATGAAAGGAAAACGCGAGATTGGTCCCTGGCAGTTTTCCGGGCGGCCTTCGTTATTAACGATTAATTACATTTTTGTACCTAGCTGCTAGTTTTGTACTAGTTTTGTAACGTACCTCACCACCGGACGTGCTGTTATTGCATATTTTAAGTGGTTGTTAAAACGGAAGGTTGATCGATCACCCACGAATGTCCGGCGTCATAATGTGGTTGTGTACGATCGATGATCGTCGCGATGCTAAACCCGCGTTGCCTTGTGTGATAAACATGACATTGGGACCTCGCGAATATTTCATTTTCATTCCGAAAGTTTTGACAGAGAAGCGAGTTTTCAACTATAGATGCTCGAAACGGTCGATACTTGCGCGTTTCTTCGACCTCCATGAAACGGAATTGACGTGAAATACGAGGAAACTTGTCGATTGCGATGATCCATTGAAACTTGCTTTCTCTCTCTCTCTCTCTCTCTCTCGCTTTCTGTCTAAGTTGTCCTTTCAAACGATATATTTCTCTTCTGTTCGATTTCTTTCGAGTAATTGAAGTAAACGAAACGGAATAAAAAAGTAACAATATTTGGTCGATACACTGCATCGTGATTATCACATGAGACATACAGGTTGCAAAGTACAATAGTATCTTGTGGTTTCACCTGACAGGCCGAGAGTGCTTTAAAGAGTCATTTCAGCGCTGCAAATGAGACATCTAAAAAGAGATAATAAAAGGTAAAGAAAAAAGAGAAGAAGCATTCTCGTTAATTAATATCCATTTATCGTTACAATAATCTATATATCTAGAAGGAAAGAAGTAACTGGTTTGCGAATTTATCGATTCTAAAAATGTTCTATTTGATCGCTGAAATACTCGATCTTGCGCGCAAGCAATCAAAAACACGAATTAACTCGCAAGAAAAACTCGTTGTTAGGATGCAAGCATGCGTTTTATTCACGCTTTGCCTGTTGTCTGTTTCAATGTTTAGATCGATCGATTTTTTCCACGCGTATCAACGACCGCTTTCGTTAAATAAATAAGGGAAGATGTTGCGATCGTGCGTGTTGTTAATGAAGCGTTTAATTTCGCGTGCTTTCATCCTGCATGCGTTGGTAACTTGCGATCAGGACGCAGGAAACTCGAATCACGGTGGACTACGGTGCGATTCTAGTTGTCCGAGCGCAATGACGGGTGTACTACATACGTCGTGATACGAATTCGACGATAACGGTACAATATTAACGATTATTGTCCTAGCGCCATAGAATAGTAAGATGATATTCCAATAATAAATGGCGAGATCGTAGATATCGCAAATTTCACTCGATATACGACTCGGTATAACGCTTTGTATTCATTTATTCCAATATCCTTAACAAGCATCGATTACGCGATTACTGAGATTTTGATTGCGAAATTCGCTCAAATTAACGAGGACTTGTATATTTGTGTGCTTCTACGTTCGTTACACGTTTCTTTTTAATAAAACGAAGTGTCTTGCAATTACCAATGCAGATGTTAATTATCGAACAGTGGCTTTAAAGGAGATTCTAATTTATTCGTTATGATATTCGTTCCAATCTTATAATTTTCTCTCTACGTTATTTCTTCCTATCGTGAAGATTCATCGATCAACGTTGATCCTATATGCACGAAGGATTTTGTATTATTCACAATTATAGACTATATAGTCTAGTTTTTTTCGTACTCGATAATTTTTGCTCTATATTTTAATACGTTAATAACGATCGTTTAATAAGTATCTTTCGCAAACTCTACGAAACAAGAGAGAGAGAATTTCGAAGAATTTTATCTACGAAAACAAAACATTTTATCTTTGATCTATCGTCTTAAAAGACAAACTATTGAAAAAAACGTTCGACTATTTGTTCGAAAATTATTACTTCCGCCAACGTATAATGATTCGTGAAAGTATCGTGGATATTTACGATAGAAAATTTTCATAAATATATGTTATGTATATCGTACGAAACTTTTTGAAATTTTACGAATACCAGAACGAGGCATGATTATATCGGCAAAATTAAGAATAGGGTTTTTCCGCAAACGGTTGCCAGCGTACCGTTCGCGTTCATGACCTCTTTTTTCCCAGACATTGGTCAAGAAATGTAGGTCGCGCGACGTCGAAGGAACTCCTCGCCTACGTGTTACATAAATGCGCCTTAACCCCTGTGTTCGCGGCGGTCGCGCGCCATTAATACGGTCGTGAGACTCGAGTGTGTCCGTCCTGACACGGAGTGGTACTACTTGCAACAGCGTACCAGTCATTAGTCAATACGCCGACGTTAGTCGATACACGCGGTGGCCGCTGGTCCGCAACCGGCAGCACGAGGCTGGAATAGGGTCGAAAACCCCTTCCATCGAACGGCTTCCTGGAAACAGAACGATAGTTGCTGGCAAACTTTTGAATTTTTGCCAGCCTCCTCCATTGTTCTCATCGACTGATCGATACTATTTTATTGCCCGCGTGTGCAAATCTTGCACGCCTCTCGGCGATTTCCTTCTCGTTGCATCTCTCAGATTCGAACGCGATGAAGCCTTTTCATTCTCTTTGATTCAATTTCAGATGATTCGTTGCTGACCGTTGTTTCGTCGCTGGCTTTGAGAAGGAGAGAAGGAAAGGTGAAAGAGCGAAGATCGATCTTTCAATTTTATCAAAGACTTTAGAATTTTATATAAATAGTTTCCTAAGATAATTTTATTTCACGATGTTTAGCTGTTGCTCTTTTGCTTTATCGTTTAGGATTGTAAAGAAATAGCGAAGGGTAAGTGGAAAAATTAATTTAGACCTCGTATAGAAAAATGGCATTATGTATTGGAAAAGAAATTAGGATATATGTGGATCAAGGGCATAGATAACTTTGCAATTTACGTTTAACTTGGAATATTTCTATTTTCATATATCATGGATTTTAATTCATTCGTTTCATTCGGTTCATTAAGATTTTCTACGCGCGATGGTCTAAGAAGTTAGATGTATGTACATGACTTTGGAATTTGGAATTTAATCTGGAATCTTTTTCTTTCCAAATATCGAAGATCGAGTCGAAATTGTGCGATAATATTGAACGATAGATTCAAAAGTATTAAATGCACTGATGCTAGCTCGAGGATAGTTGCAGCGTTAACAAAGATAAGGTTTGGGATTTTACCATTACCAAAAGATAAGAGTTACGTTATAAGTCGAAAGGCTGACGTAATATATGAAAAATAAAAATAAAGTGTGTACTCTTGAAACGTTCTAATAATCTTGTGCAATCTATGCGAGAAATGATATTATTGAGAGAACAGAAAATTTTATTCGAGTTTCTGCAAATTCATAACTACTTGTACAACTTCCCCTTTAATCGAGTATAAATATATTTCTTTCTAATCGTTTCACAAGCACTATTTTGTATCCCTTTTTACCCTTATTTTCACACTAACATTTAGTTTTAATTCCAACCACTACTAATGTCGCGATCTTATTCTATGCTGAATCGGTAACATTGGAAACGACACTAGAACGATAAGAAAGTTTGCTACCGCCCGAGACAAAGGACGAAGGAATACATTGGCTGATAGATCTATCCTATACCTTATCTATACATATATCTTGCCCGAGCCACTGCTCATTTCCTTATCGCGATGATGGCTCCTCGCTCGATAAAACCATTTATCGTAAACTTCTCGACTCTTCTTTCAAAACACTTTCTCCAAATTTTATTTTATTTTATTTTATCGTCCCTCTATTGTTTGCGATTATCGTTCCTCTTCTATCAGAGATAGAACCGATTTTCTTCGTACGTTTCATTGGTACCCTAATGATGAAACATCGATAGTATGCAAACTAACAGGTACAAGAAGGAGTAGAAACAAAGGGGTGGCGGAAGAGAGGGACAAGGGTGCATTGTTAGCTAAGAGACTGGGTAACAGAGTTAATGTCGCATTACGGCGTTGACTGCATAAGAACGTCGGTTGTTTGAAATCGTGAAAGAGCGAAGAAACAGTGGGGAAGAAATTCATCGAGATGACGGAAACCACCGAGGAAGCCAGAGTAAGCATTGACAAAAGGATTAACGTTAAATAGCCTCTAATAGAACGTTTGAATTTAATAGTTTCTCACAACGGGAATAATTAAACTTAATTAGCACGGTAACGAGTGGTTGCTAAGGACATAGTAAATAAGGATTCCATTTCGTACGAGCGAATTTTCCTACGAACATTTTTCTCGATATTGCTACGAACCTACCCTTAAATCTTGATTAGATAACAAACACGATATTCCAAACTTTCTAAATTTTCACTGTTGCTTCACGCGTGATTCGTTCTATGGCTCGTGCGATTTTCGTTTTATCGTATTCGTGAATCGATGTTGTTACACGTAAGAAACATACACTTTCGTATGCAAATACGAGGCAAGCTCGTATCGTCGTTGAAGATGTTCGAGATGCAATTACGAATGTTAATCGAATATTGACACGTATATTAGTCGATTAGTGATACACCTGGTTGTTCTCGATCTGCGTGTTAAGAGGATATTCGCGTGCACGTTGGGTAATATCGTACGAACCATATTTAATACCGGTTTGATCGATGCGTTGTTTGAAAAACCTCGTAGAAAATGATCATTTTATTCGTTAATGGCGATCCAAGCTGTTCGATATTCGCGTAATCGATCGCGTGCAACGTGTAATTCTCGCGCGTAACTTGTAATGGTTAGCTCTCGATAAAAGCGAAATTGTTAACGAGTGAGGAGAATAAGGTAGAAGTCAGGTATACATATTGATAAAAGGAAATTACAAGTGATGGTTTTGATTGATTTTAAACGATCGACATTTTAACTTTTTGATTTTATGATGAATACAGTATGAAGTATATTTTTACATACTTGCAAATACTTTAATGGTAGGAATATATTTATATTTCGATTTTGTATTATGACATATAGGAAATGACGTACGCATTTATTTGCTACGTACATAAATATAATTGTATTTACATACACGTAAAGCGAGGTACGGGTAGAACAACTGTGACACCAAAAGTACATATATATACCTACATATTACATTGTATAAAGTGAAAAAGCTTTAAATTACATTTATTAATACGAAATTAATATTTTATGTACAATTAATCGAACTAATTTGTTTACAGACCTACTCCGTGCAATGAATATAAATAATAATCCAAAAAGTAGAAAAACAGTATACGCGAGGCAGTACACGAGCACTGGTAATCTACAAATTGAAACAGAAAAACTAAAGTTACGTTTTAATTTTAAAACATTCGCTGCTATACTAATTTTAAGCAACATCGTCGAACCACCGCTTAAAAAACGGTCGTATCGTAACATGCTGGTTAATCCGGTGACAGAAAAATACAAAGCAAAAGCAACGCTTCAGAAGATAAGAATAATCTTTGTATATAAATACAAATACTCATACGTAGCTTATTATTGTGTACTCGTTGCAGACGTGTTAGCTTCATCGTCGCTCATACGCAGCTACTGGATCGTGGATTCACAAATAAGAAATATTCACAACACGTTGTAACAATCGTCGCTTTAACAAATATCTCGATCACCGATGCAAAAAATCGACCAATATTAATTTCAACACATGCACGATATAATCCATCACTATCATTAACGATATATCCATCGCGAATGTTGTTCGTTGTTATATCGACTATCTGTATAACATGATTTTGCGACAATGGAAGAAGAATACACACTATGTGGTATCAGTATCGACTACCGTCGACAGAATCGCGCGGAAATTCCCACACGACACGAACGATACGTAGAAGGGCGGTACCAGACACGAACTCGTGGCACTGGATATTCGCTCCTTACACTACTTCGGAAGTCTTTCAGTTCGCCGGTGTAACTGTCGGTGAATCTCGCCATCGCGTTATCCATTCTTTTATCGTGTAATTGTATCGCCTTTCCTGGTTTAATTCGTTCGACCATGTTCGTGCAAGCTCCTGCTTTGTTGATTCAACAGAAATCAGAGAATTCTGAGGAAGGCAGCGACGAAGAAGGAACCGGTGATGTCCTCCAGGTCTATTGTTCTTTTGCTTCTTGGCCGTTTATATTGTATTCGCGCGTATATTTTCTTTCGTTATTATCCGAAACGCTAGATGAAGCTACCGATTATCGTAGTATTCGATAATGAAATATTGTCATAAGTGGATATGAAACAGTGATTTTTTAACGTATCGTGCATGTAGTTAAGTTCGTGCAGGACAGTAGGACACAATAAACAATTAGATAAACTGTAGCGATATTAACAAACGCAACTTCACAAAGTCGTTCTACTGTGAAGTTAAATCGGATTGTTGAAACTCGAGTGTGCGATATAACAATTTATCACATTTTGATAATAGTGGTAAGGAATGACATGAAAAATAAAAAATAAAACTGAAATCGATTAAGCTACGCCATACTTGTAATAAAGAGGATAGGCGAACATTATGTCGGACCAATGACAGGGCATTACTACTGATTCAAGCACGACGTATAAGAAACAATTAATATCCTCGATTTGCTTCGCAGAAACGCCGAGAAGAATGCGAGAGAAAGGCAAGACGAGGGGAGATGGATCCCCGTCTAGAATTCGCTTTCCAGCTCTTGATGGATGCTACACAATTGTCCCGCCACGAGGTCATGGATCACGTTTTCGAGGGAGACATGCTGGACGAAATCAATCAACTGTTTTTGCCCCACATGAAGTCCACCCTCGTCTGGTATTATCAAGAAGTGGAGGAATCTGAAACTCTACGTCCTATAGAAACGGTCAAATCTTTTATCTTTTACTTTTAAATGAAAACCTCAATTTAACGTCAAAATTATCAAGTATTTTTTAATGTACGCATAAATAATTATAATTAAAGTAGTATTATGAAAATAAATTACTCTGTATAATCGTGTTTCTATCTCGATGAAAGTCGATATTAATTCTGCTAAAAATATTCACACGATTTTAATAATTACCAGGAGAAAGAAACTAAAGCTCGTCATTTTGTCGCCATTTCGATCTTATTTCGTATGCAATTGTTAAGAATACGTAAGTGCTTTCGACAAAATTAATGTTGACTTTCATTCACATAGAAACATAATACTTACATGTATGTACTTACTTTATTTTCATTATACGACTCTCTATTACAATTATTTATATTTAGTATATTTAGATATCGGTATTATTAGAGTCCAATTATTCCAGCGTTAATAATAAAATAATCGTGGAATTTTATTTTGCAGATCCAAACAAAAACTTCGACCGCTAGGCCAAGTCCAAGCACATCGGTACCGAAAGTCAAAGAACAAAAAGAAATAAAAGAACCAGGGAAAAAGAAATTGTTTCTTACCGATGGATGGCAAGTACCTTGTACTGGAATATGCGTTTACATATTCAGGTATAATATAAAGTATAACGTCTAACAAAGTATGAAGTATTATACATAACAGTATTACGAAGTTATAGTTGGTAGTCGCACTTCAGTGATGCAAACTCGAAACTTTTATTAGATTAAATATCTCGAAACAATTACCCGAGGAAGGTTTCCAAAAAGATCTTTACACCGGTGTGATAGACACAAAAAAAGTGGGGATAATAACCGCGATACAGAGGGTAGTAGAATACGTTTTCATGGATGCGCTTGCACATCCTGGCTCTGAAGGAGAGGACGATTGCCCGATGATTAAGAGCCTTTTATTACCGGGTTTAAGATCCTTCTGCAGTGCTCTGAAAGGTAACAATAGAATTACATATACAGTTACTATATTTTCGTAAAATTTTACGCGATTTTATCATTAAACTGCGAATATTTATGCAAATTTATATTTTTATTAACACGATTAAAATTTTTTACAAATGAATAGAAATCTGCAGCGTAGCAGTAACGAGCGTATATTCGATACTTTAAACTTTGCTACGAAGATCCCTTATTTTTGATATAAAAATGATAATATAAAATATTTTCCAAATTTTCGCAGTTTGTGAACAGGTAGCTCACGAAGGGCGCGTATTCGACGACGACGAAGCTCTAATGGTGCAAGTGCGCAACTTCGAGGAAGCGAAAGCATTTATAGCGAAAAAAGACGCTGTGAATATCGTAGAGGAAAGAGTAAGAACGTGGATCAAGAGATTGAAAGACTTCATGGTAGAAAGCAAGCAGGTGAAACGAGAGAATGATAATTCTGGTCCTCAACAAGAATTGGAATATTGGAAACGAAGAGGAGCACAGTTCAGTCAGTTAGTCAACAAACTTCAGGTTCTATTTGCGTTTTCCTATCGTAGCAGATGATTTTACTGTCAATCGTAATAACGAGTAAACTATTATCTGTGCTACGTATAAATATTTAGGATCACGAAATACGAATGTCGCTTCTTTGTTTGCAAGTTGCGCGTTCCAAGTTGATAAAAGATTGGGTCGATGTAGAGGATGAAGTCACTTATTGTTACAACGAAGCGAAGGATAATGCAAAATTTATACAGGCGTTGGAAAAATGCTGTCACTGCTTGTATTTGGACGATCCAGTAAGATAACATATCGTACGAAAAAGAGAAATTATTTTTATTTTCCTATATTGTTTTCTATGTGTTTATATATATATATATTCATATATATTGATATGACATATTTTTCAGGTGAAGATGAGAGATTCCCTCGTATCGCTATTACAAACAGTTCGTTTAATATACAGCGTGTCGAGATATTACAACACCTCGGAACGAACTAGTTCGTTAATGATAAAGATCACGAATCAAATGATCGTAGCTTGTCGAGATTACGTTACAAATAGAGGTCGAGAAACTGTCTGGGGTCAAGATCGAGCAGTCGCGCGATCGAAGCTGAAGCATTGCTTAAAACTGAACAAGTAAATTGTGGACTCGCTGTTTTCTATCGTTATATCGTTCAATCTCGGACATACTGATTCATTTTTTGTCCTTTTATGTGGGAAATAACAAAGAATACCATTACGTTACAGAGCTTACAGAGAAACTTATAGACTGGTTCGGTGTTCTCCTGCTGTAACCGAACAAGAATTCTCGTTTTCAGAAACTCACGTATTTGGACGATTCGATTCCTTTTGCGATAGAGTAAGAAAAATTTTGACTATGTTCGAATTGATACAAGATTACAAAAGTCTCTTCGAAAGAAGGATGGAGGGCCTTTTATTGGGAGAATGTATGTAACTAACATACAGATGCTATTTGTTTTTAATTCGTTAATGTTTACCTACATTTTTCAACTTTAGATCGTTTCGTGAGCGTAATTTTCAGCTTTCTATTTTTTATTTTCTTTTACTCCGATAGCATTGGACGATGCCATAAGAACTTTCGAAGAGGCTGAGAAAGTTGCTACCGCTAAAGGTTATGATTATCTAGATCCAAGAAATACCGAATTTGATACGGACTACGATGATTTCATGACAAAAACCGATAGCCTGAAACAAAACATCGGTAACATCATTGAGAAAAATTACGCGGACGTTTGGGAAACTCTTCAGGGTATACGATTTTTAACTCGATTCGAAAAAGTGAAGTGGTGCATTATAGCTGACTAAATAATGCACGAGGATTTGTACATTTGACACGTAAAGTTGCACAATTACCGTAATTATTGCACTTGAATCTAATGGTATGCATGAGTGTGTTTCTTCGTCGATAAATATTGTATTCGGTACATCTTAAAATCATTTACTTTCGAAATTTGTTAATACTTTAATATTTGAATATTTTCATTTTATAGTTTCTTAATTTTTGTACTTTTTAATGTTTTAATTTATTTGTTCGCTTTTAAGGTCAGCGAGAAGATACCACTAACGAAACTAGATGAAAAGTACAACATAGTAGTAAAATATTGCGACAAAGAAGTGGACAGAATACTAAAGTTATTCAAAAAACAGAGGGATGATCCGCCATTACCGAGACATATGCCAGCTATCGCTGGAAGATTAACTTGGGCAAATTCATTGAAGTAAATTAAACAAGTTATTCGTACATCGTCAAACGATAATTTATCATTTTTATATCACACACTCGAATTATTTTCTCTTCAGAGTACACTTAGATGAATTGGCTACATCGGTTTCCAATCATCCAGTGCTAAAGACTCTTCCGCTCACTATGGAACTAGAAAAACGGTATAATTACGCCCTCGGCGTTTTGAACCAATATAAATCGGACATCGCTGAAGTCTGGACTCATCAAAACTCTTGGGTCATCGAAGACTGTCTAAAACGGTAAATCGATCGTACAAGTCCCTCGCAAACAAGAACCAAACTAATTCTACTTTTTATTAATTTTTTACGTAAACATCATAGTTTGTTTTATCGATCCAGACCTTTGCTGATGGTGGACGAGAAAACGGGAAAGATTAAAGTCAACTTAGAAGGACGCGTCACTCTGCTGCTCCGAGAAGCTGATTGCTTGGCCAAATTGAATCTGGAAATTCCTATCGTCGCATTGACTATTTTGGCGAAGAAAGATTATTTCACATTGGTCACAGACTCTCTCCAATTGATGATCGAAGAGTTCGTCTTTACGGCCAGGCGTGTGAAACTTGAAGTGAGACCATTGTTACTACCGCATTTGGTGCGAGTTGCATCTTTGCTGGAACCTGGTTTGACTTCTCTGAATTGGACCAATCCGGAATGGAAAAATTTCTATCAGAACACAAGACAGCAGATCAAGGAATTTGATATTCTTATTACAAGGGTTCACGATGTGTACGACAATAGGTACATTTCTGTTTAAACTTTTTGCAAATCGTACCCTTCTAAATTACAATAGCTTTTCTTAGATAAGCATATATTATATTACTTGTTTGCTTTTGTCTTTCTTTAGTGTCCCTTAATTTTCGTCTATTTTACTTTTCTACAAGCTTTTATTAGATGCAATGAAATTAAAAGAGATATTTTTGTTATACAGATCTAATAATTTTGCTGATATTTGAATAAAATAAAATTTCTTACAATGATAAGAATTCCAGATTTTCATCATTGATCGTTCTGCATAGGTTCATAGAGGTATTTATAAAATCAAATAAATGTTCTCTTCCCTTGTTCGAAGGATTTTACAGGTGCTGGCAGCTATGCAAAAGATAACGTTACATTCTATGCCAGAATCTGATCAGCCTTGGACTATAGAGGAATTTATAGAGAAGACCGAAGAAGTATGCAGACTGGCAGCGGTAGATTTATATCGTAAAAGTATGATGGTGGAAGAGGCTGTGGAAGAAGTACTAGATCTTGTTAAGAACGCGGCAGAGAATTTCAAAGCCGCTGCTAATTCCAGTCAATTCGAATTTTTTAATACCGAAGGTGATATGCCACGTTATCTGAAAAACTAGTCTCTTCCATAATTAAATATAGCAACAGTCACGAAATTTGTTTTCATATATCAGCGTGAAAATTAAAAATTTCATCGTACAAATTTTGCGAGCAAGCTCCTCTAATACATAACGCAATTCTGTTTTAGATTTTTCTCAAAAATTTTGTACGACGATACGCCTCTGTTTCTTTTCGACTCTAATCTATTTCCAATAAAAATTAGACCAATTATATAAAAAATAGATCATAAATATCGTTCATAATATTTTAATCCACATTTCTTGCCTCTTTCGTTTTGCATATTTCCGAATCATAACTTTTATGTACGATGAGCTTACAGAAAATGAAGAGATAGTGGACCAAACGGTCCAACAAGATTGGTCCTTAGTTTGGAATTTATTCGACGATCCTCATCAGCTGTTGGTTACTCCTGGTAGCTTACCGAAAGGAATGCAAGACATGGTTCGAAATGCCGTGTCCGAAATGAGGAGATATTACTCTAGAAAGGTGGTCGATGTTCTGATAAGAGTCACTAGAAGCTCATTGGACATTATTAGAAAGCGATTTATTCGGGAAATCGATCCAGGTGACTTCCTATTCGATAAAATATGAATGCATAGCCCAAAGTTTTGCAGATGATCAGGTGAATTAATAATTATTGTTCGATCAGAGGACGCACCGAGTCCAATATTTCTGCTTCATGCAACATTAATGATACCGGTGGTGACCGTGAAACCTAGTTTAGACGATGTACAGGAAGTCCTAACTTTAGTTGGTAAAACTATTGCTGGCGTTGCGAGAGGAGTGTCGCAATGGAATTCTAGAGTAAATAAGGTATAATTTTTAACATATACAGTTTAACACATACAATGATAAACGTTTGTTATTGCATGCCATTATTATATTATTACTGTACCTATGTTACCATATAATGCTGTGATGTAAAACGTCTAATATATACTGTAATACATAATATTTTTTAATAATTCAGGATACATGGGGTCAAGCCTACTCCAAAAGGAATTTCGCGGATATCGTCATGCGTGCTCAGATGCAAGCAGCGAAGAGGAAGCAAGAAGAGCCGGAAGATCCAAGAGTCAGAAGACGAAGGCTGTTCAAAATTATTTCTGAGGAGAGATCAATTTTTCCTGTTCAGGAGCAGAATTTTCACGCAATGGTGATGGATAACAAAGAAGTGATAAAACTATTATCCATGCTAAATACGTGCATGCAAGAATTCAAGCCAGTAAGAAATCTTATATATATTTGTAATTATCGTTCTGCTTGTAGTAACACAAATTTCTAATTATTATTACAGGACCTAGCAGAATTTATCGACAGGTGGAAGCCATATAAATTTTTATGGAAGAATGAAAAAAGTATGCGGGAATTACTACAAATTTCTTTGTCTGAATTTGAATCTACGCTCCGAAAGCACAGTGAACTCGAAGATCTTTTAGCAACCGAACCTGATATGGTCATTTTTGGAAGTTCCATCGCTGTCTCCACGGAGAAGCTGAAATATGGCTTATACACGGAAATCAAAGGTAAAGTAACATTAACTTAAGATTCGTAGGAGATTAATTATAATTTTCCTTCTATACACACAATCTTACGTTGAAGCTTCATAAAATCAATTTTTCTGTGTTGCTTTCCTTTTAATAATAATAATAACACTACAGCGCTACCGAATAGAAGATCAGATCAACCCAAATACGTTCGAATTTCTTCTTTGTTTAACGGTTTTCGAAACAATATAATTTTCCCCCAATTTCAAATCAGATTGAATATATTAATCAAATATTTGCGTTACTATTTATTATTCGTTATTCTTCGCGAAAGAACAGCGATATACGTGATGTGTAGATAAAAATAACGTCAAATGTATTACTAAAGTTCACAAAATAAAACTATCTTGCTATCATTGTTTCCAAAAAAATGATAGCCAGATTTGAATTGTAATAAATGACTGTCAAAAAGAAAATATATATATATATATAAAAATTCTAAAATTCTCATAGATGCTTTTCTGACACAAATGTCCATAGCATGCACCCACAAAATTGGTCAAGCGATGAAAAAGAAGTACCGACGCGAAATGGAATATGTTTATGCGTTAATGAACGAAATGGAGCGTAAATTGGATCGTCAGATACGCGATCTGGACGACGTACGACTTATTATGGATACCTTAAAGAAAATTCGGGAACAAGAAGTTGACATGGAATTAAAAATCGACCCAATCGAGGAAGCCTTTAACATCGTCACAAGATACGAAGTGCCAGTGGACCAAGAATGTCTGGAACAGGTCGATAACTTGAGATATACGTGGCAACAGTTGCTCGCACGAGCGCAAGAAAGTCACGTGTTGCTGTTGAAACTACAGCCACAGTTCGAGGAAGACCTTAGAAACAATCTCGAGAACTTCCGTATCGATAACAAGATGTATTGCGAGGAATACAGATCCTCTGGACCTATGCAGCCTGGTCTAAGTCCACGAGAAGCTTCGGATAGGCAGATTTTGTTCCAAAATAGATTCGATGGCATGTGGAGGAAATTGCAAACTTACCAAAGCGGCGAAGAATTGTTTGGTTTGCCTACAACGGATTATCCTGAGCTATCACAGATAAGAAAGGAGCTGAATTTGCTTCAGAAATTGTATAAATTGTACAATGATGTTATCGATAGGGTGAACAGCTACTATGACATTCCATGGGGCGAGGTAAAGTATTTCTTCAAAAATGAATATCTAAAGCGATTCGTGAAAGTATTTGCACATACTTAGTAGAAACATCTTTTATTTATATCATTAGATGTATTATGCAAGATATTTTTAGATTTCATCAATCTTCGACAGATTCGAACAAAACCGAGAATGTAATATTCAAATTTGATATTCTAATAGTTATAGCTTCGATAAGAAGAACAGACATTTTCTTATTTAAAATTTATCCACCCGCTACTGTGCATTATTCAGATCAATTATTGATAATACATTGATCATTCGTTAATATTAACTACACGTCGAATATATTCATATAATATATGAATATTATATCAGAACATTATTACATATTGCAGATGTTAATTTAATATCGATTATATATATACATATCGTACATAATACAATATTAATCAATATTGAAAGCAAGATAACTTACGTTACCTATAACAAAGAATACCGATGCAATGTTCAGGTGAATATCGAGGACATAAACAACGAGCTAATGGAATTCCAAAATCGATGCCGCAAGCTGCCAAAAGGCCTGAAGGAATGGCCCGCGTTCTTCGCCCTAAAGAAAACCATCGACGACTTTAACGACATGTGTCCGCTCCTAGAATTAATGGCCAACAAAGCCATGAAACCTCGTCACTGGCACAGGATCGTAGAAGTGACGGGCTACTCGTTTGACCTTGAAAGCGAGGGTTTCTGCTTGAAGAACATCCTGGAGGCGCCTTTATTGAAATATAAAGAGGACATCGAGGACATTTGCATTTCGGCCATGAAAGAAAAAGACATCGAGGCGAAATTAAGGACAGTGGTGAATGAATGGTCGTCTCACGAGTTGACGTTCATGACGTTTAACAACAGAGGAGAATTATTATTAAGAGGAGACACCACTGCTGAGACGATTGGCCAACTGGAAGATAGTTTAATGGTGCTTGGCTCGTTGATGTCGAATCGATACAACGCACCATTCCGCAAGCAGATACAACAATGGCTCGCAGATCTGTCGAATACAAACGAAATACTAGAAAGATGGCTGCTGGTGCAAAATATGTGGGTTTATCTGGAAGCCGTGTTCGTTGGTGGTGACATAGCGAAACAATTACCGAAAGAAGCGAAAAGGTTTAGTAAGATTGATAAGAGCTGGCAGAAAATCATGCAAAGGGCACACGAGACTCCGGGAGTGGTACCATGTTGTGTAGGAGATGATTTGCTTAAGCAACTTCTGCCACATCTGCAGGAACAGCTGGAATTGTGTCAGAAATCTCTTAGTGGGTACGTATGCAATTAGTAATTGTAAATAGTAAGCGAAATTGCTACAATGATTAATGCAATTGCAGATATTTAGAAAAGAAGCGTATGATGTTCCCAAGATTCTTCTTTGTATCAGACCCTGCTTTGTTGGAGATACTTGGTCAAGCTTCTGATTCTCACACGA
Source organism: Bombus difficillimus (assembly GCA_014737525.1). Classification (NCBI taxonomy): domain Eukaryota; kingdom Metazoa; phylum Arthropoda; class Insecta; order Hymenoptera; family Apidae; genus Bombus; species Bombus difficillimus. The sequence goes on along the minus strand of JACXIT010000140.1, from coordinate 1,288,193 downwards.
TACAGAACCATCTGCTATCTATTTTCGACAATACGCGTTATGTGAAGTTTCATGATATCGAATATAATAAAATGACCGCCGTTATTTCATCGGAAGGTGAAACGATCTTGGTACGTGTGGGATTTTGTTCAAAACATTTAATGATATATTTAAACGCTGAAATATAATTTTATCTGGTATCGCATTAACAAAAATATAATACTAAGGAATTTTTGAAACATAGCTCGAAAAAGCGGTGAGGGCAGAGGGCTCGGTAGAAACGTGGCTAACGCAACTTTTGCAAACATCGCAACAATCTTTACACTCGATAATCCGGCAGTGTCATTCTATGATAAACGATGCAAACTTTAATCTACTTACATTTTTGGATAAAATGCCAGCTCAGGTCGGTTTATTAGGAATACAAATGATCTGGACCAGGGACAGTGAACTAGCTTTAGCTCAAGCTCGTGCAGATAAAAAGATCATGGCAGAAACAAACAACAGATTCCTGGATTTACTGAATACATTGATCGATCAGACTACCAGAGATCTTGCAAAAATTGAAAGAACAAAATTTGAAACTTTGATTACAATACATGTGCATCAACGTGATATCTTCGATATATTAGTAAGTTAAAAGAAAATAATATTAATATATACAAGGCGTCCTGCTGTATAGTGTGCAAACTTTGCCAGAGAATGTAAAAAAGAACAGTCCAAGTATGGCTAGTAAATCTAAAGTTTACGTTCTAATATAAGATTATTATTCTAGAGAATAAAAAATATAAAAATCTAGGGATCGAAACTAGAGCGTTATTGACATCTTTCTTTTTTTTTTTTTTTAAATTATTTTTTCGTAAAATAATACAGGAAAATTCCACTTATCTGGAAATTTTAGTTAGCGATCGATTAACTTCTACCGATTGAATTCATTTATCAAAATTTATGTTGACTCCTACCATACGCGTATCTGTACGAAAAAATTATACGTGAAAAGAATTAGCAAAATTTCTTATCATACGACTCGAGTTATACGATCTGTTTCTCCCCCGATGATTTCAAATATATCGAATTCTACTGTATTTCTGTTTACCTCTGAAAAAATATTAATTTACGAAGTTTCATACATAGTGCCGTTTGAATGTACGATCGCTGAACGATTTCGAGTGGCTGAAGCAATGCAGATTTTACTTCAAAGAAGACCTTGACAAAACATCGATCTGCATAACGGACGTGAACTTTACATATCAAAACGAATATCTAGGATGCACAGAAAGACTCGTGATTACTCCACTAACAGACAGGTAACTACATACATATGTGTATACGGAAAAATTTCACAGCAATAAATTACGGTAAATACGTAAATGTTATAAAGTTATGTATACCTTTCTCTTCGATTTTATTTTTTACTTTATATTTCTAGATGCTATATAACTTTGGCACAAGCATTATCAATGTCTATGGGTGGCTCACCTTGTGGTCCGGCGGGAACAGGCAAGACTGAAACTGTCAAAGATATGGGCAAAACTTTGGCCAAATATATAGTAGTATTTAATTGTTCGGATCAAATGGACTATAGGGGATTAGGACGTATCTATAAAGGACTAGCACAAAGCGGATCTTGGGGTTGCTTCGATGAATTTAATAGAATCGAGTTACCAGTGTTGTCTGTCGCTGCTCAACAAGTTGCAGTTGTTCTGGCTGCGAAGAGGGAGAAGAAGAAGCAGTTCGTTTTTACCGATGGCGACTTGATTGACATGTGTCCTGAGCTTGGAATATTTATAACAATGGTAAAAAGAAAAAAAGACATAACAAACGTATTAATACTGTAATGTAAAGTTATTTTCTTGCAGGAAACTTTGTATGTGATGTAAAAGTTAGAATTATAAGATAAGAATTACGTTACAGAATCCTGGATATGCTGGTAGAAAAGAACTTCCAGAGAATCTAAAGATACAATTCCGCACCGTCGCTATGATGGTACCTGATAGACAAATCATTATTCGAGTAAAATTAGCTAGCTGTGGTTTCCTAGAAAACATCACGCTTGCTCGGAAATTTTACACTTTGTACAAATTGTGCGAAGAACAACTTACAAAACAGGTAATTTATTTAAAAACGCAATAACTAAATTGTAATTTCAATAAACATCCTGTTCGTTTATGAAGGTTCATTACGACTTTGGTCTAAGAAACATATTGTCCGTATTAAGAACATTAGGAGCGTCGAAAAGGGTAAACTCCAAAGATTCTGAAAGCACGATCGTTATGCGTGTTTTAAGAGATATGAATCTTTCGAAACTCATAGGTACATAATTATACTTATTACTATACTAAGAATATCTACTATTACTACTTGCAAAGATATATGTATAAAATAAATGTTATCTATAAAATAAATGTTAGTATCGAGTACATTAATTATTTTAGACGAGGACGAACCATTATTTATATCATTGGTGGCTGATCTATTTCCAAATCAAGCTCTTGAGAAGACTTCTTATCCAGAGTTGGAAGCTGCTATTAGTCAACAAGTAGAAGAAGCTGGATTGATATACCATCCACCGTGGGTGCTAAAATTAATACAGCTATACGAAACACAAAGGGTAAGACATGGAATAATGACCCTAGGTCCGACCGGCGCAGGAAAAACCACTTGTATACATATTTTGATGAAAGCTTTAACGCAGTGCGGCAATTTCCATAGGTAATTACATTGAAAAATATTTTTCGAATAATTTATATGGCAACATAAAAATTCATTCTTAGTCCGCGATATCATTTTTTTTTCTTTTTCTTCGTTTCATCTTATATATATTCAAATGTATAACGCCATGTCCATTGCCATTTATATTTTTCGAAAATCGTTACAAAACAAAATAATATAACTTAAAATGATTTAACTCGGTCAATGATCAGGAACGTATTTTACAGAGAGATGAGAATGAACCCAAAAAGTATAACAGCTGCACAAATGTTTGGCCGATTGGACGTGGCGACTAATGATTGGACGGATGGAATATTTTCAGCTTTATGGCGCAAAACATTGAAATTAAAAGAAGGAGAGTACGTATGGATGGTGCTTGACGGACCTGTTGATAGTATCTGGATCGAGAACTTAAACTCTGTACTGGACGACAATAAAACACTGACTCTCGCGAATGGTGACCGATTAGCGATGTCATCTAATTGCAAGATCATCTTTGAGCCCCATAATATCGACAATGCAAGTCCAGCTACGGTATCTCGTAACGGAATGGTGTACATGAGTTCATCAGGATTGGACTGGAGTCCTGTGGTGTCTGCTTGGTTGAAAAGTCGAACACCTTTGGAACAAGAAGTGTTTGGTCAATGTTTTACAGATTCTTTTACGCAGGTAAAGAAACGTAATTGTCATTTTATAAAATATTTTAAAACACATTATTTATAATTGGATTAGATAGAGATACTTGCGCAAACTTTGTTCAAATGTTGATAGAGAAAATCAAACGTGAAGAAAATTATGTCTTATTTTCCAGATACTTCAATATGTATTTTGCTGTCAATATTTCGAGTTTATATTTGTCCATTATGACACATTTCCATCTGATCCAAGTATATAAATATCAAATTCTAAACAAATTAGTAATGTAATTACACATTAACATGCAAAATTAATCACATTGTTTTACCTTATTACGAAACTATTTTTTACATTTCCTATTTCGTATTTCCTGAAAAAATTACTATTAAAATATTAAAATAATTTTAAAAGCTATCTATTTGTATCCTAAATAAAATTCCTAACAATTATCATTGTATCGTAACATTGTAATATTGTAATGTTGTAATACGGCAACATATAATTAATTTATAGATTTATTCATGGAGCACTCAAGCTTTATCCTTGACAATAGACGTACTACAATGCAACATAGTGCGACAAATGTTATGTCTCCTCGAGGGTCTAATTCCACCCGAAGTACGCATAGAAGAAGACGACGACGAAGAAACAGAAGATGAAAAACGCCAACCGATGACAGCCGAACATCTAAAACGTTTTTACGTTTTTGCTTTGGTGTGGGGTATAGGAGCACTGTTAGAGACATCGGACAGGCAAAAGTATGACTCCTACCTGCGACAAAATTTCGAAAGTTTAGATTTACCAACATCAGAAAAATACCCCGAAGCAAAATTGTTCGATTTCTATGTCAGTGAAAAAGGTAAATGGGATACGTGGACAAGCATGGTGACCAACTACGTTTATCCAGAGTATTCGACGCCTGATTACAGCAATGTATTGGTTCCTATACCTGATAACGTGAGAATACAATACCTAATCGATCTAATTGGTCGTCAAGATAAAGCAGTTTTATTAATAGGTGAACAAGGTTCTGCCAAAACCGTCATGATGAAGTCGTACATGAAAAAAGCGAACAGAGAGACCACTTTAAGTAGATCGTTCAATTTCAGCTCGGCTACGAGTCCATATCAGTTTCAGAAAACCATAGAAAGTTACGTGGAGAAACGTCTAGGTAGCACGTTTGGACCACCAGGAGGGAAAAAAATGTTGGTTTTCATCGATGATATAAATTTGCCACAAATAAACGAATGGGGTGATCAAATCACCAACGAAATTGTTCGTCAAACGATGGATATGAAAGGATTTTATTCTTTAGAGAAACCCGGAGACTTTACTAGTATCGTAGACGTAACATTTTTGGCAGCAATGTGTCAACCAGGTGGTGGAAGAAACGACATTCCTCTAAGATTGAAGAGACAGTTTTGCATTTTCAATTGTACGCTACCTAACGAAGCATCCATTGATCGCATTTTTAGCGTGCTCGGAGAAGGTCATTACAACGCTAAAAGAGGATTTTCAACGGAAGTTAGGAATCTCGTGAAGAAAATGGTTCCCCTGACAAGAACACTTTGGGAAAGAACTAGAACTAATTTATTACCTACACCGGCCAAGTTTCATTATACCTTTAATCTTCGAGATTTATCAAGAATTTGGCAAGGTATGCTTGGTACACTATCCACGGTTATCGATAAGGAAAGCGTGCTTATGTTGCTGTGGAAACACGAATGCAGTCGCGTATTCAGTGATAGATTCACTATACAAGCGGATAAAGACTGGTTCGATGAAGAAATTCTGAAAGTTGTCAATGAAATGCTAGGGAAGGATTATACGAACATGCTCGATCAAGATCCTGTGTTCGTAGATTTCATGAGGTAAGTATTGTCAGTACGATCAACCGTGTACTTAATTTAAGTCAGATTATTTAGCTTATCATAACAGTAATATCGTGGATTGAAAAAAAAAGGCGTGATAAAACTTCTATCTTAAACAAATATTAACATGTTTACTAGCGTTAAAAAATCATAAGAATTGCTCAATTATACGCACCTTTTACCATTTTCGTGACAATTTTTAGAGATGCACCCGAACCAACTGGTGAAGAAGGCGAAGACGCCAACGTTGAGTTGCCAAAAGTATACGAACCCGTTTATGGCGACCAAATCCTCAGGGACAGACTAGAAATGTTCCTTTCGCAATTCAACGAAATACAAAGAGGTTCTGGTATGGATTTGGTCTTCTTCCCCGATGCCATGCTACATTTGGTTAAAATATCTAGAGTCATTAGACATCCAAAAGGGAATGTAATGTTAGTAGGTGTCGGAGGATCTGGCAAGCAAAGTCTTACGAAATTATCGTCCTTCATTGCCGGCTACAAAACGTTTCAAATCACTTTGACAAGATCTTACAACGTAGCAAATTTTTTAGAAGATCTAAGATATCTCTATCGAACGTGTGGAGCACAAGGAAAGGGCACGACGTTTATATTTACTGATTTGGACATTAAAGAGGAGGGTTTCTTGGAATACTTGAACAATATTCTGAGCTCCGGGGTTATCAGCAACTTATTCACTCGTGACGAACAGCAAGAGATCATTTCAGAATTGACACCTATCCTGAGACGCGAAAATCCAAAACGAACGATCAACAACGAACTCGTAATGGATTTCTTTCTTCAGAGGACCTGTCAAAATTTACACGTAGTATTTTGTTTCTCTCCGGTTGGCGAAAAGTTTAGAAATCGTGCTCAACGTTTTCCAGCTCTCATATCAGGCTGCACGATCGATTGGTTCCAACCTTGGCCCAGAGACGCTCTAATCTTAGTTGCTAAACACTTTCTGCACGACTTTAGCATAGCTTGTACCAGCGAAGTCAAATCTGAATTGGTGAATGCCTTAGGCTCCATACAGGATATTGTTTCTCTGACGTCCACGGAATACTTTCAAAGATATCGTCGCGCTACTCACGTCACGCCAAAATCTTATTTGAACTTCATCGGTGGCTACAAAAATATCTACCAAAGCAAACAACATGAACTCGGCGAGGGAGCTAGGCGCATGGACACTGGCTTAGCGAAGCTGGAAGAAGCTTCGATATCAGTTGAGATCTTGAAAAGAGATCTGGCTGAGATGGAAAAAGAGCTAGTTCAAGCATCTGAAAAAGCAGAAACCGTCCTCTTGGAAGTGACAGAAAGAGCAATGCAGGCAGAGGCATTTAAGAATCAGGTGCAAAAAGTGAAAGAGAAAGCTGAGCAATTGGTAGCTTGCATAGCAGAAGAAAAAGCCTTGGCTGAACAAAAGCTAGAGGCTGCTAAGCCTGCGCTGGAGGAAGCAGAGGCTGCTTTGAACACTATTAAACCGGCTCATATAGCTACCGTCAGAAAATTGGGTAGACCGCCTCATCTCATTATGAGAATTATGGATTGTGTGTTAATTCTATTTCAACGCAAAATTGGATCGGTAGTTCTGGACACAGCTGCGCCATGTCCAAAGCCTTCTTGGGCAGAATCGTTAAAGTTAATGGCCAGCACCACGTTCTTACTTCAATTACAAAACTATCCGAAAGACATAATAAACAACGAGATGGTTGAATTACTTCAACCTTACTTTAAGATGGAGGACTATAATATGGAAACTGCTAGACGAGTTTGCGGTGACGTGGCAGGTTTGTTGTCCTGGACAAAGGCAATGGCTTTTTTTCATTCGGTGAATAAAGAAGTCCTACCATTGAAGGCTAATTTAGCGTTGCAGGAAGCAAGACTCAAGGTAGCCATGGAGGATCTGGCAAACGCCGAGAGAGAATTATCGGAAAGAGAAATGGCCCTGCAAGCGGTTAAGGAGCAATATGACTCTGCTGTTTCGGAGAAGCAAAGATTGACAGAGGCTGCAAACGTGTGTCTTAGGAAAATGACAGCTGCAACTGCATTGATAAACGGGTTAGGCGGTGAGAAAATACGCTGGACCGAGCAAAGCAGCGAATTCAAAATTCAGTTAGGTCGACTAGTTGGGGATGTTTTACTGGCAACTGGCTTTTTATCGTACTGTGGACCATATAATCAACAGTACAGAGCTAGCTTAGTGTCATCTTGGATGAACATTTTGGCAACTAAATCCATTCCCTTCACTAAAAATCTGAACATTACAAACATGCTAGTAGACAGTGCGACAATGTCGGAATGGACGCTTCAAGGATTACCAAATGACGAATTGTCTGTGCAAAACGCGCTTATTGTAACTAAATCCTCCTCCTATCCTCTGTTAATAGATCCTCAGAATCAAGGGAAAATGTGGATAAAGAACAAGGAATGCATGAACGAACTACAGATTACGTCTCTTAATCATAAATATTTTAGGACTCACCTTGAAGACAGCCTCTCTTTAGGCAGACCATTGCTGATAGAAGACATCGCGGAAGAGTTAGATCCAGTTCTCGATAACGTGCTTGAAAAGAATTTTATTAAATCCGGTTCCATTGAGAAAGTAATCGTCGGTGACAAAGAATGCGATGTAATGCCCGGTTTTATGCTGTACATCACCACGAAATTACCAAATCCTGCTTACAGTCCTGAAATTTCAGCAAAGACATCGATAATTGATTTTACTGTCACGATGTTAGGCCTGGAAGATCAGCTACTTGGTAGAGTTATCCTTATGGAAAAGGCAGACTTAGAAGCCGAAAGGGTGGCTCTGTTCGAATCTGTGATGACGAACCAACGATCGATGAAAGAACTCGAAAGCACTCTGTTACATCGACTCACCTCTTCCGAAGGCTCTTTAGTAGACGACGAAGCGCTTATAAATGTGCTCAGAGAAACCAAAGTAACTGCAGAATCGGTTAATGAAAAACTAAAGGTGTCTGCGTTAACGGAAAAAAAGATCATGCTAGCCCGAGAAGAATTCCGCGCTGTCGCGTCGAGAGGGTCTATTTTGTATTTCCTTATCGTAGAGATGAGCAACGTAAACGTAATGTACCAAAATTCGTTGCGACAATTTCTGACTATATTCGATAATTCCATTACCAAATCTGTGAAAAGTCCTATCACTGGTGAACGAATAAACATAATTCTTCGTCACCTTACCTACGAAGTGTGGGCCTTTACTCTGAGAAGTCTATACGAACGACACAAATCGTTGTTCACCTTGATGCTAGCTATGAAGATAGACTGTCATCGAGGTGTAATTTCTCATACAGAGTTCAACGCTTTTATTAAAGGCGGTGCATCCTTGGACTTAAACGCAGTTACGCCTAAACCATTCAGGTGGATTCTTGACATAACTTGGCTGAATCTAGTCGAGATCAGCAAACTAGACACGTTCTCGGATATTCTAACGAAAATCGAGTTCAGCGAAAGAGAATGGCGAGTATGGTACGAAAGAGAGAAACCCGAGGAAGAGGAACTTCCTTGCGGATATCAGAAGAAACTCGACGTGTTTAGAAAATTACTTTTGATCAGATCATGGAGTCCAGATAGAACTTTGTCCCAGGCGAAAAAATACGTGGTTGAATCATTAGGGAAAGAGTATGGAGAAACGAAGATCTTGGATCTAGAAGCTACGTGGTTAGAGTCTGAAGTTAGAACACCGCTTATATGTATATTGTCGATAGGATCAGACCCTAGCCCGCAGATTACTGCACTGGCAAAGCAAAAAGTCATCCGTAAGAAAGTTGAAAACGTTTAACTTGTATAAATATAAAAATAAAAATAAGCTACGATTTCATTTAAAGGTATAATTTATATTTAATGTATATTTAAGAATTGCGATCGGTATCCATGGGTCAAGGCCAAGAATTTCATGCTCGAAAATTGATCTCGGACGCTATGAACACTGGTACTTGGGTATTGCTACAAAATATTCACTTATCACTTCCTTTTTGCACGGAAGTTATGGACGCTCTAGTTGAAACAGACATTGTGCACGAGGCATTTAGACTTTGGATGACTACAGAAGTTCATCCGCAATTTCCTATTGGTTTACTACAGGTCTTTCCTTACATCTGTCAGAAGAGTTAATTTATAGATAAATAAGTTCTTTCCTATAACCAGCATCATTCCAGATGGCCATCAAATTTACGAACGAACCACCGCAAGGTATTAGAGCCAGCCTGAAAAGAACTTACCAAGGCGTAACGCAGGACACGTTGGATTACAGTACGCAATCACAGTGGCCACCTTTACTGTATGCCGTTGCGTTTCTACATACGGTAGTTCAAGAACGTAGAAAATTCGGACCTCTTGGTTGGAACGTACCATACGAATTTAATCAGGCTGATTTTGCTGCTTCCGTTCAGTTTATACAGAATCATTTGGATGAGATGGATCCAAAACGGGGAGTATCGTGGCCAACTATTTGCTATATGCTTGGAGAGGTTTGAAAATTGTATTAATTATATAAATATTTATTAGAATACTTTTGTGTTACCTTATTTTTGGTGACTTACTATCAGTATATCATGGAGTTGCACGTGGTTGATCCCAAACAAGTAAATCTTCAAAATGATTACAAACATTATAAAACTGAAACGAAAACACAAAAGTTCGTTACACCTAATTATTTTATATTTATTTCTATATGTAGGTTCAGTACGGTGGTAGAGTCACTGATGACTTCGACAAGCGTTTGTTAACTACATTTACACACGTTTGGTTTTGCGATGTACTATTGCGACCTGGCTTCGAATTTTATCGTGGATACAAAGTACCACAAACCAAGAATCTTCAGGGATACTTGGATTACATCGATAGCTTGCCTGCAACCGATACGCCGGAAGTGTTTGGTTTACATCCAAATGCAGACATCACTTACCAAATAAATACAGCGAAAGGAATACTTGACACGATTTTGAGTGTCCAACCAAAAGAAGGGAACGCACAAGGCGGTGAAACTAGAGAAAACGTCGTCTATAAACTTGCTAACGATATGCTAGCCAAATTACCAAAGCAATATAATTCTTTTGAAGTGAAAGAAGCACTTCAACGAATGGGTGCACTGTTACCGATGAATATATTTTTGAGACAAGAAATCGACAGGTATACTTACTTGCATTTTCTTTGTTGTTTCTGAATAATTTGCTCAATAGTCGAATTTCTACAGGATCACCAGAGTCATTAAAGAAGTGTATAACACTTTAACAGATTTGAAATTAGCTATCGAAGGTACCATCGTGATGAGCCAAGGTTTACGAAAGTCACTTGATGCGATGTACGACGCTCGCATTCCCGAGAAATGGCTGAAAATTTCCTGGGAATCAGCAACGCTTGGATTTTGGTACACAGAACTTTTAGAACGAGATCATCAATTCAGGCAATGGTGCATTTACGGCAGACCTAAGGTCTTTTGGATGACTGGATTCTTCAATCCTCAAGGATTTCTAACTGCAATGCGACAAGTTAGACAAATGTTCCTTTTTCGAAGATACTAAATTTAAAGTTAATTTTTTTTCAACAATAAATGAAATTTATTATTATACAATACCTCGAATGAGTTAAAAATAATTACTCGTGATATCGCCTCTTGAATTGCATCGATAAGAAAGCTGTTCAATATTTGCAAATTTGAAAGAAAATAATTTTGATTTCCAAATCTCTATATTTCGCAGGAAGTAACTCGGGCACATAAAGGTTGGGCTCTTGACTCTGTTGTATTACAAAATTTAATTACAAGATTTAACAAGGAAGATATAAAAAATCCACCTCAGGAGGGAGTATACGTTCATGGCCTATTTTTAGAGGGTGCTTCGCTTGATCGTAAAACCAGCAAATTAGTAGAAAGTAAACCAAAAGTTCTATATGAACAAATGCCTGTGATTTACATTTACGCAATAAACACAACTGCAGGGAAGGATCCAAAACTTTATGAATGCCCTATATATAGAAAACCACAAAGAACAGATTCGAAGTACATCGGATCGATTGATTTTGAAACTGATCATAACCCTCGACATTGGACGCTACGAGGTGTAGCGCTTTTGTGTGATATAAAGTAAAGTAAAATACTCCAAACACGCTATTATTTTTCCATTCTGCTATAATGTACTCGCTAAATACCAATCACATTATGTAATACTAAAACGTCAGATATAATGCATGTCAAACAGTACCAGTTTGTACCATTGAAGGTTTATTAAATGTCTATGTATACCCTTTCAAAGCATTAAAATTTTCAATATATTCAAATACTCAACATTACTTTCTTTTTTTTAATTAAAAAGAAAAAAAATTAAAGTTTTAAAACTCTGCTTCGAAATATTTTTTTATTAAATTGTTATCATTCTTATTACTTATTTTACAGCCAGATTTTATATAAAAGAAATAAAAAATTTTGAATTACAAATGATAAAGATTAAAGATTTGTATAACTTAATTGTAAAGTGAACATACTTGTATTCCAATGCGATATGATATATACATATAACATCCTTCATACCTTAATGATTTGATCTAAGTCTTCTGAATTAATTATCAGATAAACGATATTAACATGGAAGGTAAACAGTAATATACAAAATTTGGCTAATAATTCTCAAAAAATATGTAAATTACTTGTTTACATCCGTCTTGGTCTTTTCGGAACGAAAATTTAAGATTCTGCAAAAAAAGAAGAAGAAAATATAATATAACAATTTAACCTGAGATATAATAATTATCGTTCAAATTTTATACCTTACATCTTGATAGAGGATAGATGTTTATATTTTCATATTTCAAATTCTGCTCATTATATTTAAGAATTTTAAATAGAACAATTAATGTTATTCGAATATCCTTTTCATAATATTTAATAATTTCAAATAAGATAAGTATTTGTACATACGAAGTGTATACTCTGAGATTATCCATCATTTTTCAGGCAGTTTCCTATAATTTGTCAAAGAAATGTTTTGGATAAAAGTTAGTTTTAAGTCTGCTATATACTTAGATATCAAAAATATCCAAGAAAAAATTTTTTTTGATAAAAAGTCAAGATCACATTTACTTTTTTTAAATAACACCTTATATTTTGGGTTTCACAGACTCGTAACTGACGATAAGACAGATAAATTCAATGGCCTATTGCGCTATGATCTTGAAATAACCTTGAATTTTGAAATTTAAATTAAATCAATAGGAATATAATAGTAAGGAAAATTATTTTATTTCGATTAAATTATATATTCAAAATAAGACTAAAACTACCAAACTAATAAATTTATCCAACGATATCGATAATACAATTTTATATTACATATTACAATGAACTAATAATAAATAATAATAACTAATAATAAATAAATAAATTTTTGAATTCGGTCATCTCATGGTCATTGTATGATAAGCTATTGAATTCATGTTAACATCAGCTAAAACTCTATAAAATCCAAAATCTAAAGTACCATTTAATAAAGTTAACGTAACCTTGATTTTTTTATTGAAAAGAAACTTTCTTGGACGTTTTTGATATCGAGTATGTAGCGGACTCGAAACTAGCTACGCTTCGTTGAAAACATTTCCTTAGCAGATTGTCGCAAACTGTCTGAAAAATGGTGATTAATCTCAGAGGATTGTATATAATATACTAAATTATTAATTTATGAAACAATTATGTAGTATACAACATAAATATTGTATATTTACGTATATATAAAGTGATACACTATTATATATTATAGAGTATCTCGTCCACATATACCATATAGCTTATACTATTTTGTAACAGAAGTGAAAATTATATAAATGTTCCTATTTGAAATAGAATCTATAATAAAAAGCCCTCACTTTTCTCTCTCTCTCTCTCTCTTTCTCTCTCTCTCTCTCTCTCTCTCATAGAAATTGTTTAATTGATATAATAGACTTAACTGATATCTAACTTTAAAATATTACAATATAGTAAAAAAAAAATTACACAATTATTCTTCCAATATAAACGTATTCTTCAACACAAATATTTTGAAATTTATTTATCTTGTATATAGTTATTCTATCCTTATTTTAAAAGAAGTATCAAAGTTTTAACCAATTTCATTAGTGTATACATCTGAGCGTCTCTTTTTGTTTCTCCTATTGCAAATTCAACAATACTAGGAGACGTATCTATTCTCATAGTTACAACAAACTTCTCCGTGACTGAAGGGAATACTGAAGTTGTTATATCTAACCCTACGATTGCCAAGATCTCTCGTAATTTTTCTAGCAGATCTACAAATTCTTCAGAAATATGATTTTCATTTTGTGGAACAATAGATGTTAATTTTTCAGTTAGTTCTTTCTGTATTTCAGTATCAAACAAATTCTTAAACTGTAAATGGTACTCTGATATCTTAACACCTAAGTTAATTTTTCTAGATATAGGTAACCTTGAAAGTGCAGGATATCGAGCTTTAGCAATTTGAGTATGATCTTTCCTTTCATCAAATTCTTTATTACTTCCGATGTGTAAGCCATTTGTCAATTCGTTTATTTTATCTAACATCTTTTTAGCAGCCTCTTGTTTAGCTTGCTTTTTTGTCCTTGCAATACCAGTTTCTTTAAAAGTTGTTACTGAGCATTGAATACTAAATATTTTTGCATGTGGAGGTCCAACCTCATTAATTTGCTTATATTTAGGTTCTTGTAAATTGTTTTCGATACATAAATCCTACAATAATATGCATATAAATATTATTGTACTGATACAAACTAAAGGTAAATAAACATAACTTACTTGTAAAGCACCAACTGCATTAATAAATGGTACATCTGGTGGAGTTCTTTTTACCTCAGGAATTGTTGGAGGTAAAGGGGTTCTTACAGAAGATTGTGCTGGCGATGCTGGTAACTGTAGATAACCTCTATGTGCTGCAATAGCTTCTAACATTGCCTTTGCAGCTTCATGCTTTGCATCCTTTTTAGAACGTCCAATACCAGTAGCAGTAAGACCTTCACATGTTACCCGATATGTAAAAGTATTTATATGCGTGCCTCCCCCGTCATGTATAAGCTCATAATTAGGCGTTGCTAGATTTTTCGCCATTATTTCATGTAAAATAGATACTGGCGTTTTGTCCATTATAGGTTGTTGCAAATCTATCTATCCTATTCTTAACAATTTGTATCTATATTATAATTCTCTCCAATCAATAATATTAATGTATCACCATATTTAGTTACAGACATATATTTTTTTATTTACTATATGTTGTTGTCTGTAAAAGAAAGAAAATGAGTAAATCTAACATGTTGTAAATATTTATATATATATATATATATATATATATATAGAAAAGATGAAGCATTCTTCGATAAAAATATATTCAAATTTATAATAAAACATATTTAATCAAGAACAATTACCGTTTAACGATAAATAGATTACAATAGTAATTCTATGTGTTGAACAAATTCTATTAATCACTTTATATTGACACTCAAACTTTTAAACGCGAAACGAACTCCAATCCTCCGTATTTTTTTTTTTAACAATTATTATTATTATTCTTGAGTACGTACCAGTCAAAGTATAGGAAGTCCCGATTACACGATCATAGATAAACATTCGAGAAAAAGAGGTTCATGTGGAAATCTAATAGACCGGGAAAGTACAGCTTTTATCTTCATGATTTGTTCACAATTGAGTAGTTGAAAATAAAATTTATTTTATAATTAATAAAACCACAACATATAAGGTACAAAAGAAAACTAAGGAATAGCGAATGTACTAGAAAGGACGGTTTAGGAGTAAACACAGACATTAGAAATAAGCAAATGGAAGTAGATTAACATAAAAACCGATCATTATGTGAAACGAAATAAAATTTATTTCAATTCACATTAATATATATGAAAAAGTCCATGAAGTTAATTTTTGCTAACATCTGATAATATTATTTCAAGGATTTTCAATATTAACATAATTGAAAGAAAATTGTACATAACTGAAAATTCTATTTAAAATAGTTTATTGCCAACACAAGTAATACATACATACATTCTAAGAGAGTGTTCTCAAACTAATTAAGGCTTATTTTAACGAAATAATATAAACGAATAATATCCAAATTCTATAAAAATTAAGTGTAAATTCACGTCTTATTTTATTATATTACACGTATATTCATCGTATTATTGCTACATATCAATACTATGAACATTTGATATTAATATATTTTGCATAAAATTATATAAAATAACGTACGCTAAATAAAAATTTGTACTCTATAAAATATACTAATATATATAAATATACTAATATAATATAATACATATAACATACACTAGAATATTGTTGACGCATTTCAACTGTGTATAGTCCTTAATATTTGAATTTAAAGTATCACAGTTCTATAAAATTGCGTATTATGTGTATGGTGCAGTGTACCGGTTTCTAACCTTACTAAGTCGTATTAGTATTTAATAACAGTTTCAGCATTGACCGTAGTGAAATTTTGTTGTCTTGTTAATAATTAATGCAAATTGTTGTTATATGTATATAAGCAGAGAAGAGTGCATAAAAACATAACGTTAATTAAGTATTGAAACAATAATGAATTTGAGCTTTTTGAGAACCTGCATTATAGAATTGAAAATTGTATCAAAACATGCTAGATGTTTACATTACTTAGGAAATTTCAGAAATGTTTTAATGTCATTTAGATCAACAAATACACATACTAATTTGTATGATTTTCCACCCAAATTGTATAATATAAATAAATTTTTTACTGGCGATATATTGTTAAAAAGTAAAGACCGACCTAGCAATAAAAAATCAGTGGTACATGTCAATCTTAATGAAATATCTGATATTGTAAAGGTAGAACGTATGATGTCACAATTTGAAGTAGCAATTAAAAAATATAAAGATGAAATGATAAAAAACTTAGTTCTACGTACAAGAGTAGGTGCTATCGAAGAGTTGACTATAACATTCGAAGATGAAGAACATAAGCTTGAAGAGCTTGTAGATATTAATCGAAAACCTAATATGGTATTGCTCAATGCATCTGCATTTCCACAAATAATCCCAAATATTTTAGAAGCTTTATCAAAATCGAATATGAATTTAAATGCACAACAAGATGGTACAATAATTTATATTCCATTACCTAAGTAAGTTTCGTTAATATTAAACGCATAATTCGTGTTGTTTTTGTCTGGTATTAATGTTGTTATAAAATTTTACAGAGTCACAAAAGAACATAGGGAAACTTTAGCAAAAACAGCAAAACAATACTTTGTTAAATGCAAAGATATTATTAGCAATATAAGAAACGAACATATTAAAGACTTGAAGAAAAAAGAAGGTTTACCAAAAGATTTAATATTTAAAGCTGAAAGTTATATAAGTACTATACAAAAACAATATGTAGATAAAGCAGAAGAATTGTTGAAAACAAAACAGAAAGAACTTTTAGGTGAATCATAAAAATTTCAAATGCATGATTGTAAACACGCGTATATATACATATATATATAATACGTATATATGTATAATAAATAATGTTCATAGCGTATTAAACATTTTATTATCATCTATTTTGTCGATGTACTTTATATCATTGTATCATTTTAAATTATGTTTATAACAATTTCTTGAAATTAATATGGAATAAATAAATAAAATTAGTGGCGATTAAAGGGTATTTTTATAAAGAGTAAGAAGTTGACATCGCTGTTCTATTTTATAAATCGATTTTTTTACTACATGCGAAACAATAATATTTTTTGTAATATCGATTAACCATTAACATAACTGGACTTGGAAAATTACCATACTATAGTCCATTTATATAGTATAGTTCATTTATAGTCAATATTTTTTCTAACATAGTTTAGAAGAGCTTGGCAAAGTGCTTTTGTAGCAGTTTCTAAAACTTCTTTTGTGTGAAAACTTATGCTAAGTCGAAGATAATTATGAGATTTTCCTGAATATGAGAATTGCATCCCTGGTATGCCGGATACTTTGTATTTTTCCTGACACCATTGAATAAAGTCAGTGGCATTTATTTCTACAAATAAATTATATTTTCATATATTAGAAATTTTCTTCATGATAATAATAATAATCATAATAGAAAATTTTAGATGAAAATATATTACCTAAAGGAAGACGAATCCATACAAAGAAACCACCTTTTGGTCTTTTATATGAACAGCATCGTGGTAAATAGTAGTCCAATACATTACATAATATCGATAGCCGTTCCTGTGTAAAATATACTTAGTTATTTTTTAGCTACGTGTTTTACGTTCATTTTTAAATATACCTTTCGTAATTATTTATATAAATTTATATCTTAATAAATGTAATTGTGGGAGGATGGATATTTCTATGTTGCGCAGAAAACAATAATTTTAGATATTTCAGTTTAGTTTAGAAAATATACCTTATATATTTGAGTTAATTTATCGAGATGATTATCTTGAAGATTTAGCTGTAGTAAACTTGTAACAACACCGGAAACGTAATGATTAACTGCACCACCGTTGTTCAAAATTCCTCTAGATAGAATATGGATTTACATATAAGAGTTAAAACAGCAGTACATGCTAAAAAATCTTTAGAAATTCTTTGTGTTTAAATTTCATAATTAATACTTGTTGTGTTTAATACTTGATGAAATGAAAAAAAAAGTAGAATAAAAAATAAGTGTCATATTTACGAAAATCTAAATATTTTAGCAATTCGTGGACTGCATTCAATCCATCCAAAGCGAAGTGCGGGAAAAAAAATTTTTGAAAACGATCCATTTGATACAATATTGCCACCTTTATACTCAGGATCCGTTTCTTTATCATAGCAAAATAATCGATGTGGCGGTAAACCGTCTCCATAATACAGTAAATTATAGATATCGTCACAAGCTATTAATATAGAACTTTTTCGTGCTATTTCAACAAGACGCTTACAATTTTCTATTAAAAAAAGGAGGATTAAAGCCACATCTGAAATTTTTAATAGATCGTAATAAATCAATTGTAACTTACCAGGTGGTAAAATTGATCCAGTCGGATTATGAAAAGTCGGAATCGTGTAAAACATGGCCCAAAATATTTTTTGCTCATTTGTTAAAAAATTACCATTGCGTTTTTCTTCCATAATTATTTTTTCAAATTCATCTAAATCTACCATATCGTTCTTCATCGGTACTACATTGGAAATATTTTTTTCATTATTTAGCATTTTTTACGTTATTACGTAGTTAACAAAAAAACAATCGATGACAAATAAAAAATATTAAATATATCTCAATTGATATGATTTTATTCTAATCAACGCATCAAATTTGATCAGAGATTTATAGGATGGTACCAGCCTGATTAAATATGCTGATAAAATATGATTTTCACCTTTTAAAGATAATTTTACAAACAGACATAGATTATTATTCGATCGAGAAAAAAATAAACTCGTTATGATAGTACCTGTGACTATTTTCATTAATGGATATTCTTTGAAAGCATCTAATGCTGTCATGTAAGTAACTTCTTCTACAAAAATTATCCCGTTTGGCGAAAGAATGGTATTTAACAAAAGTTGTAAACCATGCGAAGCTCCGCATGTTAAAATTAAATTTTCCCGTTTCACAGGATCGTTGTAACGTCTGCTCAAAAATTTTGTCAATTCTTCGCGACACTCCCATAAGCCTGCTGTGATGCCATATTGAAACAGATAATACTTTCCTTCTTTCTTTTCTTCCTCCTACAACGAAATATATTTTAACGTATATCAACAATAAAATATTTGTATATTAAAAATAAAACGTATTAAAACGTGTATTGTAGTACGTAATGTATCAAGCTTTTACCATGCGATGATCTGTGGCTTTTTTTATCATTTCTACACAGTTTTGGAGCAAGTCAGGACCGGGAACACCGATTGATAAATTTATTGATTCTTCATCGTAGACATTAAATATAGAATCATCGTCGAAAAGATGTCTCTGATAAGGATCACTTATTGTTTCCATGTTGCAAGTTGCGTATTTTCGATAAATAATCCAATGAATTTGACGAAGATTTTTTTTTTTCGATAAATAAGCTGTTAACTCGTCTTCCACCCTAATTTATCCACTTTCTTCCCTGATATATTTATTAATTTGTGTGTAAAATCTGATTTATAAGTAAATAGAAGAAATATGACTCGATGATTGTTCGTTCAGTTTTATAGTAAACGTTAAAATACAATAGACTGTGATACTAGCAGACTAAAATGCGACTAAGGCTTGTTTGTGAGAAAGTTTGCATACACGCATATTGCATCTCTATTATGCATAATTGACGAAAGCGATTGCAAATATCGACGATGTACATTTCCGTTCATTTATGTCGAATCATAAAAACGCTTGTTACATAACGGAGTTACATATTTCCTTGTTGACGGTCAAATAAGTAATTAATTAAAATAATTAATTTGCTAAACATATAACAATATAAGAACACAAAAGATAAAAATACAGTTACACGTGTCTTATTTGAAAACATTTTCATTTGTTTTGCGAGTCAGTATCATTGTCAAACGGGGTGAAGAAAGAAACAAATCGTCAGGTTTCGTAAGAATGATGATGGTTCTTTATTACAATAATTTCTTTACGATATATAATGATATTATAAACTTTTATAAGTTCTATGTCCACAACCGAATGGCAAATGCAATTTCTCGCAGCTATTTTATCCCGGTTATCGAACGGTATTGTACAATTTCAAATTCACGCTTGTTTTACACGGAATCGTAGAGATGGGAACAATATTTGCAGAAGCATATGGAGAAACACGTTTTCTCATTCTTCCTTTTTTTTTTGTTTTCCGACGGGAGTATCGAAAATGGACGCGTACACGTTTCTCGAGGTACACGTTGATCTGCTTGATAATGTAATCATTATACATATAATATATTACAGATGAGAAATCAATAACGTAACCATTAATAACGATTAACGCAATGTACACGATACGTATTGGCTTATCATTCTTAAGGGTAAAAGCATGCATTTCGTGTGTGACGAGCTTACAAATTCGTGCAATTGTATTGTGAAAAACATTTCGTATATTATTTATTTCTGAAACTCGGTCCCATTTCATCATAGAAACTCGTTACAAATTTTATTTTATTACTTGTATCATCACGAATGAGATCGGGATCTCGTACACATTCATACACGCTTTTCCTGCTAATCGAACGCATTTGCCTCGAATGATTTGTTTTCCGATTTTCAAAATTTTGATTTAACACGAATTCCCTGTTGTTAATGAAACGTGTTCATCATTTTTTATTTCTTCTTTTTTTTTCTCTCGCGCGTTCCCTGTACACAACATGGCACGTCCTAATCCTATGATTACGCGGCACAGCGTAATCCCGTATAATTTGCATACCGGCGCTGCGCTTTTAGTTATTTCGTCTACGTCCGTTTCTTTTTTCGTCCGTTTTATACTCGAAAAGAAAAACAGATACAGATTACTTAGTTTACTCAAGTACTTTCCGTTTTCTACGTACGTAGAATATCTTACGCGCTAACCACTAATCTATTTACACAGACGCGTTCCTACATAAAAAAATCGAGATACTTCCGTGCGCTCTGGCCGAGGCCAATTTCATTGGTCCCATGTACAAAAGGCGATGGCATAAAAAAATATAGGGCATCGTTAAACATTTAAGTAGAGCCGCGAGACAAGAATCCTGGGAAACGGCATCTAAATCTTCCTTCGTTGTCTTCTCAAGTGTTTCGTTCGATTTTGCCTCGACGAATCCCTGGATTCCGGTCGGTCTTCGCTTGCAACTCGGAAACTTATTACCATTTAAGCAGTAAATTAGGACAATTCGTTGTACTGTCGTAGCTTACTGCGATATATAAGAAGAAGGGAAGCAAAGATAGATCGATAAACGATTGAGATGTTCCTTTTAAGTGTCCTCGAGTAATAGCAGAACGTTTTTTATCACAGTCAAGGGGCGAACCGCACAGATGTTCCGCGCCACGAGGCGGTCTGAATATTCGTTACGTGTCTCGAATTTCTGAACGGCCCCGATCTGCATCTCATGATACGTGCTCGATCGCGTAAAATAGAGATCCAATTGAATTTACACGCACAATTTCAGTTTTAGGGAATAAAGGATAAGAGCAGCGGATAATTTTGAAAGATACGTGTCCACCTTCGCGTTTTCATATAATCCTCTGTGCTTCGATATTTTAATATTATAAAAATTTCTAACGAACATGCGTAAAACGAGTGAACAAAATACAAGAACACGACGAACCATGAAAGTAAGCCATCAAAGATAACGTTAGAAATTGAAGACAGAGATAGGAAAGTAACAATTGTTTATGCCATTTACTGCACGTCGTTTTCCTAAACTTTTAGTAGCCTTGTAGAAATGGTAGACAGTATTTTTTTTTTCTTTATTTACAAGCCACCGTGAATGGCACATTAAGATTATCTTTGCACTACTTGTTTATCGTACACGCGCTCAACAACGATTTTACAGTTTATAAGGCGCGAGACATATCATTTTTATTCGTTCGCGACAGTCAGCTTGTTAAGAAGGAAAATTAGCACAGTTTCACACGTTTTACGTCTAATCACAATCAAACACGGCACTTTCCAGCGAAGTGTCTTTTCTAAGTACACTGTGTAGTTTCCTCGAATACGAGGAGCCGGGCTCGTCCGCCATTCTATGTTCATGCTATCACCCGTTGCGTTTGAGATCAACGGACGATCGAATGACACCGGCTTTCCGATTCTAACTTGGAACCTTAACGGAACAGTCCTTATTCGATGTAAGTTTTAGGAATCTCGAAATCAAACGGTCGTCTCGTTCTTCCTAAGGGGTTTTAGCGGCTGCAATTCCCGTTCCAGGCGATCGAAATCGTTGTAGTATTCATGATCAGATTCTTCTTCCGAACTCCTTTGTCTCACTTGAGAACCAAATGTTCCGTTCGTTAGAACCTTTTCCAGATCAGGCGTCGGAATACCTAAAGT
This sequence comes from Bombus difficillimus, assembly GCA_014737525.1. Taxonomy (NCBI): domain Eukaryota; kingdom Metazoa; phylum Arthropoda; class Insecta; order Hymenoptera; family Apidae; genus Bombus; species Bombus difficillimus. Next base: position 1,265,944 of record JACXIT010000140.1, on the reverse strand, counting down.
TTGCGGGGTTAATGGTCCTTCGTCTTGGGACATTATATACTCGGGATTATCTAACGACGTTTTCCCTTGAATAGTTAGGAATTCAGGATACTTTCGGTAACCGTTGTTGACTCGCTTTGGTTCCATTTCTAGAAACGATAACGTAACTTGAGGAATTGTTTCGCGGATATTATATATATATATTATATATATATATATATATATGAACGTATTATAATTGTTTGGAAAGGACAAGTGTTTTTATTTAAGTGATTTAGAGAAAGTGTTTCGTGCTTACCCGTAGGTTTGGAGTCACCTATGAGATCCATGTATTGCGTTGTATTCGTTGGCAATTGCGGCGATGGCATCAAATAATCATCTTCGTCTAATGGCAAGTCGAGCTTGAGATTACCTACTTGAGCCTGCTGATGCGCAGAATTTATTTCGCCGTCGAAACAGTCGTCTGTCACATCGCAATCTAAGTAAACAGAAATGAAATTAATCTTTGACATGGATTCATTTAAATTTCTCTTTATTTTACAAAATAATATTAGTTCTACCATATTGTAAAATTCCATTTATTTAAACTCGTCGAGTAATCAACTCACCTCTCACAACGATCATCTTTAACGGATCCGAGCAATATCTCGAACTAGTAGTGTCCGTGCCCACCATGTGTCCGCAATGACCATTCGCAGGCGCGTAATGCCCGTGTTGACCGGAGTTTCCTGGTTCGTGCGATATATTTCCGTTTCTGTGATTAGCGCCATACCTCAACAACTCTCTGTCCAAGTTTTGTTGGTTCTGAGGCGTGGGTGAATCGGTGGCTAGGGGTTTCCCATTGGGCCAGCAAGCTTTCACGGGTGTATTTGGCGGAGAGCCGGAAGTACTGGATGCTGAAAGTCCTGGTGGTATGGGAGCCCTTGATTTCGGTTGTAGATACTCATCGGCGTCTACCAAGGCTTCAGGACCGTCCATGGCTGATGCAAGATTTCGTATCATCTCCTTTTCGTCCTTACAACAAAATCGCAATTATTTACCGCCCTTGTTACGATGAACAATAGTTAGTTAGAAATAAGCGTACATTTGGAAATTTCTATAGTGAAGAGAAATGTTCTGAAATGACATCGACCCTTTCCGTATTATATACAAAGAATGGAGTAATAAAACATTAAGTGGACTTTACCAACCTGCAGTGTATACGAAGGTAGCCTCATGTATTTGTCGCCCTTGATAGCAAGATATCGGCCAGGATCTCTAGACATCTTAGCAAAGTCTTCCGCCAGTTCTTTGAAGCTAGGCCTCGACTCAGCGTCCAACATCCAACATTTAATCATAATCATATACACGTCGATCGTACATATGGCCGGTTGAGGTAACCTTTCGCCTTTTTCCAATAATTCTGGCACGTTTCGAGCAGGCACGTTCTCATACGGTCTACCGCCATAGGTAAGAACCTCCCAGATGGTCACGCCGAAAGCCCAAACATCCGATTTATGAGTGAACACCCGATGTTGAATGCATTCCAAGGCCAGCCACTTGATCGGCATCTTTCCACCGGCAGCTTTATATTGTTCTTCGTTGATGTCCAATAGCTTGGCTAATCCGAAATCGGTAATCTTGACACAGTTAGGCGTTTGCACAAGAACGTTCCGAGCCGCGAGGTCCCGATGAACCAATCTTCTTTCTTCTAAGTAAGCCATCCCTCTGGCAATCTGTGTACACCAATTTAGCAACGCTTTCGAGCCAATTTTGTCCTTAAATCTCCGCACGAAATCGAGCAAACAGCCTAAAGGCATCAGTTGGGTCACCAGCATCATCTGCGATGTCATGCAAACAGCTAGCAACTGAAGTAGATTCGGATGCTCCACGCTAGCCATGATGTAAGCCTCGTCGAGGAATTCCTTCGAGGTGTTCGCTCCTGTACCATTACCTTGCAAGACCTTTATAGCCACTGGAATCTTCACGTTCTCCCCTTCTGGTACCCAAACTCCTTTATAAACGTTCCCGAAAGCACCGTAACCTAGAATTCCACCTTTTCTCATTTCCTCTTCCTTGATGATACGTAATTTCGCTAGATTTGGTTTCACGCCAGTTGGACGAAGGGGTTCGTTGTCGTCCAAGCCGGTCAGAGCCATTGTCATTTTCACAGTGTTTTCTTTGGCTTTTGCTCGTACACGCCAGAAGTACATGATTATGGCCGCTATTATGAGGAACACTAGAGCGAATACCGCAACGCCCGCTAAGATAGCTGGTTGAAGTTCGTTTTCTACTAAACCCACAGTTTCCAGCGAACAGTACGGTTCACTGTCTGGATTGAAGATCTTGTGCGGATATTCAGGAGTGCACGTTTCCGTGCAGTTGAAAGACGTGGTGTTTCCGTCTGTATCTCCATCCTGCAACGAGAAAGTAGACTTCGATGAGACATTCGAAAACCAGTTTACATTTGATAGAATTTTCGTAATTCGAGTCTTCTTTTTCATTGAATTAAAAATTTATACTCCGTAAAATTTGCATTTACTGAAAATCAGTATATCACTTACAATGTAGATCTTGTAGTTTCGACATTTGTAACATTGATTTGGGCCCGGTCCGAAACATCCTCGACACTCGCTGTAGCATGGTATACAAAGTTGAGTATCGGCATCCGTGAAATGATCCGCGGGACACTCGTCTTCGCACTGTTCACCCCTCTTGTACTTTGTACATTCTTGGCACACGTGCTCGTGAAAACCGTATCCCGTGCACTTCTTACAGCGAGAGTGACATTTGCGACAAACAGCCTTGCCTGCAAGTGGTTTCAGTGGTCCTTGCTCTTGAGGACTCACCCACTCGTAGTAATACCCTTTAACAGAAAAATTTCTGTTAAGTTACTGAATCTTGTAACATTTTTGCACGTAAAAATGTTCTCTAGTCGCATGTATTCAAAATTAAATAATTCTGTAGCAAAGAGGGATCTCAATTTCAATTTTGTCGAATTCCGATGTTGGTAAGTCGTAGGGGACAAGTAGACGATCGTCTTACGGTTCGGACAAAGCGTATATTACCCACCCCTACGTATAACATATACGAAATCCAACAAAATTGGTATCGAGAAAAGATATTTTTACAGGTTTATTCACTTTTATTATTTAACATTTCAAATTGAAAGTCATAAGTACATTTATGAGATTTTTCATCGTATTCAGTTATAAGAGGCATTTTAAAAAGTTACTAGAAAACTGTGAACGAAAAAGTTAGAAACGACAAATTGAACTTATTAAAATCGCAGAGTATTAAATTCTTAGAGTTTTAACGTACTGCTAGAACTGAGTTTGTACGAACTCTATTTGTTTGAACAAAATTATTGTTGCGTCAATGAAATGTCGATTACGCGAAAATTTGTATTTAAATCGCTTAAAGGTGAAATTACGATTTTAAGTACAAGGAATTTGGTGTACTGAGATTCCAGTTCGTTCTTATGGAAACGAAATAAATGGCAGATCACCTACCGTCAGGACAGGGTTCCTTTTTCTGCAGACAATTGCCGTTTATGATCGCCTTATCGCAGCTGTGGCATCCATTAGGGCCTATGTTGTTTTCAGGACCGTCGCAACCACCCACACAGTTTTCGTGACAACTTTTGCACAGACCGTTGTCATAATACTTCGAGGACGGGCACTCTGGCACGCAGTACGGTCCATCTCGGGCGTGTTTGCATTTCTTACAGTGCTCGGCATTCGGTCCTGTGCAAGAGCCATCGCACTCCTCGTGACACACCTTGCAGGTCTTCTCATCCGCTCGATAAATTCTAGATAATGGGATGAATTTCTTTGAATTATTTGTCCCTTGGGTGGCCAAATAAGGGAAAACAAAGTAATATACATGGAAAGAGAGCGAAAGCGTGCGCACGTGAAGCAGAAAGTTAAAGCCTTCTCAGGTATTTGGAGTTTACCTTCGATCCACAATCTGAGGTAGGCAAATTTGATATACAGAAATGTGTTATTTACGTTACGATACGATTGATACGAATTGATAAAGTATTTTTGAATATGTTCGAGATTAATCTTACCCTGGCGCGGTACAATCTTGAATGCAATCGTTTCCTAGAATGAAGTTCTTACAGGATAAACACTGTGCCGGACCGGGCCCCCAACAACCTTCGTCGGAACATTGTTCGTCGCATATTAGTCCATCTTTTACTGTAATTGTACAAGGTATTTGTATATAATAATATATTTATATTATAAATTCGTATAATATTGGTATTGTTTCATCTTAAGAATTATTAGAAGCTGAATAGGCATTTCTAGAATAAGTCGTGCGAAGGTGTACGTAATGGAAAGTATATGAATATATAAATAAAATAATATTTCCAATATTACACAAATTACTACGCAACATGATAATTCTCGAAATTTAAACGCATCAAGTATAAACTATATTCTACTCTCTCATTTGATGGATTAGAAAGTAATAAGTAGTAAGTAACACTCACTGCATTCGCTTTCGTTGCGATTGTTCGATAACAAGCTCTCATGCTCCGATGACTTTTTGATTCTAGTCCAATTGATACTTTGCGCGTAACACAGATTCTTGTTTTCCAATATCGCTATAGATCCGGAGTAGATTTTCTTGAGAGAGCTGAGTCCGAACGAGACCAATGAGGTTTTCACCACGTACAGTGATGCAAAGTATTCCGTCAAGGTTCTTCCACCTATCACTTCCAGATTCCGGAAGTAGGATAAATTCTCAAAATCCTTGTGGTCCCCTTGGATATTTAAAAACCCTGTGATCTCCTTCAACGTGCTGAACACCTCCAACTTGTCCGGATGCATTTTTTCGTAACGTTTGCCGAAACTGAAATTCGAATACACGTGTTGGAATCCTTGAAAGCTTTGGTCCAGAATCGTGATCGATCCCTCGATGATGGTGCAGTCCTTGAAACTGTCGATATTCCCGGAATGTACTTTCTCCACGCCTTTGCAGGTTTTTGGGCAAGGTCCGTCGCAGGGAACGCATTCTCCGTTCAACGCCTTCTTCTTCGGCGGACAAGATCTTACGCAAGCTCCGTTGTCTTTCAGAAGGTGTTCTGGACACCTTCTCACGCAGGTTGCACCATACGCGTACTTCCCGTCAGGATTAGCCTCCCACGAGTACGTCGTAGGATTGTACCTGAAACGATCGTTGTAATCCTTACTCGGTGCGGCCAAAGTCATAAAACTTGGAAGTTTCCAACTTTTTAGCGACTGTTCCTTATACGATACCGTACCGGGAAATCGATATTGGCAAGCGGGAAAGATTTATCGATGATAAGGATACTGTTGTAAAACGCGTTGCCGGGTTCGAAACGCGTGGTAAATCCGAGAAACGCGTGGACATCAACGCGGGTTGATAGACCATTCTTGCGTTTATAGTTTCCGACTATTCGCTCGGATGTAGAGGCCACGAAATATCATATCGTTGTTACAGGACATTATGGGGGGATTGTTGGAAAGATTCTTTACGCGAAGATATTATTTTTTGTAATATGCGATAGATTTGAACGGTGGATTCTATCATTTCAACCATATATACATATCGGAATTAGAACATTTACTTTTCTATTGCGTCTGATGTTATCGTTTCAATTTGATCATTTAGGATTCAGGACATACGAATCCGCGCGAAACATTCCATTAGTACAATAAGCTCCATATTTAGATATTTATCGATTTTGCTTGTCAATCAAAATGTAAATCCGAGCACAATCCAAATTTGTCCTGGTTCGCGAGGAGAATACAACGAGATAGTTCACGACGGATCAAAGAGATAGTGATCGATCTACTTACTTTTGCATGGGCGGACATTCCTGGGTGCATACACCGTCGTCGAAGAAGTTCTTGCAGGCGATGCAGTCGCTCTGTTTCGGGCCTGTGCAGCCACCAGCGCAAAAAAGATGGCAACACTCCCGCGGATTGGGCCCGAAGCACCTGCCCTGCCAACACTGAGGCGAACAGTTTGTCTTGGAATACTTCTGACAGTTCTCAGGCCCCTCGCCCCAACAGCCTTGCTCGCAGCTCTTATCGCATGGCGGACAGGCGCGTTCTGGCGACGTGAAATTGTACACGTAGGAGTACGTCGCACTCGGACCGGTGATTATTTCTTCCCAGTTGATCTTTTGGATGTGGCACAGGTTGTAGTTGTTGTATATGCCCACGCTGCCATTGAGGATATCTGGCAACGACACGTGTGATTTAGTTACGGTGTATCATATCGGTGAGATTTCAGGTTTGTTAACCCTTTACACTGGAAGTGCTCCTCCCAGGCACAGACGATATTTCGGCAAAAAGCTCGAGTGCAAATGATTAATTAAGAGTGTAAGGGCTAAAGAAGGCAGAGGGATAGATGGAAGAGAAGGAGGAAGTGGGTGAAGGGAAGCAGAGGATGGAAGGACATAGCGAAATTCGAATATTACGTTTTCGCTTATCAAAAGAGAAAATCGAAAGATTCGTTTACCTCTGAGAGCCGGCATCTCCAAGTTCTGCATCTGACACATCGTGACGAATAGGGCGAACTCGGTGTCATGAATGGTAAGCTTGAAGAGAGTTCTGCCCCGTATGATCTGCAATCGCGGCAGAACGACCTTTTTGACGTCCACGTGGCTGATGAGCACGTAACCGGTGACCTCCCGTATATACTGGAGAAAGCTGAGGTCGAAAGTCTCGTTCTGGAGCCATGTGATCTCCAGGTTGCCGTCAACGTAAGTACAGTTGGTGTACCGGTCTCGAAGATTCCGATAGTGATGTTGCTTGTTGGACGGAACGGAGAGGCGGCCATTGGTTCCAATGCAAACTGTAACAATGAAAGGAAAAGCTTTTAACATAAATACATACGTAATCAATTATTTTATGTCATCGAATGAGAAATTTCATCAAAGAAAAAGAAAGAAGATAAGTGCAACAGAAGTACAAGCAAGTAATTTAACAGTCTCCAAAACGATTCAGACACTTGTTCTTCGGTAGAGATCTTCTAGGTACCATTTGAATTTTTATGTTACAAGAAGAATATCGAATTAAATTAAACACCATAGAAAAATATTCCATTATATTAAGATACAGCAGTGATCGATATACGTGTACTCGCGCAGTTTAAAAATCACAATTGCGAAACGTTCTTAGCTATATAATTAAAAGGTTAACGGTCTTCGTGTTCCACAATTTATATGCGGTCGAACAAGGTACTCAAATGTCAGTGTTTGAGCAACACGTGTAGTAAAGTGCAATAAAGCTTACATCGTACGGTAGGACTATTGATCCAGCTACGGTGACATTTCGTAAATGACTAAGATATAGACTGGTCGCACGACTTCCGTACGTTGACGGTTCTCTGCGTTCATAAGATCATCGAGTGGAACGGTCTGAGGTTGCCACCCACATCGTCGAAAGCGCTTCTCCGATCTATAGATAGCTTTCTAAGCTTTGAAAGCAAGCCGTGGCAGTGGGCGAACCACTTCCATAACACGCGTGCACACGCGCCTGATTTTGTTGTACAACTGACAACTACCGTACGTATCAAAGTCCTGCATCGAAGATCATGTGACCACGTTTTGTCTATCGATACTGTACGTGTACATACGATAATAATTATTCGGACGATACGTGTCTTATACTTCGTTTCATTTCAGTTAAAAAAGTTCAGTAAGAATGTTTGCTATCGTTACTACAAATCGAAAGATAACTTAATGATTATTAATCCGTTCTCATTATGAAACATATGATACACCATCTTGAAAGACAAGTAGTTAATGAGAACACGATTAAAGAAAAAAATTTGTTTGGATCCTTAAAAGTAGTTACTTGTTATAATTATGAGAAATAGTCTGAGTCGCTATGTACCCTCAAGACGAGGGTCTGAACAACCAAAATTCCTTCTTCAGCAACCTCCATATAATTGTGTTTAATTCGAGCCGAGTAGTTCTGAAACTCGTTCGCCAAAAACCTTAATAACCTCAATTATCATCCGTGCGACCGATCGCGCCGCCAATTTCTGTTCGATATCATTCATAACTTCGTTAATAACCGGAACATGGAGCGGCATCGAGGTAAGAGTGGACGCGCCCTGAACAAAAACGATCGCCAATGATCGACAGACGTCCGAACACGATCCGCCGTCTTCCCTTTCGGATTTCTTCATCTGTTTACGTCTTTGTCCCGGTGTGGCGACGAGATTCGGCCCCGGAATCGTACCGTCGCCCGCGTCGCGGCGCATAGTCGCACGTATCGGCCCCGACTCGGGGAATTCGGTTTTGCTGCGTAACGCGGATCGCAAACGGACGCGACGCTGCGTTCCATCAGCGGTCTTAATCTGGTCGACCGATCGGAATCATGCGAAAATAATTGCGCAACGACATCCTTCTTGCGCATCTCGGTGGCCACTGCGCGTAAAAGAAGGCCAGACGCGACGAACACGTCATCGGGAGAGTAGGACGTATAGGGAGGGGGGAGGGGGCGAAGGTGGAGAAAAGAAGGGAAGAAGCGTCGGAACAACCGGACCCTGGTATTTCGTACTGACCAGATGCTGCGACGTAGCTTGTGCAAGACGAATGCAGAACGCGCGTACCAGCCCACGGCGCCACAAACTTTGAGAATGCGGATCGACCGTGGATCTGCATCGCTGCGGGATTCTTGCCGGCCAATAAGCCTCGCGGCCCCCTCGGACGCGTTTTCTGCGCTTCGACCGCTTGGAAGATTAATGTCCTAATCGTTGTGGAAGATAAGAAACAGCGAGGATTTCTTGCGAAGGAGACACAAGGACTAGCTTCTGATTGCGATGTTGGGAAGAACGTTAGCTCGCGCAAGAAGTTCATTAGGGTTATTTAATTTGTCGACGTTCGTCGATGGGACCTTTTCGCGTCTCGGTTTGCAGCTCGTTAGGCAAGTTTGTCGAATATGACTGATAGAAGTTAGTTAACGACAGTGCTTAAACAGTAGTCAACCAAGGTTATCGTTTTATTCTGCGTCGCAATATGTTTTTCTTGATCTTGTACAGTACGTTGAGTTCCTTCGTGGTACTGAAAGTAGCACATCGTTTTACGAAAAATAGAAGCGGATCGATTTACACCATTGCGTGATCATGCACGTATTTGGTACATTTTCAAATATTCTTGTTCGGCATAACGGTGTAATTATCGACGTTTGTTCGCATGTAATTCTACTGGCTCGATTGTTAGTCGCGATATCGGTTACGTCCGCGTAGAACAAGACTCGCGATCAGTTGTGTGTAAAACTAGTTGGAAGACGACTTCCGCTAACCGGAGGCGCCGTCGGCTTCCTTTTCAGGCAACGCCATGTTCAGGACTCTCGTACATCACCCTGGCTCGTCTGTTCGCCTGTTCGTTTGTTATTTTACAACAGAATCGTTCCTTTCCACCTGTGTGTTTCCCTTTTATATTCTACACGACGTGTGCGTCTCTCCGTTCCACTTTGCTCCGTGACGAGCAAGACGGCCGTACGATGGAAATTCTTACGGGAGGAAGAATATAAGGAGCACTGGTTCCGAACCCTCCGGGGACGTGTCCATCTCGTTCCTCTTCTTCTCCCCGCGTTTCTTCGGAACTTTTCATCGGCGCCGTGCGCTCACGCTCTTCGCTTCTGGTCGTGGAATCAACTCCAATTCCAAGAACTTTGTAAATTGTTCCATCTTTAAGCGTTCTTCGATACAAGAATATTTTGTGTCAGATTTGAGAGAAGATAATCGATATATAAAATGAAAATTGTCTCGTCGATTGTATCTTTGTGCGAGTTTCTGCTTCTGAAAGAGCACGTTCGCTCGTTTAAATCATATTTTTACGAACATTTTCATATCGTAATGGATAGAAGGAACCAAAGAAACCATATTGTAGAATATTACCAACGTACGCGTTACACACTTAGAAACGCTTCAACAGTAAGTCTTTCCAATGGTTTACTCCGAGGGATCAAAGTAACTCCGAAAAGCCACAGGCCGTCGTAAAAAACCTACGATGCAACGCAACTCTTCGCACTTTGGCCCACGCGTCAGAAGCGAAGTCGGAGGTTTCAGGAGGAGCGCGAGAGCTTTCACGAGGTTTCGAGGTAACAAAATTACGAGACAGCCGGTGCAACCGCGTCGCGTCAACGGTTCTCGTGACGCGTCAAACAGAAAGTTACGTCGCAATGAAAAAAAAAAAGAAAAAAAAAGAAGAGAAAAAGTGAGAAGGAAAAGAGGAAGAAAAGAATAAAATAAAAAAGAAGAAAACGGAAGGGGTACGCATAAGATAACCGAGCGAATGGCTGGACCCGTTTAGTCGGGGGAGAAAAGTAGTAGTTGGGAGCGGTGAAGAAGTGTCGGTCGAGGTCGGCCAGCCAACACGTTCTCTCTCGTTCTCGGGCCCAGGGTCCAGCCACGAAGTCCACCGGCGAATTTCGAGCCCTGTAGGGCTACGGAAACGTGGCAATTATCTTCGACAACGGGGTTACGAAAATTACCGGGCCAACTCCTCGGTCAGGATTAAAATTCTCCTAAATTTACGATACCTGCACGCTTCTGAAAGACAATGGCAACGTATCGATTACGGGGTAGGGGGCGCGAATTCTCCCGTAGTTTGCCAATTATCTTCGCCGAGTTCTAGGAACGCTTGTCAAGGTGTCGGTTTTCACACGCCGCGCGTGTCTTTAAGTTGACGTTTATAGGAATAAAATTGGTGAATTTAACGGCGGTAGCTTTTAACTTTGCTACGTGCAGGCTTAAATCTTAAATGCTACTTTTTTCCATAAATGCATAAAATCTCAGTCTGGTAATCGTATATTCGTTATACAGCACGCAATAACCCATATGTTTCGTCTTCGTTCGATTCCTTATTTACAAATTTCACCACCTCCCTCGGTCGGCTATTTGATGCTCGGATCACGCAAACGAGCCACCGTGTCTCGTGGCGATGCATAATGTATCATCGATGGATCACCATGGAGGATGTTGGAGCCGCGAGGATCACCGGCGAAGAAAGCCATCGCCACGTGGACTCGCCAATGAGTGAAGCTGTCGACAAAAAGTTCGAGTCACCGGCTCGTATCTGAGAGGAAGAACAGCCAGAAGGAAACAACACGAAGGAAACGAGCGAACGAGCCGACGACGGCCGCGAAACCGAAATCCCGCGGCGAGGGCTTCTTCTGTGGGCGCCAGAGTTGTGCGCTCGCCGTGTGCCCGGCGACCACCTTCTAGGAGAAGGCAAGCACCGATTTTTATGCGCCACTTTAGGACGCCATTAAAGGCCAAAGTAATACGAAATAACCGCACGCCGATGGCGGCGCCGTCGCCGCCGTTTATTTCGCCTCGTAAACATCGATACGCACCGTGCAGCCTCTTCTTCTCGATTCTTCCCCGCCGTTTCGGGGTCTTCTCGTGCGGAGCCGACCCTACGGCAAACCCTATTCCTTCGAAGGAATAAAGACCAGGTATCGTAAATGCGCGAAATAACCGTCGGAGAGCTCTGGTTTCTTCCGACGCGGACCAAGGGAGAAAAAGATCGGTGGTGAGAAGGGACGCCAGAAAAAAGGATGAGTGGAATGGTGGGGGGAGGTGGGAGGGGTAGGTGGGAGACAGCCGACCGGACTGGAAGCTCGAAGGGGAAACAATAATTTAGGAACACCCGTCCGGGCGAGAGACCGAACGCCGAGGAACAATGGGCTCCTCCACCTCGAAGGTGAAACTCGTCGTACCGCACCGAACACCGAGACACTGATTCTCTAATAAAAGTCACCATGTAAACACGAGTTTGCCATCCTCCGTTCTGCAAGAGCAAGCGTTACGAGCGCTGACTCCTGACATCGAACCAACGGGGTTTGGATAAACAGTATCCTGCTTCGTTGTCGCTCTATTCCACTCTCTGTTTTGCGAGAATTAATGCGTATGTTGGTAGCGTTTCTTTGTTCCGACGCTGGATTGATTTGCATGAAGGAACCTGAAGTGATCTTTTTGTGGATTGCCTTTGTATCAAGTGTGGGTGATGGGAATTATGGATGAGACGTATGGTGGTGGTTTCGTTCGCTATACAGCGCGATTTTTTTAATATGTCTCGAACGCGAGAATGGTAAAAATTTGTATCACATTTTCGAATGATTTATTATTTCAAAATGAAAATTAAGAGCGTACCTACTTTCGTATAAGGTTTTCGATCGATAAGGTCTTCTAAGAAGCCATCGATCTCGATGTAGATTTTGATGATAATTTAAAACTCGATTTAACGTTAAATAAATTACATCCAACGGCGTTTAAGGAAGGTTATATTCGTGTAAATTGCGAATCCGACCTGTGATCGAAACATATGTACATGAAAGATTTATTGCGTACAGCGTGCTAAAACGAAACATCGAGGCGAGAGATTCAATAAAACCGAGTAATTGGACCAGAAAATGAATACGTCAACGCTACGCTCGAACCCGATGTGTGGCTCGCAACGTTAATTATCGCACTGTTAACCAAGGAAGGTTAAAATTTGCAACAACGTCGCCTTTCAGATTAAAAGCAAAACGAGATTAAAAGAATCGTTTGGCTGCCAGGGTATCTTTGCCAGTGACAAAAACGGGTTTGCTTAAGCGAAAAGCAATTAATCATCCATACGAGTTCCCGGTTTGCGTGTAATCTCCCGTTCACCGTGAACACGCTCGAATCCACTGGCAAAAAGCCGATGGTTTCGTCGCGAAAAAAGAAGGGAATGAAACGAGAACGAAATGCTCGGACTTCGCGGTCTGACATATATTTATGCAGCCTGGAGCTCCATTACCGTGCCACACTTCTGAATATTACTTCTCGAACAAACACGCCACACTCCGGGAATAATATACCACCTTGGGATACCGAGACCGATCTTCGCCTGCCGGTGCTAACCGCATTTTCTACCGCGCTCCATTTTCTCCCCTCGCGCGCCAAATCGACCGCGATTCAAATAACTTTCGTCCCGCTCAGTGTACGAAAGGCAAACACGTCGATTGTTCGTTTCGCGATAAGGGAACTCGAGCGATCCCGTAAGAACCGGTTCGCGACATTTCGCGATCTTTCTGCAAATTCGAATATATCGAATATCTTTCTTTTTTTTTTTTATTCTTCGTGATCTCCGCGCTATCTTCACGCGGCATTCGCGCAAACCTCGCCAGAAATCTCATCGATAGTCCTATTCGTTCTGGTTTCTTTTATTTCTCTTTTTCTTGGGTATGCTACGAGACCAGATTGTGAACGTAAGACGGAAGATTACGACGAACACGAAGCAGAAAAGCATGGTACCGCTCCATGACTGCACCTCTCCTGTAAATTTGACCACGTCACTTCTCGCCGTGTTAACGGCGAGTATTTTTCTGTTTTCGCAGAATCTTCACCAGAGTTCGTATCGATAGACTCTTTCCCTTCTGATCTCTGCTCTTTTTCATTTTAGACACGTTACAAAAAAAAAGTCTCGAATGTAACACGGAAAATTACGACGAACACGAGCCAGAAGAACGACGAATCGCTTCGTCACTCTCGATCAAGGTGGAGTCACGGCCGCCATGACCTTGCAAGAGGATCGATCTTCGCGCGGCGCGGAATTGAAGAGCGAAAAGAAGGCCGAGCGGCAAATAGAGTACCAGTTGGAGGATATATAAGTGGTTCGTATACGTTATAAGCCGTAGCATAACCATCCCAGGGCGTAACATTAATAGCTTTATGGTTTATTGCTTTCGAGTCTGCGGTTAAGCTTCTCTCCGCTCCCTGCGGGCGAGCTATGCGTTCGAGTCTCTTAGCGGGATAGGCCCATACAAAAAATAATAAATAAATGTATGAACATTTCATTGAAATTTTATTTCAGAATGTAATTTCAATTCGTGTTCTTTCGAAATTCGATTGTATCCAATGCGATCGATTCTAGTCGGAGATCATTATAGATTTTTGATCGTCACGGTCTTGCGAGCCTGGATCTCGTTTGCAGTAATTCTAATACTCCGTGACAACCAATTCTGCTCTGCGCTTTACATTATTTCAGTTTCAATACACGCCAATTAGTTGCGAGTAACATTTTAATTGCAAATCCAATTTTTTCGTCCATTTTCCTCTCTATGTTTTCGATGCTTTGTAATTTCCAACTACGCCGAGTCGGCTGTACATAGATCGCTAAAAGAATAATCTCGTATTTATCTTTAACGACGCACTTGATCATGCTATATTTTTGCCGAGAATCATGTGCAACGGGAAAGATTCAACAGGTGCTCACGTAGTCATTACGTAATTTGTACAGATTGCGAGGTACTAACTAGCGTTTCCAGTCGATACACTCGAAGAATCTTTGTTTTGCAAATTCGCTGTGAACGTGATAGATAGAAATTGAAAATAATACGAAGTCAAGCAATAAATCATCCCAAATGATATGCTTCGAGTAAAACATTCACGAAAGCGATACTTAACACACAATGCTCGATCTATAAGGAATCGCGTGAACAATTTTTTCATTATTACCAAAAATCCACTTTGATTTAGCCAAGTCGATGTCTAGCCACTTATATGACGTTAACGGAGTTAAACGTAAGTAAAGTCATTGAAAAAGAAAAATTTCCACGACGTAGATCGGTAATCTACTTTCAACTTTGTTTACTTGAGTCGTGGTTCTTCGACGAGCCATTGAATTTAAAAAAAGACGAATTACAATTTGTAATAGATGTTAATCCATGAGTATAAAAAACATGTTATTTCACTGGTTTTCATTTCATCTTTACACAAGACTCGTTAGTCTTTGTTGTTTCAGACTGTATTGACGATGTGGGAATGCCACGTTGCTTTTGGAACCTTTTATTTCTAACATTTACAGTTTTGAAAATTAAAGTTGAACGTAACGAACTTCGCCTTGAATATACGAAAAACTATTATGATAGTTTTATCAGTTCAATTTTTTTCAGTCGTAACTCGACGTAATTATACATTCCACGTCATTATGCAGATAATATCGAGTACAAAAGTACCTGCAAATGAATACAACCATTTTTCACAAAAATAGATATTTTCATAAGCAGAGAAACTCGGAAGAAAACGAACCCAATAGACAGAGCTTTAACTGCTCTAAAACTTTCTCGATCTCAAAATGATTATTTTCTTTAGTTACTCATATTTATTCATAGACTTTATTTTGATCGAAAAAAGAGCAATATCGATCGATCCTTTCAGGACCGAATATTTTAAGAGCCTGTGAGAAAAATTATTATTTATTAATTATATACGGTGGAAACATCTTTTTGGATGGTTTTGTAAAAAAGACACGATGCACTAAAATATAATATCCAGCTTACCGAAGATAAATATGATTAATAACGCGCTGCATCAGAAAGCAATACCTTCTCCTTATTTTCGCTTCGTATTTTCACAGATGAATCAATATACATGTCAACCGAAACGTAGTAAAGCGCGCGAGATTTAAATTCTCTGGAAACAACGCGGCAATCAGCATCGCTCGACGAGAGTCACATTTTCTCTTTCCATCCGCGTAGGATAATACGCTCAGGGCAGAGGCGAGAAAGTAACGACGAATCGAAATGAAGTACGGAGGGTAACAGAGTGGACGAGGAACGAACGACTGCATGTGGAATGCGCTTTGTTCGATCTTCTCTCTCGGATTCGCGACTCGAATGTTGTTCGTGTCTCGTTCCATCGTTCCTCTCCCTTACCTCAGGCGGTAAGATTCTTTCTCGATCCTTCTCGTTCTCATCTCACCTCGGCAACCTCAGCAGCCGCCAGGCTGAACCTCGCGCGTTTGTCGAGGGCACGCGAACTCGCGTTTGCCCTCCGAGAGGGTATTAACTCTCAGCCGCTGCTCGTACACATCATTTCTCCTGTCGCTGTCTTTCGTTCTCCGCGAATCTACTGCTAGTTTCTACTCGCTGATTGCGAGAATCGTCCACGAATTATCCTGACCCCTTAAGCGCATAGCGTTTCATCTTTTTCGGTACATCGCTAACAAAGTGACTGAATCTAGCGTTAGTATCACAGCGTAAGAAACTTCAAATTGAAAATTGTCGGAAGACTAACGCTAAGAAGAAGATCAAGAAGATGACGTAGAATTTGGAAACAAATAATGCTGTGCAGATCTTGTTAGAAAATATTTAAAATATATCGTACTTTATAAAATGCTGCTCAGTTAAGCTCAATTTGTACATCGATGAACAAAAGTGATTTCCTTGTCTTCTACGTCCAGAAACAAAGTTAATTATATTTTGTGTTAATTTACATTAAGTCTATTTTCGGTTTCAAGCGAAGAACTGTATTATTCCCGTTTCCACGCGTTAAAATATGTCGCTGCATTAATCAATCGGATTCTCAGGCAGACAAAAGGTTTTTATTATTCGTTGCTTGTTTTCCACGTGACACGCTGACTTTCTATGAACGCTCGTAGAAAGAAAAATTCACGATTCGATTCTCCGATTCCTTGGTTCAAGAATAAGAGTTTAAACGAAGATGAAACTTGAATAACATAATCGGCTTTTTCTAGCGTGTATTCTCATGACTCTGAAAGACAAAGAACAGATAAGAGAAACTAGTTTGTGGTCAACATGCTGAAACGGTGATCCGTGTTAACAATGGAAGTAGATGCATATCTATTTCGATTTCATGGTCGAAGGTCATGCATGAGCATACCGGCTGAAATACTATGGTCAAGGTCGTTACGTTCGACCTTCCTTGAATTGTCGAAAAGGTAAAGCGATAAGTTCCACAATTTTTATGATCCACGAATATAAATGACACAAAAATAGATTTACGTCATATTTTGCATTTTATGTTGAAACAAGTATGTATTTTGTACTTTGTTTCTTTAAATACGATCGCAAGACCTTCTATGCAATCTTGTACAATAACAAATCGTTATATAAATCACATTTGTATAATGTATCACGGGAATTAATGTTATACGCGCATTAACACAGAAGGCTGGTTATTTACGACATAAATAAATAATTTATGATATGAGCAAGAGAAGAAAATCGTAGTAATAGTGAATTATAAATACGAAGAAACTAATGAGAATGTATTATATAGTGTTATACATGTTATAATTATAAAATGGAATATAGATTCTTAGAAATTTGCAGAATGTATAGTATACTAATAATAAGAGGATCGGTGTAATTATATTCGATGTTCAACGACTAATTTGTCAGTAAAATTATTCCAGTTGCCCACAGCTACTCATTAGCAGCGTAATAAGAGGATTAATGAATTCGATAATGAGATTGTGTCCTTTCACTATACAATATTTCACAGTACACGAATGCAAGAAACGTTGTTACAGCACTTAACACGTCATTCCTCGTAAAAAATGTCACGTATACATAAATCTTATTTCCAGCCACATTCTATGTGTTTCTTTTTTTTTTGTAATTTCCACGTTGCATGGTTGCTTGTGTACTGTGTACTCTGTCTACCTGTTTTTATTATCGCTAAAGGCCAACACTAATGGAACACGATTAGGTTAAACGTCGATCGAAGCATCAACCAGTGAAAGTGACTTTCACCCCTCCGAGGATTCTGGAATCTTAAATTATCGATACCACAGCTCGTAAATCATTTCGTTGGCGGTCTGAATCGCGGATTCGTAATGGCCGACGTATAACTTGCGCCTCGGATAACAATCTCTTCTCTCCCTTTCGAGCGGTTTCGCCAACTGCGACGCAAGGGGAGAGATTTTAATATACGAGCGGGCCGAGATCGGTGTAAACCGACCAACTCGTACCTATGGAATCCCTGAGTTGCAGATAAACACGCAGATACGAAAACTCGACACGTTTGCTCGGCAGTCCCTCTTGAAAAACGCCTTGCATAAGGATTTTCGTCGGGATATTTTAATTGCCGTGACGAATGGTGCTCGCGTATCCTTGGGTTTATTCGCGAAATATCAGTGGGTTCCGTTGCTTGGAATTATATTTCGGTATAGAACAAAGCTGCAATAGACTTACTTCACCAAAAACAAGAAAGAGTAAGAAGGCAACAGGTTACATTAAAACTCTCTTATACCTTAATTGAAACTAATCTAATATTCCCTCTCTCTCTCTTTTCAAATATAAACTCCAGAAGGATCTAAATTACTTTTGAACATCTTTTGAGACTTTTTGAGCATCATTTAACAAACACAATGCAAAACATTTTTCACGAGCCTGTCGAATTCGAGATGCATCTCGGTCTCGTTGTATTATAGCATCGCTTTTTCTTCTTGGTCGATCGCGGGGTATCCGGTTCGCCGCGTTCTCCGATCGAGGCGAACGTCTGACATTTAACACGCGGCGCATCGAGCCGAGGCGCCTACAAAGGGAATCGGTCTGTGGTGGATCCAGAACACGAGACCTCGCGATCGATCCATCCAGTGTGAATCGCGTATCGGGCGTCGACCACCCTTGAAGAGACGTACATCTTCCTCCAGCTTTTCTCCTTTCTTATTCCACCTCGAGAACCGAGAGACACAAGGATCGCGATGTGGATGCATCTCAGGCGCCATGGATCGCGACACGAAGAGTATACCTACTACCGTTCATTAAGTACTTATTTACGCACTTTCAAATTATTACACATATATAAAATATATTCGAAATGAAACTCTTGAATCTGATTTTATTTTCTATAATGATCAATCTACCATTTAATAAAAAAGGCAAAATTCGACAGAGTAGGTGAAAATTGGTGCCGCTGTTGGAAATTGTATCTATACAAATGACAAGTTAAACGGCTTGAAGCTTGTCTGTTTAACGTTAAGACCTCAGAGTGATTGAAACATCTGCTTCTAGCATTTTTTAAGGTTTAAATAGATTTTACGAAGCATCGACTATTGGTTATAAATAAACACTAAATTTGAGTAACGCAAGTATATCTTTTCTTTTAGTTTAAATTTAACGGAGCATTTGACTCCAGTTTTAAGGAGGTTTTAAGAGCTAAGGAATTAACGATAGAGAAACTTTCTTCGATCGAAGCTTTGAAAATATAACAAAGATATCGATCTTCCGATCCAACTGTATCAGCAATCGAAATATTTATAGTTACGAGTGTCCATATTAATTTCTTCTTTCGTATTTTGCTCGGTATTATTCAAGGTTATCGATGAGTTTTTCCGCGACCATCCTCGTAAGTACGATCGATCGATGATCCTCGTCGTCGTGGTATGTGGGCGTACTCTGCACTCGACTTCCCTCCAGTTCATTGCAATAAGCGAACCGATCTGAGCTCCCTTCTATTTCAAATCGATAACCCGCATTTCTGCTTCTTGCCTGGTTCGCGGAGTATAATGGATTCGACTTATTTTATCAAGACGAAGAAGCTACAGAAATCTATCAGGGTCGGTTCATTTGTTATGGGGCTATCTTACGCAATCTCGGCGAAGCTTTCTCTAAAGAATCAAGCTAAATGGAAAACGTTTCTGCGAGCATTCATACAAAACGCCCACGCTTGACACATTTGTTTCGTGGTCCGATCCGATGATAATTGCAACGTTGCAAGGAGTCTGTGATTTACCAGTTCAATCACTCGCATTGAAACGGTATTTTTGACACATGATAAATCGTGCAAGATTTAAATGCGCTTAGAGCAGTTATCGATGATTGATGATACCTACTCGTTATAAAGAAACTAGCGTCTGTTTCCTTGCTTTCTTATTTCATTCTAAATTACATCGGGTTTAATCACTTTTGCAAGATCTTTCGAGTTTTAGGTTCGTAATGCTACAGAGATCGAGTAACATTTTGCAATTTTTCCATCAACAGCTTATATTTTTCATGAAATATCATTTCATATCGTTGAAGCTTATTGGTCATCATTTCTAAGAAAACTTTACATCTGATCTTTTTCGTTTTCTCAAGCACCGAAGCCATCGACAGCGTTTAGACAATAGACTGGGACGAAGGCAGACCATAGACAGTAGACCCGACGACGATGGTTTCGGGGTTTTCAGTCATAGGGTAACACTGTTAGCGTGCGGATCGGAACCACCTCAAATTATATTCCTATTTGTATTTACACTTCTGTATTAAAATATATTTTCTACCTTACAATTTATCCACGCGTTTCTCTGTTCATACATCTAATAACCTCAGCAGATATAATGCTTAAAACCAATATTAGCAATAAGAGAAACAAAAGAATCAATTTGTTCCAAAAATAAACTCCTATTCTCTGGAATAATATAATAAAATCGATTGGCACTGTGAAACTGTTAAAACGAGAAGCGAATTAAAAATCGGCATAAACCGATGAAGCAAAAACTCGATAAACTTTTTTTCAATTCGGAAAACCTAAGGAGACCCGTAACAGTTAGCGGTCGTTAAAACACGACGAGTTATTGCTTAATTGAATCGCGGAATAACGATTCGCTCACGTAACGTCATAGCTCGACTACCGTAACGAGATTCTCTTTATCACCGCGCATACACCTCGTTATCCTCGCGTCGTCTGTCGTAAATGATTTTGCCACTAGTTGTGCGAATATATGGTATATGTATAAAAACGAATATACCGTGATTATGTACCTGCCACATCCGAAAAGCCGGACGATGAATACCAGTTTTATCGACACGCTTTATCTCGACATGGTCCGATACTCGGTTTAAGTTGGAGCTCACCTCGAAATCGTACGTCACCAACAAATTCCGAAACTTTGGTCGCAATAACGTAACACGTGAATCGTGAGTCGATAGAGAAAATGTACAATGTAAAATTCTGTTATAAGCAAAGCCAGGAAGACTGTACTCTTCGGAATAAGACGAAGATTAAATGTAATAAAATTGCATTACAGGTTTCGTGTTTGAAAGAATCAAGTTCGAAAATTTGTCTAGTACCTATACGCGAAGTCGTTTAATTTCTAACTAGACAGATTCGATAGATTAAACAGGAAGAGAAGTTCGAAAATGTAGCGAAAAATAAAATTTCTTCCTTCAAGGCATCATTTTGGAGGAGGTAAAATTTGAACGTGTTTAATTACATTTTTATTTATATATGTTGTGGTTACGTGGATTAAAGAACACGTGGATAAATCGCAAAGATAGCAAATATATTTAATGTCTATGAGTGGATACAAGTATGAATACAGTTGGTCTAGATCCGCACGCTGGCAGTGTTACCCTGAGACAGAAGAAACCCGAAGCCAACGTCGTCTCTCTAAAACAAATGGTCTGCCATCGTCGCTTGTCTATTGTCTATGCACTCTCAATGGCTTCAGTGACTGAGGAAACTAAACAGTACAGATGTAGAGTTTTTCCAGAAGTGCTGACCACTTCAACAATATATTTACGTATATAAAAATGATTTCACCTTAACTTCGATCGTATCACGAATTAGTTTTGGAGTCGTTCTATCGCAAGAGAATAGATCGCGTCAAGAATTTTCCAGTTACGAAAGTATCAGACTCGTTAAGAATATCGGCTACGATAGAATAGAAGAAGATTCGACAAAGCGTTGCAAATAGATTCACCGATTGTGAAACGAGGGATCAGCCCTTGAATGCGCAAAGGCCCGCAATGCTGTACACTGGCCATTGTTCGATCCATCGAACTCGACGCCCCACGAATCGTTCTCGATTTCTTCCCGCTGTTCTGGATTTATGTTCGTTTCGATTACCTTTGGCTACAGTATTCTTTTTGCGCTTGAAACGAAGAGATTGCACGCGAGAGATTGCGATCGGCTATTTTCTCGCCCGTGCTTTATTCTTGCTTGCGGTTCGGTTCTTCAATAACGCTTCGGAATAGATCGTATCGATATAGCGTTTGAAGTTTGAACGATGATTGCTGTGTACATTATATTTTTTAAAATACTATATTTAATTGTTAATCGAAATTACCATATAATATTACGATGCTTGATATTTTGTGTAAATGATCCACGTAGCGGTGATAAAACACGTCTCTAAAACACGTCAATGATGCCAATTATTAGCTTCTCTAGATTATGACCTCCGTCTGGTATCAAAAGCGAGTAACATTCTCTTTTCTATGAATAAATTTTACTTTATTTTCGAATCGCGAGTCTACTGTTCTCGCGTAGCAAAGAACGGTAAAGGATAATTTGTCAAAGGTTTCGCTGTTCGCAGGTAAGAAGAAAGCGGACCACCGCACAGTTCGGGACAGGTATCCCATTGCAAGAAACAACGCCCTGAATCTTGTGAATTCTTGAATGCTAGCTCTGAATGCAAACCCAAATGGTGGAATTCCGTTTCCGCCGTGAAGGACATTCGTCGACCATGTTGAGCTTACGCGCAACAGCGTCCCGCGATCCGTTATCCACGGAATGCAAGCGGCGGATTTCAAACCGCGACAGAGGCGATTACGGAGCAATTAAAGTCCTCGAGACACGCGAGGATATCGGTGGCAAGAACACGAGATTGATATAAACGGTGCGGCGTTCGTGCCGAGACAAGAAAGCTGATTTCCCACGTGCGCCACGCCATCTTCTTCCACTTTCCCGATCACGATTTCGCGTTTACTGGCTGTAACGGACGGAGCAACAGGTATTCCTTTGCTGTATCGTGCAATTTTCTTCTTTTTTACGATAATAATATTGGATTTTTTTAATCGATATCGATAAAATAAAGTAGCAATACATTTTTCCGCAAAGATGGTATCTACTATCCTGCGCAAAAATTTGCGAAATTATCAAGACAAGAAGTACTTTGATATTACGATGAGTAATATTCTGAAAAATCTTGAAGGGCGTCAAAAAAACATGCTTCGAATAAAAAGACAATTTTGGTGAAACTGATTTTTTGTAAAAAAAATACGAAATGTGGCTTATCGTGTTCTTCCACCGTAAACTCTGTACGCGTACATTCATTACACTTTCACCAAATATTCGATACACCATAAAAAATCGCGTAATCTCTCCGGCGTGTTAGGCGTGTTTGGCGTGTTTACAAGGCTCGAGGAATGTTTCACGATGCACCAAGCCGACTTACTCGTATCCATTTCCCCTTCGCTCGCTCAATCTCTTTATGGCTCTTCTCGATTCGCTGATCGATGAAAAATCCACCTACTCTTGCCTCTCACCCTCGCCGCCGTCCACCCACCCATTTTCGTAGCTAGACCTGCAGGAACCCTAATGGGGAACGGCTGCTGTTCGCCATCCATCAAATGGCCAGGTAACCGCGAAGCAGCCGAGGTGTCGGCTCGACTTTCCGACCGCCCCACCTTTCGACCCGATCAGAACGATCTATTCTTCGCGAATGCTCTTCACGGGAGATCGCCAGACGTTCTATTGCCATGGGAAAGATAGATCATTTCGCAGTGGGTCGTTTCGTTTATCTAGTCGAGATCTAAACGAGAATCGTTCTATGCTGAATCCGTATAACGAAGGACGATTGTTCTGTCGTGACGCTATGGAAGATACGTTAGACCGAAATGGAACTAACTCATGGTATACGTATATCGTAATTAAATTTATTCCTTTCAGTAGCAGCTGATTAGCATCGATAGGAGGAGTATAATATTAAGAGGTTTTAGTGGCAGTGCTTGATAATTAGCTGAATGTAAATGTGCGAATTGTAGTGGTAACGATGTTTATTATTTGCTCTTCCTAGTTTCAGCGAATTAAACTACAATATGCGTGAGTAAGAGTTATAGATCGTATCTAGCAAAAAATTCCCTACTGCTTGAATTCCTTACAAATCATAAGAAACTAATCATTTTACTGTATACCAAGAGGCTGGAGTAAATGCCTCAGAAAAACAACTTCATTAACTCATTTCCACTATCTTGTAAAAGGAAACTCCTTTTAAGAAGCCGATCCCTAACAATCATACTTCTTCGCAATTCTGCCAACAAGACAAAAACAATATCGTTACTTGAACGAATCGAGTCGCTGACACGCGGCCTATTTAAGAAGGAAAAGGAAACGAGCCATGAATCGTGACGCGTAACGAATGGGCCATTTTACCCATTATTAGTACGCACCTGTGGAAGCACCTGTTACCATCGTCCCTAAGGCCTGTCCATTGGCGCGCCTTGTTTACCCCCTCGGGAGGATTGCGAAAGGGATCGAGCGTAAATGATTAATAGGACTCGCCTCTCATCTGGGGCACGTGGAATTCACTTTTAATTGAATCGATTTTATAGAATAGTTTGCGCAACGAACGCGCGCTTTCAACGCGTGGCGATTCAATTAGCGAATTCTTTGTCGATCTGCACGTGTCACCGCACCGGTCAAATGACTCGGAGACGACGACGATCGGTCTCGGACGGTTAAATAATAGAGAAGTAACCTCGTGGCCGCGACGTTTATTACCGTGAACAGAAATATCTCGATCCTGTAATCGACGCGATTAAACTTTGAATGGCATTTATGTGATGGTTGGCTGAGACGTTCGATGCCGGACGAAGTTTAACAGCGATTACCACCGGCATTTATTACGTTCGTGAGGCGTTTGGTATTTCTGTCGGGCAGTCGGAACCCCGATACGCGGGTTACTTACGGACAACCAACTTGACCGGTTGCTCGTTGACGATACGATAGTCGAGATGGTCGAATTACTGCTTTGGATAGACGAGAAAAACTGGCCGTAGAGCCTACGAGAAAAGTTTATCCAGCTTTAATGTAAAAGGATCTTTCTTGTTACCAAGTATTAATAGGATTTTCTTCCTTATTAAGGAAAGATTAATAGGAATTTCTTTCATCATTTCTTTCGTATTCAGTTATGAAAGAATTCGATGATCCTGGTTTCCGAATAGCGTAGATGTCTTATGTTCATACGTTAACATTCGATCCGTTCTCGACGTTTGCTTGAAGTTCACGATTGGAATGTCTGTAATTTCGTAATATCTGGTTACTTTGAAACTTTTGAAAAGAATCAAAGAGAAAACAGCGTTTGTTATGGTCATTTTTCTCTGCCTTTCAATTTACAGAGTTGATTAGTATGACAATTCATACATACGCTGCCGGTCATATGTACGTCTTGGCAGTTTTTACAAACACTGTAATTAACCATAGACTCTCTCGGATGAAAGAGCGTGGTGCTTCTGCAACTTTGTTGCAAACACGAGCAAACAATGAGACATCCTTTGGAATCCCCGCACGAAGATGGTAGAAAAACGAAGGGAAAAAATAAAAGGAACGCTTTCTACTGTCTCCGAACCTGTCCCGATCTCTTTCGAACCCCTACGTCAGGCGCAATCCCACGAGTACATAAATATCTGCCTAGCATATTGAACGGTCATATTTCATGGGGAGGCAAAAAAAGCGAACGTCCCTCGGAAATTCAACGTCTCAATCCGTCTCTGGGATCTCGTCAATATTCCGAGCGGTCAATTAAGGCATGCCTCCCAGATGTCCCTTTCCGATCCTGCACATACACGTCGATGGAGTTGTTGTCCACCGTAGCGAACATTGCACACGAGGTGATCTTGCATCGCGTTTATCCTACCACCATGTCCTCCTTCTCGGTTATTGCAACATTAGTTCGCTAAGCTAAGATGGTTGAAAACGCGAGTGGCTAAAATGACACGCTACGACCAAGTTGATAACAATTGATATAAATGAAGAGGACGATTTAAAAGCGTAGGAAGAAGAAAGTGTTGAGAGGGGTATTTCAGACGTTTAGACGTCGCGCCATAATAATGATAAATTTAATGCAAGGAATATTAAAGACTTAAGTTCAGTGATAATACATGTAGGATATTGAAAATACGTCGAGAATATCGTAGGTGAAAAATTTAATCGATTAAATGTACGAAGAGAAAAATCCATGGCAATAATCGAGTCTTTGAAATCCGTTAATTTTTAGCTATACTAAAGTACTTCTAAAAATTCAATCACGTTAACGTTCTTAATAAGATATTTTTCTTCTTCTTCTTTCAGCCTCCATAGATGTTATCAATGGTAGAATCTTTCAAATTAGATACTTTATCCCGTATTGAAGTTCTTTTAATAACTTCCTTATTAGAAGCGATATTTGTTTTTCGTCTGTAATGTTCGCGAGCCTTGTCACGAATTCGGTCGAAATTCATTCGTTTCCCGTATCAAACTTTTAAAGATCCAGTGCCGATAACTTCTTCATTAGACAGAAAGCTTTCGAAAAACAAATCAAACATGCGGCATTCGTAAGCCTTATCTATTCCATTCTACACATCGGCCATCACAACTCTATAAAGGCACGAAATCAAACGAGTTATTCCACAACGTGCGCAATAAAAGGCGCGACAAAATTTATCTCGTTTTACAAAATTCTAATGGTTAGTTCACGGCAGCTTGTAGCCGACGAGTAGAAGCCATAAATCGGGAGATATAAAGGATGTAAATCCGAGTACATACCAAGCCTGAGCTCGGCTCTCGATAGCTGTACGATTATAATATACAGTGTGGTAGCGGTGTCGTTAGCGAACACATGTTTCTTCTTTCGAGAAACGATACGCGTCTTTAACATGGGTAATCCGGAAGATCGACGGCGTATCAGGCGCCTACTTAAAGGGAAAGCCATGGCTCGAGCTGATAGAATTAATGCGTTCTGATCAAAGAACGACCGCCTTCGTAAAAAAAACCCAGCCACGAATTTCGTTAATGCAAAAGCGAACGTGACTGAAAGCGCACGAGATCGGTCCCGCTTCGCAAAAACTTATTTCCGATCGGCGTGACCGCGACTGCTTTTTACCGAATGTCCAAAACGATGTCTTCGTTAACTCCAAAATTGCATTCACGGAGACTGAGAAAGGAAACAAGGGAGGAAAGGACCGTATGACGTCCGTCGTTTGTACTCGTTATAGCCATGTCATTAGTGCTGAATATGGGATGCGAGTTGAGAAGATATCCGATATGTGGTTTTTGACGATATATCGTTATATTGTTAATTTTAATGTAAATCGTTAATTGGAACGAGAATAACGATATTGAAAAATATGCCTGTGTTTAGTCAATTTCTGGAATAGCACGTTATTATTTGAACGGCACAGATGGAACACATAATATGCCACGTTTCCTGTCTTTCGTAGAAGGGTAATTTTAAAATTCCATTACCCTCTCCGATGATCGAATTATATCTAAGTACTTGTATTGTATTTGTTACAAGTCAGAAAATTAACGAAACAGAAAAGTAAGATGCAGAAAATAAAACAAATAGGAACAGGACGAAAGTTAGTAATAAAAAAAATGTACTCTAATAAACAAAAATAAAATGAAAAAAATAAATTTCATGGAAATTTGAAGCACTTACACGCGATAAGAAATGCTAAAAATCTCAAATGTGAAAATAATAAAACAAACGGGAAAGAAATTAAAGTTTGACAATCTTTCGACGTATTGAGATAAATCTTCACGACCGAATAATTTTCCACGCGGTATAAAAGTGGCTTCGCATTCCAAAAAGGAACCCTCCGAATTCCACGTGATAAACAACACGAAACTTCGATTAAATAACTCTTTTCGGTTCATAAGACGAGGCAAATTTGACAAGTTATGTGATAACTCATCGCTGCAGTCGCTGCAAACATTTCAATTTGCCTGGCAAAATCTATGTATTCCCACAGTGTTCAGTGAGGACGGGCGTGCCGAATGCGCCATGTTAATTGGCGCTTCATTTCCAGCTGCGATTCACGCTAAAAGCTCACAGCGATAAAGTGCAACGATTAACTCGGCACGGAGTATAATTTGGCGAAGAAAAATGTCGCCTGTCGCTCGAATATCGTACGGCAATAACGTGTCGAATGTATTTTCTCGGATGAAATAAAAAATGATAGAAGAAAATCATGAAGAGTCTCCGCACACCGGCGACACCACGTAGGTTACAGTCCCCTAATGGCCACGAACGTATCAACCTCCCCTTATCACGTTAATGGAAACCTTTATGGAGACCACTTTAGGTGATATCTCTCGAAATTGCGGCACACCGTGGAATCTTGGGTGGTTATCTGCCTGACGAGTCGCGTCTTTAGGTTCCGAGCATGGACCCCTTTTTAACTCGAGCATTCGATACGTTCGACGAAAATCGCTATTTATTGCTTTTCAATCGCTAATTCGCTGACACTTATCTAATTACTGCGTCAAGTATAGAAAGCGTGTTTTGGCTCCGTTTGCCCTCCGTTAGTTAGAGATAGATAAATTAGATAAGTACATTGTTAGTCGTTAATGTATTTTGAAAGAGGAATTCTATTCAAGTTTGTTACGATACGTTAATAGAGAAATTCGTATGTTTAAGCGTACTGTCATAACGATGATAGAATAAAGAAAGGATATACGCTCGCACTTTTTCGCTTTTTTCTTCAAAATCTTGCTCGTTCTTTCATCTTCTCAAGAGACAACTTGAACTTTACCGAATCACATCTTGATTGTAACTCACTGACAAGAAAGATTTTTCATTCGTACGTTAGCCAACGATCTTTGTACGTGCCGTTCTCCAATATACAAAGCATCTTGAAAGTCGAAAGCGCGTCGACGTGTACAATGCTGAAGTTCGGTCGTATATCACGAGAAGAGGATCACGCGTGTGGTCCAGAAAAGTGTGCACCGGTAATAACTAGGGACGTAATAAAAGTAAGCGGGAAAGGTCTTCTTGCCAAGACGAAGCAGGCACACGGCGATGTGGGTCAAGCATCGACATAGCCAGGAATCAAGAGGAATCTCGTTGTTACACGCGCCGGTGCACCTACACGCGCGTTCCCGAAAGCAGCGTAAATATTTCCTAGCGGAGCTCGTGCTAGAACGAGGCGGGATTTAAAGAGTTTCCTCTTGCTCGAGTGGGAAGAACGGTACTTTCCAGGTACTTCGAGTAAAAGGAACCCTTCGACCGATCGAGCAGCCACCCACGCGGTCGTAAAACCTGGCGCAACTTTACTTTCTACTTTTCTAGGCGGCCTCAATGATGTACACGCGACCAGGAAGAGTTCTCCATTAGGATTCAATCTGAAAGGTATCGTAACGCGGTGTACGCGTGTCTTCATACTGGTTCGTGTTAGTCGAACGGTACGATCGATGTTCCCAGGCTAATATTTGACGTTCGTAGTGTTTCTAATGCGTCTTGCACGAATATATCCGAAAGATCGAAAATGTTTTAGAGCGAGACATTTTTCTGAGAATAGTGCTCGTTCGAGGATTTTCTAATCTTTCGGTTACGAATACTTTAAAAAGGTCAAGTAATGTAACTTCGAGAGAGTTGGAGGATATTTCATTTTCAGTTTCTAGCAATACAAACGAATACACGGAACGATGAAAGCACTTTGTACAAATTATTTCCAAACTGCATTGTGTTTCGTATCGTCTATTACAATTCTACTGTTACGATTCTGTAAACGTATTTTCTTTGCACGTATTTGCAACTTTTAGATCGCTAAATTTTATTCGAACATTATCGGTTTTGTGTCTATCATTTATTTAAACGAATTTACTTTTTGCTACAAATGAAAAATATTTAAAACATGAAAAAACATAGCTATAGCTAGTAACTAATGTCAAATTAGTTGCGTATTTATACAAACTGCTTTCGTACCATCGCAGTCAGTATTACGTTACTTGACATTTAAATCTCGTTATAATTAGTATATATATAAAATAACTTTTTTATACCAATAATATGAAAATCGCAAAAGGTTTAAGCGATGTTTCGGAAAAGGACAACTCACTTTTTCCTTTGACAAATTCGGAGCTGAGATCCGCTGACACATTGTAGCTACCGGCGACGATCAGTAGAAGAAAAGTCACGCCGAGGAGGTTGCAGGTCGACAGCGTTCGTGGCCCGTGTCGGTATTCAAACATGATGAGCTTTCATGCCCTTTACGAACCCATGGACCTTGCCAAGGTGATCTCGACAATGATTCCCACTTCTTCGTGCTCTCTTCGACTGTCACGAACAAGGAGAATATCGGAAGAGTCTCGAAGAAGCGTTTCCGCTGCTGCCATCGCTGTCTCTTCACCGTGTTACTTGCATGGTTTGTGTCACGGGACCGTTTCACGTCTGTAATACGAATGATTAATCATTAGAGTTTTCGAAATTCTGTGTCCTATTCAGAAAAATTCACGGAATTATCATAAAGAATTTGTGGTTTCTTTGTTTAAGAATATAATAATTTTATAATGTTTGGTATCGTATCAAGTTTAGTGTTTTTGATAGAAATTTAGCGTAGTTTTACTATTTTTAGTACGTTTATTCAAAGCTACAATCACGCGTTGTAACACGAGAGCGAAAAGTCTTTTCATTTGGCTCTTTGCTAAAATGTTTAACGGTTGATAACAGTGACCCACCCTTCGTTGGAGAAATGCTAGAGAAATGATAATAATAGAATATTTATAGTATCAACTGTAGCGGCACATGAATCATAGGACAATTCGAATCACGTTGTTGTTTTGCCTCGGAGTATTAACACCGTTATGATATACGAAATGTAATAATAAACAAACTCGGAACAAAACAATATAGCCGCTACGCGCAATCGTCAACCGAAGTCGAATTTAAACTTTCCGGCACTCCCCCGACCAGTACAAATAAACAAACACGATCGTTAAGACAATGAGCTAGTTATTATCGAGCTTTCTTATAGCGAGCGAACGTACGCACTACCTTGTGTACGCGTATCAAGCAACACTTAGCGAACGACGACTAACTCTGTACTGCGAACAGTTTTAAATGTATTGACTACACTAAGTATCAACTCGTCTCATCGCTATATAACCAACACGTTTAATCGTCCTCCACACAACGATTTTTATCTTGAACTTAAATACATCTTTACATATTTGACTAAAACTTAGAGTCATTAGGTAATATTTAAATGAATTAAGCCCAAGATACTCGAACGAATCGGCGCATTCGTTCTCACGAACAAATTTAACGCATAAAATGGTATTGTCTGACGCGGACATATTTGCGTGATTTTTTCCCGAGAGTATTCAGCTTTCCAGGACACCGTATGATCAGCATCGATTCCCATACTCGGGCAGCGTACCTCGATTTGGAAATAGAGCACACCGATCGCGAAAAAACGTCTATTCGCCTTTTACGCCGGCAATTGTTTTGTCGTCGCCTCGGCCAAAGGGCTCGCCTTCTTTCTCTTCCTCGCCAAAGGTCTCGTGGATTGTTTCGAACAGATCCAAAGAAGAAGAAGAAGAAGAACAAGAAGAAGAAACGAGAACGTGACGAAGAGGAACAGGGATGAAGAATAGAGGACAAGGAGAGCAGAAGACGAGAGAAAAGAGAGACAATGCAGCGAAACAGCAGGTGTCTGCTCTTCCCTCGCCCTTTTCTCTCCCTTTATTTCTCTCTTTCTTCATCTTCGTCCTGGCCGTGACACGATCTTATCCCGGAGGCCCTCTCACGGCTCCTTCTTTGTTCTTTCGCACTCCCCGCAGAGTGGCGAACACGGGTTGCCTTATTCGGTCGTGACGGCCAACGATCAACTTAAACAAATGACGTTGACTAGAGTTTCGTCGAGTCCTCCCTTCCAAGTAGCAGGCTGATTACCACCAGTCTCGTCTTGGTCACTCTCACCCCTTTCTGTCGCTCTTCTATTAATTACGATCCTCCGCTGCCCGACTACGGTTCAGTCGTTCAATCTCGAAGTCGATGAGCGGCCGTTCGATCGTGTCGATCGTGATTGTCGAGCATTCCTCGCGCTTCGTCTTCGCTTATTCCCTTGCTCCTCGTTTCTTGCACGAGCTTCTTTCTCTCGGCTCTCCCCTTTCTAACTAGTTTCCCATCTTTGTCCCTCTCGCTCATAGAAGCGACTGTCGTCGTGGTACCAGGCTGTCTGCCGGTGAGAAAGACGTGGGACGTCTTCGAAGCTGAGGGCTCGAGACACGTTTGGTTAAACTAGCGTGAATATTTAAATTCATCAGGGTCATCCGGGAGCCAACTGAAAATCCTGGTTCAGGATCTCTAGATCGTAGTGTTACCTATCCGTATTGGCATTCTTGATAAGTACGCGACAGTTAGACAATCCTCTGACAGCGCAGTAAGTAGATTACAGATGGAAACTAGTAATATGAATATGACTAGGAAAGAGGAAGAGCTAACTAAGCACAAACTTGTTCCATCTACTGAGTATCATAAAGAATACCGAATTTTGGATACTTTATGTATTCTTCTATATTTTACATATTCTATGCACTCTTGCATCGTTAAATCTTCTATAAGTGTAGCAAAATCTAAATACAACGTTGGAGATGTGTTATACTATATTTGTGTTATACTGTGAAGGAGTTCGATCAATTTCATAGACCAAGGACGTTTACTTTCCGAATTGTCGTATTCAATTTTATTTCTCCTATTCCAATATACGCGACAATAGCGGTGGAAGGTTATAAATTGCTTGCAATTACAAAGTAGAATAGCCGCTTATCGAGCAATACTCTCTTAGAAACCTTACTCATAGGCTCGTGAAAGCGGATCGTATCAATCGGACATCTGCGATCGCCTAGCTTTCAAGATCTATTAAGTCCTGTGCCAGTTTCGTCCTTACGAAACCATGTTTCTTATTAACAATGTTATTCTCTCTTATTCTAAGATATTTCTCCGAAACTGTTTTTTTTTTTTTTTATATCAAACAAGCTTATCAGCCTTCGCATAGTACGTTACTGTGACCTCGTAGAATCATTTCGAAATAACCGCCACAGTACGTCACATCGAGAAAGGATTAAGAACTCTTGTACACGTCCATTGGATTAATACTGTAACAAGATCTGCGTGATCTTTTTTTAAAATGTTTTCTCACCACGTTCACGGCGATACTGTTCGATTTGCCAATGCGTGCTCATTTTGTCAAAAATCGTGCGAACAAATCACGAGGAACGAACCGGTTTTGTCTGTGCGTTCCGGTTGACAGGGTAACTCTGGTTAATAGTCGGACACGTTATTAGCGGCTAATTGCACGTTTTGTCCCGATTGTTAATGAGTTCGAGCGCATTTTGATTGATCGTTCGTTGAACCTCGACTGTTTCGGTGCCATTATACAGCGCCACGTACCATTGTTTGCACCTCTTTCAGAAACTTTCCAACTGAATGCAGGGCTTATTGGATAGACTCGTTGGTCCCTTTTTAGGGCACCTCCTTCGTTTAGGGCTATTCAGAAACTGAAGTAGAAATCCGAGGTGTTCTTGTTCTTATTGGCCACGTCGAAAGGGTTACACTTCACGTACTATATACAAGTTGGATCGTTTCATTAGCAACGAGAGTTAGAAACTTGCTGGCGAACAAGACGCAGGATAATGCGTATTTGTAACGACGAGTTTTTTTTCGACTAAGTCGAGAGAAGGAAGAGAAAGTTTCGCAATTATGCTCGTAGACGATCGGTATTCTGGTGATTCATACTTGCAATTTCGGCCATGCTTCCAGTTTGCGCGTATTTCAATCTTTTAAATAACGTATAAGACATTTTACAATTGCATTTTATTTATAATTATAAAACTGTTTATCGATCAATTATCAATTTGTTATTTACGAGGAATATGATTAGATATATTCTATTTAGATTTATTTGAAAAAGATTCTTTAAAGATTGTTGTGCATTGAAGGATCGTTAAAGTCATTTCGTACTTGTGCAACAGTTCAATTTATTATTTACATTTCTGGTTTGTTTATCTGCTCCTCTCTATTTGATTACAATTTCTGTATTTATATCTTCAAGTTGACTGTTTACTTTTTCCACTTGTTTATTCGTATCAACGACTCTATACATCGATTTGTTTGCTTATCGGACTATTTGTTTATATTTTCCGATCGTTTGTTTAATGTTTCAAGTTACGTTCTTCGATTGTTTGTACACAATGGCGAACACGTATAACATATGTACATAACCCAGTAACTATGCAGAAACACACCTTCGTGTATCGTTTACAAGAAAGAAGTCGTAAAGTTTCCACTCGAACATAATTAACGTTGGTTATTTGTTATCTCCCGTTGGAATAAAATTCAGCGTTGCTCCATTCGATACGTCTGATCGCCATCATTATCGTCCGTTGACATCGACAGAATCGACCGAGTAAAATTTTTCTCGATGAAATCGTGCAAAATGCATTTGTCATTGTTGTATCGACCGAATTGACACGTCGATCCTTGCCACGGTGACTAATCAACGGGGTGTGTCGCCCATGGTCTCGTTCGTTTGTCCTCAGAATCTCGATTCCGCTGGTATATACGTTGAGCCAGGCAAATGGAAATGCACGTGGTCGTCATGGTCGTGTATCACGATATCGCGGGCCTTTCTCTTGTAATTACTCGAAAGAGAAAAAGCTTTGATATACACGTCCCGAATTTTGATATTTCTGTTCTGTGCGCGAGAAATTGCTCGGTTAACGAGGCGGTTTAACTGGTTACTGCAGAAGGTTGCGCGAAACACGCTCCTGATATCTTTCGAGATAGAAAAGAACATTAAACCTTGTTGGCTATCAAAAGCAAATATACCGTATCACGCGACGTAAATTAATGAGTTTTATAGATCAATAGTTGACAATGATTAACAAGGAGCTAAAATTAGCGACAGCCTATACAAATTGACAAAACATATTTTTATAATTTATTTCAGAATAAAATAATAAGCTTATTATCTTAAAATGTAATAGCTCTTTTTGGAATAATGATCGGTGTACAGTGTATTAAATTACAAATATTTCAAAGTGTTTTAATTCGTCGTGTCGCGAAGGCAAAATAAATGAAACGTTGACAAACATCGCAGTCTGTCAGATTCGCGATACATCGTGGTGTCGACTGTTTGCAAACTAGTGTCATCCAGTACAGTCGTATTATTAATATCAACGAGGAGAGATTAAGAGGTGTGGTGTGGTTCGCAGACTTGCCGAAATAAAGATATCGTAAGATAAATAAACCTTGAGTTCCTGCAATATTGCATTTATATCATATCACCGCGGAATTTCTCATCGAAGAAATTTACACCTCGTCTCTCTCAGATAAACTTCAATTTCGTTTCGCAATTTCAATTCCAAGCTTGTTTCTTTTTTAAATATTAGGTTATCGTACGAATTCTGATTGCAGTTCTGCGATAACAACGCTGTATACGTTGATATAAATCACGCTAACACTGCTTTAAAGGAGATAAGAATCAAACGCTTTCGATTCGAACAAAAGATTAAATGGTACCGAGATCGTAAAAAAATTCAACAATTTCTTCTTTCGACGATAAATCCGAAGATTTTTATAAAGAAAGCACGATGCAACGCATAGATGGACGTTATAAGACGGACACAATATACGTAGCTACCTAATATCAGCGAGCAAATTGCAGAATCGAGTCTCCGTATCGACTCTCTCCTAAGGAAAGTATGGATCAGAATCGGCGCTATTGACAAATGGATGCAAGCTGTCGCGCGTCGCTTGGCTCGATAATAAACGACGATAAGCTCGAAAGGGCGTGGGCGACGAAAATACGCTTCTGAAGGCTTGGCAGAGAAGAAGGAAGGAAGTCGTGTCTTTTACGAATAAAAACTTTGGAATTTTCTTCAAGTGGCGAACCACGAAGGGAAGAATGCGAAGAGAAGCTTGGTCGAACGCGGTGCCGCGAATGCCGGTGCAGAGTTCGCAAAATGACGACGAGAGTAAGAAAAGAAAAGAAAGGAAGGAAGACAAAAAGAAGAAGAAAAAGAGAAGGAAAGAAAGAAAAAAGGAAAGAAGAATCGAGGTAGACCAGGGTCCGGCATACGGACAACGTCGGTTGTATTTATCGACGCAAGTCGTCCACCTATGTTTCTCGAGGCTGCTCCTCGGGCCTCCGGCATCCTGCTTTATCCAAAGTCTGGACCTTGTCCCTCGTCTTTCTTCCCTCTCCTGCGAGAGGCAGCCCTGCCGAGAGCATAAAAGCGGCATCTTTTGAGGGAGAAATCGTGGCAAAAAAAGGGCTGGGGAACACGGCGAGCAACCGTGTTAACTGCGCTGCTTATGCATTCATATCCTTGTTTCGCGACAACCTGCTGATTGTTTCCACAAAACGCGACAAACCCCCTTGTACCCGTGTCCAGGCCGGTTTTTCGGTGGCCAGCCACACCGGACACGCTAGCTGCCACCCCAGACGCGACGCAGCACCGGCAAAAAGGATCAATTTGTATGCGGGTGAAGGCTTCGACACTCGCTTTCTCTCCCTTGGTCCTCTCGATCCACTGTCCTCCACCACACTGTGTAACGTCTGTACGACAATGGTTGCGGGGGCTGTGTCCAGTGAACAACAGCCATTCGAGGAGCTCGCGATCAACCAGGAAACGCGATAAAAGTCACGGTATTGCGATGTTTGTCGCGTAAAGTATGTGGATGTTTATAGGAATTGTTTGTTGAATTGAAAGATGGTGCGAGTGAAGGACTACGATGGAACTGAGAGATCGTTGAAATGGTTGAAACTTCTTGTTACATTTTTTACAGAATGAATTTTGGGGTGGATATTGGAAGTTTTGTAACAATATAAATCGCGAGATTTTTACCATTTCTTTCAGAAGTCATTTTCATTTTTGTGCTATTGTAGTATATCATATCTGTATTAAACTTTCTCTTATTTATACAAACAAAGGAATGGTAAAATTACACATTTTTGTCTCAATTATGATAAATCCTGATCCTAAGGCGCCAATGTCTATTCGACGTCGTACGTCTGTAAAAATTTATCAAACTTGTGCCTACAACATCAACGTTTATACGTCTGTAAAAATTCCATCAACTTTGTAACCGTTTATAAAAGCCTGCTTGGAAATGTTTAAAAGTGACCTTGAGTATCC
Source organism: Bombus difficillimus (assembly GCA_014737525.1). Classification (NCBI taxonomy): domain Eukaryota; kingdom Metazoa; phylum Arthropoda; class Insecta; order Hymenoptera; family Apidae; genus Bombus; species Bombus difficillimus. Next base: position 1,229,326 of record JACXIT010000140.1, on the reverse strand, counting down.
AATATCTCGGGCTCCTGGTCAGGTTGGTGACACGGTTACCTCGATTATCGCAAAAAATTCCGCGCACCGATTTCGTCGTCTGTGGATCGTTGTTAATGGATCGAGAGCGTGGAATCCCGAGGGTGCACCGTGACGTTTGTCGAAACGTCGAGCGGACAGGGTTTGCGGCGCCAGTCGTGGCAATAAACGAGCGTGAAGTACGGCCGAGCGATTAACATAAATTAACGTTATTTACCCGCGCGTAATATTTCTTCGTGAGCATATCGCGTGCATGATTTATCGTAACGAGGGATCGCGCAGGACACACGTCGTTGGGGAGAGTCAGCTCTCGTGCGGAGAAAACAAAGAGAAAAGGTAGAAAAGTGTCGGATGAAATATAGCAGCAACTTCTACCGCGTTAGAATCTCTCCGTAAACTGTACGTGCCAGAGCTAACGGTACAATTCCCCTTTTTCTCTCCGCCACATTTTGCTGTCAGCCCTTTCGTCAGCATTACTTTACCATGCACTACTCGCAAGCGCGTGTTATCTATCTTTCGTAGAAGAAGTCCGATTACGGAGCTGTGATAAACGGAACAGTGAGAGAAGAATCGAGTCCTACGAGGTCCTGGAATAGTCCTGGAAGAGGAGACGCCAGACAGAGAGAGGGAGAGAGAGAGAGAGAGAGAGAGAGAGAGAGAGAGAGAGAGAGAGAGAGAGTGGCGGCAGGCCGAAACGCGACACGCGGGAACCCCACCCAGGTGTGCGACGAAATGGATTGTGCCGGTCAAAGGGAGTCGAATCGATCGTCAATCAAGCTGCGAGACTCAGCGATAATTGACCGAAGAAGAGGGAGCACGCGGGCCAGAAGAACGGTCGGAAAAAATTAAGGAGAGGCGAATAACAGACGGCGACGAAGATGATGAAGAAGAATAAAGACTCGGGCTGGGAAAAAGGGGAAGAAGAAGACAAACAGGGAGGCGGACGAGGGGAGCAGTATCGTGCACGAAGAAAAAGAGGAGGAATAAACGCGGTGTAACGGTAAAGCCGGACGTGAGCGCGATTTCGATGCATTCGGACCAACGAGAGGATACGTTAAGGTATCTCGAGGATGCCCAATCTGAGATACGTTCCAAGGTACCGTCTCCACCTCCCCCGTAGCTCGACTGGCCCCATCACACAGAACCCTTTTACCTCTTTCTCTTTCTTTTCTCTACACGTCTTTCGTGGTATCTGCTCGCGAACGAGCTTTGATTTAGAACACGGCACAGTTGCCGCCGTCGGCCTGTGTTGTCCCGGCAAAAACGGCCTCTGCTTAACCAACTGAGAGCGAACCGCTGTGGTCTCAGCGCCGGTTCACTTTCCCACTGGGCCGTATATGGCTCAACATTTTATCTTCTACGGCTCTCGTAGCGAGGGATTGTATGATCAGACGCCGTAAAGGCGAACCCCGACCGGACCCACGACCCTCCCCCTTCTATCGCGATCCATCGTCGGACCGTTGGGCCATTTTCCCTTTCGATGCAAATCCCAACGGAGCAATTGCGCGTTATGCAATTTACGTTAAATCGAGATTCTCGTGATTCATGCTGCTATCGGATATTTTTCCATCGCCAGTTTAGCCTCCTGATAACAGCGTTGGAATTTCGATATTTGAATCTAACACAAGATCGTAATTCGCATAGAAACCTAGCACGAAACGAGATTCAAATTGCGGTTGAAGGAATTATTTTTGGAAGATTTGCGAGGAATTTTGGTTGCTTTGCACATGCACCGTGTTGATCGATGCGGAAGAGAGAAGCTACTTTAAAATATCGTCAAACAGTACAAATTATGTACGAATTTGTCGCTGTATATTTAGCACTGAATATTAGAGTACCATTGATTATTATTTAAACCTGGTATCTCAAAAAGTACCGGCAATAAGATCTCGATCAGCGAGTCTCTTCTAAACGCTTCTAATTTAAATATGCATCACGTTTAGATTAGCTGTTGAAATTAAATTGTAGAATCTAAACGGCGTTTGATTATGATCCGCTAAAGAGAACACGAAGTTTGAAATCCATGTTTTTAATGGAGTTTCAATATTTGACGTCTATCGACAAGTTTCTACTACGATTTCCGATACAAAACTCCGTCGTTTGATCTTATCGGTTTTATACATTCACGTGTTACGCAAATTGTCGGTTATAATTAGCAGCCGCAGGGATCCGCGTCTATACGGAAAGCAAAGCGCGGCTCGTGGAAAAGGTGAAACGTTCGTTAAATCGTCGTAAGCTTCTTATTTGCGAAATGGTCCGGTTTGCGGCTGGATCGAGTCCGCAACTTGCTAATAACGTTCGTGACTTCGTGATGGTTTTCAGTAGATCGAGCTGGGCACGAGGTAGCCGAAGAAAAGCGACGAAAAGAAAGAAAAGGAAACACTGAAAACCTTCTCGTGGATCGCCGCTCACGATCAGCCTCGTTCGTCTTGAGGAGAGGCTGCGCCGGTTGGTTCTCTCTGACCATGCACCACGATAGAATTTCAAGGCACGAAGTGAGTCGCTCCTCGCTGTTCGACCTCTGCACCTCGTGCAGCTCCAGATCGTGACTTTGCCCGTTCACGGCGAAGCAACGCCGTGGCCTTTCGTGTTGCACGTATCTGCCACCGCGAATCTCCCCGAGAACCGGTCAATCTCGCTGGAAGACTTTCGAATTTCCAAGAATCACCGCTCGCGAAACCGACCCGGCACCTTCGACCGCCAGTTTCGATCCTGTTCCCAGTGTGCCGTAATAGCTGATCGACACGCGAAGCTTCGTTCGTAAACGACGTTTCGGAAGCTTTGACGAATTCTCTCTAAGCCTTAATCAAGGAATCCACTCGCGATTGGAGATTAAATTACTGTACTGTAAAAATCAATTTAGTTTATGTAAAAATCCTTTTCTTTTATTCAATGGTACATCGTTGACCGTTATCGTTCATCTCTCTCAGAACCTGAATTTTTATTTTATTATCGCGATCTAATGATCGAAGCTGCAGTATCTAGTTGCAAGAATTTAGGTACTTTGTCTTCTCTTGTTCGAAGCGATACATTTTGTGTATTGTCCTATCAAGGAATAAGATATATAGAAGAAGAATACACGTCGTAGTATTTCATTTTCAGCGATATTAATTAACGGTATAAGAAGAATGTTCTGTACATAACAGTAAGTCATGTAAATACCACAGAGTGAAGGTTAATAATTCGGGATGATCCGTGAAGAATCACGAAGGGACAGCAGATCGAGGGCCGGTAATTAGTCAAATGAGCAAACGTTCTGACCACCTGTAGGGAAGAACTCGTAGCCCGAAATTATTGCCCGACTCGTGAAGTAGCACGTGATAAAGCAACGTAATGATAATAATTATTGTTATTTGGTCGCACGTGAGGTATATAAACTGCCTTCCTCTTCGTAACAGATTTTTATCAAGACATGCTAATTACTACACGTTCGCGCGTATGCGTACGATTGTCATCTTTGCAATTTTGACGAGCCAGTAATTTCGTCATTACCAGTCATTAAGTATCTTCTGAATTTTAAACAATAAGCGACGCGTTTTCATTATGACATTTATTACGACACGAATCAGTTTGCGTTTAAATGTGAACAAGAAAATTTAGGCAAAAAGGGTAGATATTTAATTTGTCTTTTTATCTTGTATCTTTGTATTAAATCGAATTTACCTTGTTTATATCGAACTGTTACGAGCATACATTTCGTTTTGCCACAATATGAAGTATTTTACTGATAACAATTTACGATAAATTTGACGTTCGTTGTGATCTTGTACGCAGGTTCTTATCAACAGGGAATGCAAACACTTCAAAATGTCAACATTTGATATTTGGGCCTTGGCTGCAAAAATGATCGAGAGTAATAACTTGATGAAACTCGACAGAAAAATTCCAAATTCGTTATATCCTGATGTACTTGTTTTGCGATAATTTTACATATCGATGCAACGGTTATTGTTCGACAAATGTTTGAACGATAGAAATAACTACACGATGATTCTTTGATTGAAGAAGAATAATAAATTCCGTTCTCTCGAATAGCTTCCAGAAATCAACTCTTCCTTTTCCTTGATCGATTCTAAATCTCGTTAAATTCCGTAATAAATTGAATATGTTGTTAATATTTTCGAGAATATAGTATAGTACGCAACAAATTACTGAGAACGTAGCGATAGCATCAGCAACGTTTGATATTTGGGCCTTGGCT